>JACEHZ010000387.1:0-405714 GCA_017893485.1 Hemerocallis citrina
AACTGACTACCAAATATCTCTTACTTTGTATATCATAATTATCTCATCATCTTCAAATAAGACTTTCCCTAGTCAACAACGGGGTAAATCAATCCTACAAGGGTTAATAACAATAGAAAATAGGAGGGAAATGAATCAAATGATAATAGGTTTGCTGTTAAGAATTGCATTCAAACTCAAGGTCAAACAAAACCAAGAGAAAATTTGAATAATATCTGTTTTGCAAACTCGTTTCAGTAATAACTCCTCGTCTATATATTTTACATTGGAGACACATCATAGATATTTAATTACCAGTAACATGAGTAAAGACGAGGGAGCATCTCTTCATCTCCCTCACGGGTCGACAGGGGAAGAGGTTCTCGCCTTCTTGGGTACGATTTCCTACACCTCTACTTTTGAAGATCTCTGGACTAGGCCTAGGTTTCCATAGGCATCGCAGAGTTTTGAGGGAAGTGTAGTTTATAGCAAATTTGCAACTGAGCCAACCACTTGGGTTTCATGGATTGATACAATAACTTCTGTTGTAGGAGTAACACTTACATTTTTCATATTATCATGGCTTAGTTGAAGTTTTTCCTTTGTTTTATGGTTTGTGTGCTTGATTTTTCCCAAGTTACTGCTCATTGTTTCACAATGCTCACTCTAATGAAATACGGTTGCCATTTTCCTTCTTGCTTTTCAATGCAAAACATTTATTTGTTGGTTTTTTATGTCTTGCATACACATGTCCGATGAAAAAGATGTTGAAGCGTTAAGATGGATCGAAGCGAGGCATTAAAAAAGAAGGAAAGCAATCAGCAGAAGCAGAAGTAAACAGGTGGAGTTGCGGTCGACCGCACTTGGGGTCAGTCGAACGCCCCGACTGTACAGGGTTCCCGAGGGGGGAACGGTCGACCGTCTGTTGTGTACGGTCGACCGATCGCGACGCTGATGGGTTATTTAGATCGGATCTTGGTGATTCATGAGAAGATTAACTTTTTCTTCAAGTCAGATCGTACAACTCTCAATGCAGGGTTATCTCTTTAGTAATAATCAAATGGTTAATGTATCAAGTGTATCAAACTAGGGTTTCTCTAGATATATAAATACAGTGTAAACGGCTCCTAAAACGATATGATTTTATTGAGTGCCAAATAGAAGAAGAGAGTACTTCATCTGAGAGGGTGAGAAATTTCTCTATTGTAAACAACAACCAAGTCCAGTTAGGCTTTAGAGAAGGCCGTGGTGAGAATTGTAACATTCTTGTATCTTCTCTAGTTGAAATAACATCTCGGTTCTTCCTCCTCCGAATTAAGGCGAAAGCCTCATCCAGGGCAATCCTTATGTGCTTTGTGTGATTGGTGTGATCTTATTTTGCTTGATGGTTTGCATTGATTGTGTCGAAGACTCAACAATATCCCGAGCAATCCTTGTGTGCTTTGTGTGATTGGTGTGATCTAATTTTGCTTGATGGTTTGCATTGATTGTGTCGAAGACTCAACAAGATCTTCAATTTCCTAACACTATTTACATTAACCAAGCATTTAATGCTACCTCATATATATCATATTGTGAGTTTGTTATCCCAAAAATGATATCGTCTAGTCAAAACATGCATACGAAAACGAACACGCGCAACAAAATGTACCTCCATTTAATTGTTGGATTCACAGACTACAGTCATCTCAGCCTGTCAATTGACACACCAGGTGATGATTTCTCTTTCTTCTGCATCTTGAAGGCTGTATATTTTGTGTATTTGCCTGGATACACATCCTCCTATTGAGAAATAAAAAAAGTGTTTAATGGTCACAATGGGTATGATGCTCTACAAAAATAATACATGTCAAAAACTTGACAGTACAGTTCAGAATATATGCTTGTACGTGGGAAAGCATGAGAAACGGTGAGAAACAATTCAATACACTGGAACTTGGAAGCGGCATTTGTTTGAACTACGATAAACTAACAGAATGTCTTAGTTCAATATTGATATCCAGTACAGAATATGATCAGCCTGTTACCAGTTTACAATCAAAAGACAGAATCACCAATCAAGTTATATGGCTTTGTACATTTCAGAAGAAAAAAAAATTTGGAGAATTTATTTTGATCTATAAAGCAGCCCATCAGTTCTATCACAAACGAGTTCTTATTTAAGAGACAAAAAAATGCTGTTTTAAGTTTCCATTGCTGTGTCATTTCTATCAGCTAGAGATTTAAAATTTTCTATTGTTTTGGGCTGAACTTATTGTGGCTTTTCTTATCGTGGGTTGCAATAATTGATTGCTACTGTGAGCTTTTCTTATGTTTTTTTTTACCAAAATATTTGTTAGAGTACACTTTAGGTAGTTCATGTTGAAATATAGTAAGTGCTAATGTGTATATTATGTTTCCTAATCTATAGGAAACAGATTTCCCAAATCTCTCATCCTCAATCTTCTCTCAATCTCCTTTCTTCTCCTCCAAAAATATAATCCTTACATATAGATGTATACAGTAAAGAATATGGATGAATAAGAATAAAAATTTATTTTCCCAAAAACTGTTTTCAAAATGATATCAAAGCCTAAAATATCCTAGACTACGTGAAGAAGAGGAAGAAGAAGAGGCGTGTTCAGCCCCACCGATCACCAATCTCAGATTCAAACCCGAACCCCGAAACCCCGACTTTGTCCATCGTCTTCATCGACTGGACCCCGATCCAGTCGCCGATCCCGTTGTCGATCTCATCATCGACCCCGAAAACCCAAACTCTCATCGAAGCCCGTCGATCCCGTCGAAAGCCCTCACCGCTGATGCCCTCACCCCGAAACCAACCGCGGTTCCGTCCCTTCCAACTCCGACAGCACCTCCACTGCAATTCCCTCCATCGTCCTCCTCCTCGAACCCATCGCTATCTCCACCTTCGCAGGCAACCCCGCAACCAAGCCCCGGCAGCCTCGT
The DNA here is from genome assembly GCA_017893485.1 of Hemerocallis citrina. Lineage (NCBI taxonomy): Eukaryota > Viridiplantae > Streptophyta > Magnoliopsida > Asparagales > Asphodelaceae > Hemerocallis > Hemerocallis citrina. Next base: position 2,929 of record JACEHZ010000387.1, read on the forward strand.
CGCCATTGTCACCGCCGACCATGCCGCCCAACCCCTCCCTTCGCCGCTCCCTATTCCCGATCGAAACCCCCCTTCTATCCTCCTCCCTCCCGAACCTCCACCCAGATCCCCACGCCACCGTCGATGCCGCCGTCGTCAACCCTGTCGTCCGCCGCCAGCCAGACCCGAGTACCCCCTTGGTTGCTCCTCCCTCCCGTCGACACCCTGATCCGACCTCCCTACACCTCAGCCTCCCTCAACCGACCGAAGCTCAGATCCAGGAAGGGGTGAATCTTCGATTGCGGTTTGTTTTTCACTTGGTGGTTGTTGATCAAATCTGTGTTGCTGTTGTGCTCTTTTGTTACATTGAGTTTTGGGGAGAGTGTTGTTTGCTGTTTTTGATCCCGTATGCTGTTTGGTGTTTGGATCATTGGTTTTGCTTGTTGTGCTGTTTGTTCTGTTGCTATAGGACAATATCCATATGAGTCAAGGAAACTCATTGTGGCAAGATCGGCCACACGAAAACTCGTTGTTTTAAGATTATCGGCTATCCGGAGATCTGGAATCATAACAGGAATATTCGGGAGAAGACTTGCAATCAACCCACTGTCGCAGTTGGAGTTGCTGATCGTGCTATTGCAGGTAATGATGGTAAGGTTTTTAATATTTCTGCCTCTGTTATGAATAATGCATGGATAATTGATTCGGATGCTACCAACCATGACTTTTGATTCTAGACAAGTCCAAAATTTTCAACCATCCACCAAATCAACTGTGTCCACTGCTAATGATGATCCTGCCATTATTACTGGTGAGGGGTCCACACCTCTCACAAAGAATCTAACCTTAGATACTGCCCTAGTTCTGACAACCTTGAATTTTAATTTGTTATCTGTTGCTCAAATAACTACTACATTACATTGTATTGTAGTTTTTTGGCCTTCACATCGTGTGTTTAAGGATATTCGGACTCACAAGACGATTGGTTATAGGGTTAGACATAGAAAGCTCTATTACCTGGATTTAGAATCTAAAAGTTCAAGCAAGTTAACTCAAGCTCTGAGTGTGGAAGGATCCGAAGGTGAGAAGAAGAAATCAGATATTTGGCTATGGCATCAACGTCTAGGATATGCTTTTTTTGATTATTTGAAGAAATTATTTCCAAGTTTATTTTTAAGATGGATATTTCTGTCTTTCGGTGTGATGTGTGTGAACTCGCAAAAGGTCACCGTGTTTCGTTTCCCCCAAATCCAAGTATAAGCTCTCTTCCATTTATGATTATTCATTCTGATGTTCGAGGTCTATCTAAAAACACTACGTTTGGAGGAGCCAAATGGTTTATGATATTTATTGATGACTGTACTCGTATGACCTAGATTTGTTTGATGAAGTCGAAAAGTGAAGTTAGTGGCTTGTTTCAGAAATTTCACAAGCATGTTATGACTCAGTATAAATAACAGATTCAAGTTCTTAGGAGTGATATAGCGGAGAATACCTGAGTTCGAATCTGCAACAATATTTGGTGGAACACGAAATTGTTCACCAGACTACATGCTCATATACACCTCAATAGAATGGGATTGCAGAAAGAAAAAACAGACACTTGCTCGAGGTGGTCTGTGCTTCTCTTATCCATGGAAATATGCCACTCATTTATTGGGGGGAAGCCCTTGCTTCTGCTGCATACTTAATCAATCGAGTTCCTTCTAATATCTTAAACTTCCTCACGCCATTTCAAGCATTAACTGAAGCTATGAATGTACCAAAAGTCGTCAACTTGTCACCTTGTGTGTTTGGGTGTGTTGCATTTGTTCATCTTCATCAACATGAACGTAATAAGTTAACTTCTTGAGCTGTCCGATGTATGTTTGTGGGATATGCACAGGATAAGAAAGGGTATCGGTGCTATCACCCACCAACTCAAAGGATGTTTGTGACTATGGATGTTGTGTTCCATGAAGATGAGATGTATTTTTCCTTTGAGATTGAACTTCAGGGGGGGTACCGAAGTGAAGTTCAAACTCTAGCCTATGATGAAGTGGTTACCATTTAGACTGAACAATCGGATATAAGGGAATAAAATCTAGATGTAAGCAACGATGATCACTCGAATGAAGATTTGGTTGAGGAAAGAGATTTCCACGAAAAACTGCAATCAATGCCGAACCTCTATGAAGATGAGTCATCTCTACCACCAGCACCGTCAGAACCATCTCCACCATCAGTACCATCAGATCTATCTCTACCCCCAGCAGAACCCCAAAACCAATCGTCGTCAGAACCATCTCCACCACCAGTACCATCAGATCTATCTCTACCTCCAGAAGAACCCCGAAACCAATCGTCATCGCTGTCCGAAGCTCCAAGAAGAGAGCACTCAAACCGTACTACTAAAGGTATCCCAAAACCCACTTATGAGCCAAATCCTACTAGTAAAGTCAAGTATTCCATGAGTCATTATGTGTCCACTCACCGATTGTCTGAATCAAATAAGTCATTTGTGAATCAATTATCTGTTGTATCTATTCCTAACAGTGTGCAGGAAGCCTTAGCCGATCCAAGGTGGAAAGCAACTATGGATAAGAAGGTAAAGTCCTTGAAGAAGAATAAGACTTGGGAGATAGTCGAGCTGCCAGCAGGAAAGAAGCCGATCGGATGCAGATGGATTTATACGATGAAATATAAGTCGGATGGTTCGATAGAGCGGTACAAGGCAAGGCTGGTTGCCAAATGATACACTCAAACTTATGGAATTGAATATGACGAAACATTTGCACCTGTGGCAAAGTTCAACACTGTTCGAGTTCTACTGTCACTTGCTGCAAATCTTGACTGGTCGTTGGAGCAATTTGATGTGAAGAATGTCTTTCTGCATGGAGAATTGACAGAAGAGGTTTATATGGATCTACCACCAGGATCAAATAGACCAGTCCAACATAGTAATAAAGTGTGTCGGTTGAGGAAGCCACTATATGGTCTCAAACAGTCGCCAAGAGCTTGGTTTGGAAGGTTTACAAAATCAATGAGGACATTCGGATATTGTCAGAGTAATTCAGATCATACCCTATTCCTGAAAAGGAAAGAAGGTAAAATTACTGCTCTCGTTATATATGTGGATGATATGATAGTAACTGGGAATGATCTTGAGAAGAGAACAACATTGAAGAGCTACTTGTCACAAGAGTTCGAAATGAAGGATCTTAGCTCTTTGAGATATTTCCTTGGTATTGAGGTTTCTCGCTCGAGAAAGAATAAATTTCTGTCTCAAATAAAGTATGCTCTTGATTTATTGAAGGAAACTGGAATGTTTGCTTGTCAGCCGATTGGTACACCGTTAGAAGAAGGACTGAAACTTTGCAACGAATCCGATCATGTGCCTTGTGATAAGGAAAGATATCAGAGATTGGTCGGACGACTGATGTATCTTGCGCATATACTGCCAAATTTATCATATGTTTTAAGTGTAGTAAGTCAGTTTATGCATGCACCTCAGAAACATCACATGGATACAGTGAAGAGAATTCTGAGATATATTAAATCTGCTCCAGAAAAAGGAGTCCTGTTTGCGAAACATGGTCACTTGAAAGTTGAGGCATATACTGATGCTGATTGGGCAGGATCTATAATTGATAGGCGCTCCACTTCAGGATACTTCACCTTTCTTAGAGGAAATCTAATTACATAGAGAAGCAAGAAGCAAAATGTTGTTGCATACTCTAGTGCAGAGGCTGAGTATCGAGGGGTAGCTCTAATTATGGCGGAAGCTTTATGGCTAAAACTCTTATTGCAGGACATAGGTTGTGGTCAGAATGAACCTATGAAGGTGTATTGTGACAATCAAGCAGCATGTGATATTGCCGCCAACCCAGTTCAATATGATAAGACGAAACATGTAGAGGTGGATAGATTCTTCATCAAAGAGAAATTGGGTGGGAAAGTCATTGAGATATCTAAAGTGAAGTCAGAAGATCAGCTCGCAGATATACTGACCAAGACAGTTTCGAGTCGGCTCTTCTTAAAATTTGTTGACAAGTTGGGCATGTTCAATATTTATGTACCAACTTGAGGGGGAGTGTTGAAATATAGTAAGTGCTAATGTGTATATTATGTTTCCTAATCTATAGGAAACAGATTCCCCAAATCTCTCACCCCTCAATCTTCTCTCAATCTCCTTTCTCCTCCTCCAAGAATGTAATCCTTATATATAGATGTATAAGGTAAAGAATATGGATGAATAAGAATAAAAATTTATTTCCCCAAAAACTGTTTTTAACAAATCGTTGTATGCAACAAACAATTTTGCAATGTGATAAACAAAGGAGCAAATGTGAACAAAGTCATTGATGATAAAACCGGACCTCATTCAATAAGAAACCAATGTCCATCGAAGTAAATATCATATTTTGTTGAACCAGTAGATTGACAATGCAAAAAATAATTTTTAATCAAATATGACCTCACTTTTCTATATACTTTTTTATAATTGAATGAATGTTCACTCGAAAATGATTGAAATCCAAATCCAGGTCTTCTGAAAGTAATTATATATTATCACATAACTGAAGAGGCATAAATGAGTAGCAATATGCTGGGGTCAGCATCTCAACAAATTATGAAGAGAAAAAGCACACCAGCAACATGGGGCTGCAACTTTGTATATTAGTTACATACTTGCAATGCCAGCGCTCACAAGTGCAAGTCATGTCTTCCCTAGCTCTTCTTCTGAAGTTAAATCCCACAGTCCAGTAGCTTTGGGGGGTTCTAATGGTTGGTGTTTTATTGAGTGTACATAAACTCGAACAAGATTTTGACAGAAGAAGCTGTACAAAGGAAAGAACCAAGTAGAGAAACAAACCATCATAAGAGAGTAAAACTTGATGGAAACACAGTAAGTGTATTCAAATGGTAAAATATTCAACAAGCTGAAACAGGACAGGAAACCTTATAGAATGTCCAGTTGTCAAAAATATTGGCTTCACAAATTACAAAAACAATGGCATATCTCGTATAACATCAGGATGAATGCATTCAACAACTACTAGCAAAAGGGCAATTGCAGAAGAAATCCCAACTTTTGAACTTCAATTCACATATTCTATTCTTTCATTGTTTTATATCCTAGACATAGAATAAATACAGAGCATGTCATGATTAGATCAAAGTTTAGATTGTTGACCCAAGAAAGGGGAAAAAAACAACATAAGAACAATGATGACATTAGTATCAAGATCCCCTTCATACTCCCCTACACATAAAGATCAATGCAACAACCAGACGGTGCTTCTTATACTAAATGTCACCACATAATTTCCCTATTAACCTATCATTAACCTTTTGCAAATCAATGAAAATCATATGCTTTCTTCTCCTTAAATCTTTATCGAATTTTCTCATAAATGCATAGTTCCTCTACCTGGTCTTCCAGACCAAACAAAACTGTTATTTTCCGAAATATGTCTCTGTATATATTAGCATTTCTTTCATGAATCCTTACCGTCAATGTTTCAAATTTTCTTATTATGTACATGCTACATAGTGATTCACCAACGGGAATATTCTTCAGTCCAGTTCTAGTTGTTTTCTGCATCTTCATACTAGTTACATTAAACAACCGATTAAAGTGACTCCTTTACGCACCTATCCTTGATATTTTCCTCTTTAATTAGCAGCAAAGATTCAAATATGTATCCATTACCACTAAGTTGCAATTCATAGTAAGAGTTAGGGTTTGGGATGGGTAAAGAGAGGTCTCCGGTTCGAGAACATGCTATGTCGTAGTCTTTACTTGGAAAAAAAAAAAAGGGGGGGGGGGGGGGGGGGGGGGGGGGGGGGGGGGGGGGGGGGGGGGGGGGTGTATATATATATATATGGGAAAAAGGAGTATTAGCAACTTGCTCATTTAGTAAATAAGCAATTGATGATGTGGCATGCATGTGATTGGAAAAATCCTTAAAAGGGTTAGTTGTCCAATGTCCACATAATCACTTGCTCATTTACTAAATGAGTATGTTGCTCATCTCCCTTTTACCCTATATATATATATATATATATATATATATATATATATATATATATATATATATATATATATGCCACTACAAAATCCAACAATTCTAAGTCCCACTTCAGTCCTTATACATACAATTTTCCATAAGCATCATCTAATTTTTCAATTCATTGCCATTCTCATAATACTGAACTAATTTACATCCCTTTCTGACATGGGATTAAGGGAAAATAACAATTTCCCTAAAACCCTAATATCCCAACTGATAAATAGAACTAACAAGATCTTGTCAGGATTTAGATTCCTGACCGCCTTCAATATCGGCGTTAATGGAGCTTTCAAGAATTAGGGTCTAAAACGAGACAACTTCTGAAAGAAATTAGGATTCACCTGAAAGTGCAGGAAAAGGAGGAGTCTATGCGAATAGCAATCGATAAGGACCATCGTTTTAATCAAACTTCCGTTATCTTTTCCTTCTCCTTTATCAACTGCACTTTAGAAATTAATTACCGGGTAATGTTATAAGATAAAAATTATAAGTACAAACTTTTAATCAATTCAGGGTGTTTGGTCTAGTGGTATGATTCTCGCTTCGGGTGCGAGAGGTCGTGAGTTCGATTCTCGCAACACCCCAATTTTAATAATTTTACCCACACCTTTGTATTATTAACCCTTATTTTCTAGTACTTTTTATTATTATTAAACCTTATTTTCTAGTACTTTTTATTATTATTAACCTTTATTTTTAAATGTTTATGCAATTTTTCTTATTAAATGTTTATGCAATTTTTTTCTTATTAAATGTTTATGCAATTTTTCTTTTTTTAAAATTATTATTAACCTTTATTTTTTAGTACTTTTATTATTGTTAATCTTTATTTTTTATTATTATTGACCTTTATTGTTTAACTAGTTGGAATTTACCGTGCACCAAGTGCACGTTACTTGGTGCACATAAATGTTGAAAATTTTATCTAAACATACTTGCATTTAGCACACCCATATTCTTCAAACTACAAATTCGACTAAGTCAATCATCTTAAAAAACAAACCGTAAATTTTAAAATTACTCCAACGACAACAAGCTCATCGAAATCAGATTTGAAGCAAGCATCAAGAACCCAAGTTTAATCAATTCTAGCAAAATTTGAATCAAAAATTCGAACGATGTAAGAGAGAGCTATATGTGTAATAGTTTCATCTAAAACATAAAGATATAATCATTGTATTTTTCATAAGATTAATCATCATTTTTGACTTTAACTTTCTTGAACTCAGAACTGATATTAAAAAATGTTATTAAAAAAACAAATTAGTAAATCCAGAGCTGATATTATCTGATATGGCCAAAACAAGGGGTTCAATCGAGACCGTCCAAATGGGGCACGAATCCTACAGCTCAGGGACGAGACGGTAATTTCACATGCAAACGGGTCCGAAGCGGGTACTGGGTCTCCTTCTCACAGATCCAATAACCCGCAAACGGATCCACCACAGCTGGGCACGGGTTTCAACCCGCTGCCAACTCGATCCAGCAAGACACAATCAAGGTCCCTGATTAGATCTAAATCAACGGCCATGATTCACGTCAATCTTTACACTGGGATTTAGGGATTAAAATTCCTTATCTGATTACCAGAATATACCTTATCAGATTACTTTCCCAATCTGTTTACAAGGAGATTATTCTATATCAGACTACGCGGATTACATTCCTAAATTGTTCTCTAAGACGCCTATAAATACCCCCCACCCGTCTCCATTAACAGGTAATCAATCTTTTTCTAGTTAAACGCTCTTTCATAATCATTTCTGGTTACTGACTTGAGCGTCGGAGGGTGCGTCGCCGGGATCAACCCCGGTGTCTCGCACTTCCTTGCAGGTGGACGGCGGGAGTCAACGGTCAAGCTCCGACGGAACAGGTATACAGGTTCTCCTATTCAGGTTTTCTACGAAGAACTCACAAATTCATCTGTTTGCCCCCACACCGAATTTAGCGGCAACAGATTGGCGCCGTCTGTGGGAAACTAACGAATAGAGACCTCTCCTCTTCCCGGTGAACAGGTTTTCTCCAGCCATGCCGCCTCGCAAAGTCAGATCTAGGGGCTCCAATCGAGCGCCCATCCCTGACCAGCAGGAAGTCCTTCCTGATCCCACTCAACAACAAGGGCAGCTCCCTCCTACCGTGGAAGAGCCGCTCCAGCGGAACCCTCCACATCCTGATCCGAAGGGGCCTAACCCCCAGAAACAGCCTCTTCATCCAGAGAACATACCCAACCACACTGCCTCCAGTGCCTCCATGGCCTCCCATCATCCCCGAGCCTCTGGTCGCCACGATGCCCATCCCAGACGCCCGGAGGATAAGGACCTTCGTCACCATCTGGACGAAAAGCGGGCTCGGGGAGAAGCCTCCCACCAAGAACGATCCCCCCGACACCGGGGACACAGGGGATCCCCCGCCCGAAGAGGGAGAAAAGACTCCCCCGATCACTACCGAGGGAGGCACTCACCGGCAGGTCGGCAGCAGCATCGGAACAATGAGGCACCCATCACCCGTGCCGAGTTCCAGCAATTCCAAGCTATGGTACAACAGGCCCTCAATCTCCGTCAAAATCCCAATGAGCCAAGGGCCCCCTCCCCTCGTCCGGTCCGGAGCCCTCGCCAACGTTCCCCTTCTCCTCGACCCGCTCCTACCAATTCCAGACGCACCCCAAGTCCTCGTCGTTCCCGAAGCTACCATCGCCGCAGCCCTCGCTCCCCATCCTACCAAGACGAGTCCCGTGGCTCGGCAGATCACCGCCGGAGAGATAACACCATGAACCGCCGCCTGAACGAGGTGGAAAAACTCTTGGGACGGATAAACCGGGAAGAAGAACTCAGGGGGAGGACCCTCCGTCCTAGCCAACCCCCGTTCTCCCGGACCATAGTGGATACTCCTGTTCCCTTCGGTTTCAAACCTCCCCAGTTCGAGAACTACACGGGAGAGACCGATCCGGTTGACCACATCGAAGGCTTTAAGACTTTGATGCTCCTCCATCAAGCGTCCGACGCCCTCCTCTGCAAAACATTCCCTGCAACTCTGAAGGGCCCAGCTCGAGAATGGTACTCTCGCCTTGCCCCGGCGTCAATATTCTCCTTTGAACAGTTCGAGACCCTGTTCATCACCCACTTCGTCAGCAGCCGAAGGGCCGAGAAGACCAGCATTTCCCTGTTGCACCTCCGTCAGCAGAAGGGGGAGAGATTGAGGGACTACGTGAAGAGGTTCACAGCCGAGGCCAGAACCATCGCATCCCTCGACCAATCCGTTGCCACTGCGGCGTTCCAATCCAACATCCTAAATTCCAACCTCCGCTCCTCCCTCGCCAAAAAGCCGCCACATGACTTTTCTGACCTCCTCCTCCGTACTGAAAAGTACATCCGAGCTGAAGAGGCCGAGGAACCGCCCAACTGGGAAGCAACCGCCTCCGGGTCTAAGAGGAAGGGAACGGAAGAAGAGGGACCCAAAAAGTTTCAGAAGGATAATGCTGGCCAGCGCCGGCCTCCCCCTAGATTTGAAAAATTTACTCCCCTCACCACAAACATCTCCGCCATTTTCATGGAAGTCGAAAAAGAAGGGGTCCTGCCTCCAGCTCCAAAGATGAACACCCCAGCCAAAAGGAGGGATAAAGACAAATGGTGCCGTTATCACCGGGACCATGGGCATGACACCAACGACTGCCGGGCTCTGAGAAACGAGATCGAAGCCCTCATCCAGAGGGGGTAGCTGGCGAAGTTTGTAAGAAAGGACGGGGCCGAACTTCCTCCCCAGCCTCGGGGGGCTAACAAACGTCCGGAACGGGAAGAGACGCCAGAATTCGAGGAAGAGCGAGTCCTCCACCTTATCCATGGGGGTCCAATGGGGGGCTCCTCGAACTCTTCTCGGAAAGCTTTTATTAGGGAAGTAAATTCTGTCCGGGCCACCCCTCCCCCCAAAGGACTCGGAGTGCCCGTCACCTTCTCTGACGACGATCTCGAGGGCGTCCGCACCCCTCATTGCGACGCACTCGTCATCAACCTTCACATGGCCAATTTCAAAGTCGAAAGAATCCTAGTGGATAACGGCTCCTCCGTTAACATCCTATTCCTCGATGCTTTTAAGGGGCTGAAGCTCTCCCGAGACAGACTGAAGCCCGCCGGGTATACGCTCCATGGGTTCACGGGAGTGCCGGTGACGATCGAAGGGGTGATCACCCTCGATGTCACAGCAGGCAAAACTCCTACTACCCGCACGGAGTCAATGGATTTCATGGTTGTAGATGTCCCCGCGGCCTACAACGTCATTTTGGGTCGGCCCGGCCTAGCCGCCCTTGAAGCCGTCCCTTCTGCCTATCATCTCAAAATGAAATTCCCCACTCGGGCTGGAGTGGGAGAAGTTAGGGGCAATCAGGAACAGGCCCGCAAGTGTTACATGACCTCCACGCTCGGACCCGTCCTCTCCTTAGAAACACTCGAGATTCCACAAGATGCCGCTCGGCCGACTCCCGAGCCAGTCGATGAGCTGGAGGAAATACTCTTCTCGGAGCAGGAGCCGACCCGTAAGTTCTATGTCAGCAAGGCACTCCCGTCCGCCCTACATTCAAATATTGTGAAATGCATCCGAGCCAACCGGGACCTCTTCGCATGGTCAGCAGCGGACATGCCCGGTATCTCCGAAGAACTCTTGGTCCATCGCCTCAGCGTTGATCCGGGGTCCAAACCGGTCCAGCAGAAGAGGCGCAAGTTCGCCCCCGAGCGCCAGCTCGCCATCAAAGAGGAGGTAGACAAACTGTTGAAAGCCCGATTCATACAGGAAGTGAATTATCCGGAGTGGTTGTCCAACGTAGTCATGGTGAAGAAATCCAATGGGACATGGAGAATCTGTATTGATTTCACTGACCTCAACAAGGCCTGCCCTAAAGATCCCTTCCCTCTGCCGAGCATCGACACTCTGATTGACGCAACCTCGGGACATGAGCTCCTCAGCTTCATGGATGCTTTCTCGGGTTACAATCAGATAAGGATGTTCCCCCCGGATATTCCGAAGACGTCTTTTGTAACGGACCAAGGACTCTATTGTTACCGAGTCATGCCGTTCGGCCTGAAGAACGCAGGGGCAACGTACCAACGTCTCGTCAACAAGGTATTCCAGGCCCAGATTGGTCGGAACATGGAAGTCTACGTGGACGACATGCTTGTGAAAAGCATCCGAGGCGTTGATCATGAGACCGACCTCCAAGAAGCGTTCGATGTTTTGAGAAGGCACAATATGAGACTCAACCCGAACAAGTGTGCGTTCGGCGTCTCATCGGGCAAGTTCCTCGGCTTTATGGTCAGCCAACGAGGAATAGAGGCAAATCCGGAGAAGATCAGGGCCATACTAGACATGGCCCCGCCCAGAAACGTCAAAGAAGTTCAGAAACTGACAGGTCGCTTAGCCGCCATTGGGCGCTTTTTGTCGAAATCCGGGGAGAAATGCCTCCCGTTCTTCAAAGCCCTGAGGGGGACTAAGGGGTTCGAGTGGGGGCAGCCACAACAAGATTCCTTCAACCAGCTTAAAGCTTACCTCGTCAATCCGCCCCTGCTCAGCAAACCCATACCGGGCGAGCCCCTCTACCTCTACTTGGCAGCCTCGGAACAGACACTAAGTGCGGTCTTAGTCAGGGAAGAAGAAAGAACTCAAAAGCCCATTTACTACGTCAGCAAAGTGCTCCGGGACGCCGAGCTCCGGTACCCGAAAATTGAGAAAATAGCCTACGCCCTGATAATGGCTGCAAGAAAGCTTCGGCCATACTTCCAGTCTCATTCGGTGGTCGTCCTTACCGACCAGCCGTTGAAACAGATCCTTCACAAGCCAGAGACTTCCGGCCGCCTCATGAAGTGGTCGATCGAGCTGAGCCAACATGATATTACTTATCAGCCTCGGACCGCAATCAAGGCGCAGGCGCTGGCCGAATTCATAGTTGAGACGACTATCCCCGACTCCGAGCAGACGACGAAGGGACCGCCTGTCTGGTCTGTATATGTCGATGGATCCTCTTGCAACGAGGGGAGCGGGGCTGGAGTCATCCTGGCGGGCCCAGACGACTTTGTCCTTCAATATTCCCTCCGGATAAACTTTAAAGCCTCGAATAACGAAGCCGAATACGAGGCACTCATAGCCGGCCTCGGGATGGCCCGAAACGCAGGGGCGCGACGCCTGCAGATCTTCAGCGACTCTCAATTGGTCGTCAACCAGGTCCTCGGCGAATATGAAGCCCGCGATGACAGAATGGTAAAGTACTTGGCCAAAGTGAAGAGCCTCATGGCGCTCTTCGACGAGGCCCTCATCCGAAGAATCCCCAGAGAGGAAAATGCCCAGGCCGACGCCCTGTCCAAACTAGCTTCCTCATCCCTGCAAGGCCTCGAACAAACCGTTCTGATAGAAGTCCTCCTCAAGCCCAGCATAGAGGACGAGGCTTTCAACTCCGTCGAAACACTGCCGCTCCCCCTCGAAGACAATTGGATGAAGCCCCTCGTCGAGTTTTTAAGAGACGGACTCCTACCAAGGGATCCGAAGGAAGCCCGAAAGATAAGGACCCGGGCCGAGCGTTACATAATGGTCGAAGGCGTTCTGTATAAGCGCTCCTTCACCCAGGTGGATGGTCGACCCTACCTAAGATGCCTCTCCCCCGGACAAGCCGATTACGCCCTGCAAGAGCTCCATGAGGGCATCGGCGGAGCCCACTCCGGCTCCAGAGCCTTGGCACGTAAAGTGTTAAACTACGGGTATTACTGGCCCACTCTCCTACGGGACGCCGAACGACACGTTCGACAATGCACCTCCTGTCAGAAGTATTCCGACATCCGACGCCTTCCACAAGCTCCACTCTCTTCCTTGTCGAGTCCGATCCCCTTTGCAATGTGGGGGATGGATCTACTCGGGCCATTTCCACCGGCCCCCGGACAGTTGAAGTTTCTAGTCGTGGCAGTCGACTATTTCTCGAAATGGGTCGAGGCCGAGCCCCTGGCTACAATTACCGAACATAGAGTCATCCAATTCTTCTGGAAAAGTGTAATCTGTCGTTTCGGTGTTCCCCGAGTCGTAGTTACGGATAACGGTACGCAGTTCGCTGGAGCTGCCTTCCGAGCCTTATGTCAAGACCTAGCTATACAGCACCGCTTCTCCTCAGTCTCTCATCCCCAGTCAAATGGCCAAGCCGAGAATGCCAACCGACAGATCCTCTCCGGCATCAAGAAGAGACTCGACAAATGCTCCAAGGGATTGTGGGTCGATCAGCTGCCCAATGTGTTGTGGAATTACCGAACCACGAAGCGGATCCCGACGGGCGAGAGTCCGTTCAATCTCACCTATGGGTCCGAGGCCCTCATCCCACTAGAAGTTGGAATACCCTCTCCTCGCCTGATTGCCTTCGAAGAAGAACAGAATGCCAGGGAGCTCAGAACGAGCCTAGATTTGGTAGACGAGATTCGGGAAAGAGCCGCCATACGGCAGCAAGGTTACCGAAGAAGAATCGAACTCGCCTACAACAAACGGGTCCGCCCAACCGACTTGAAAGAGGGAGACCTGGTCCTCCGAAAGCTGGCCATTTCGTTCCCCGGACAGAAGAGCAAATTGGCCCCAAATTGGGAGGGACCGTACAAAGTATCCAAAGTGATCCGCCCCGGTGCGTACAAGCTAGAAGACCTTGAGGGTAGAGAAATTCCCAGGACTTGGAACGCCGACCATCTTTTGAAATACCTAGAGAAGGCAACCCCGCCTATCTAAGTAACTCGAGATGTCGGGCAACCACTCCTGCTACTAGTAATTTTTCCTTTGTTCTTTTTCATTGTAATAAACGGCTAGCAACTTTAGAAGCAGCCGACCATTAGATATTAATAAATAAAGTTTTTCTTTACCTTATCGCGTACTTCCGCCTCTAATTCCCTTATCACACAATGGTTCGGAGTCCAGCACTCGGCTCGACTCTTCCTACTCGGCCCGTCCTCAGACGGGCCGGGGGCAGATCGCCGTTCGAAATTGCTCCTGCAGCCGTTGAATGGATCGGAGTCCAACACTTGGCTCGATTTTGCTTCGCAAATCCGCTCCTAAGCGGACTAGAAGTAGCTCGCCATTCGAAACTGCTCCCGCATCTCTCAAACTTATCACACAATGGTTCGGAGTCCAGCACTCGGCTCGACTCTTCCTACTCGGACCGTCTTCAGACGGGCCGGGGGCAGATCGCCGTTCGAAATTGCTCCTGCAGCCGTTGAATGGATCGGAGTCCAACACTTGGCTCGATTTTGCTTCGCAAATCCGCTCCTAAGCGGACTAGAAGTAGCTCGCCATTCGAAACTGCTCCTGCATCTCTCAAACTTATCACACAATGGTTCGGAGTCCAGCACTCGGCTCGACTCTTCCTACTCGGCCCGTCTTCAGACGGGCCGGGGGCAGATCGCCGTTCGAAATTGCTCCTGCAGCCGTTGAATGGATCGGAGTCCAACACTTGGCTCGATTTTGCTTCGCAAATCCGCTCCTAAGCGGACTAGAAGTAGCTCGCCATTCGAAACTGCTCCTACATCCCTTAAACTAATCTAACGACCGGATCCTTCCTCCGGCTCGACTCTATCTCCCCGACTCGTCCTTAAAGGGTCCGGAACCCGTCCCGACCGTAGACTGTGCCGAGCTGACGAGGTACCGACCCTCGTTTTGGGAAAAAATCACCCCGAGGTCAACTCGCCGTTAGATCCTCTCAAATTGTGTGCCAAAGCGTGATGAGCGGATCCAGTAGTGCCACGTGCCCACAAAACGACAAGATAACGTTTTCTTGGTACTCGTGCCTGCCTCTGGATTCGTGCCCCCATCCGACGGTTATGGACACCCCACGTCGATCGGCACCAAGAGCCGAACGGCGGAGTCAGAACAACACATTGTTGGAGAATTCGTTTCGGCCATCAATTGTGCCGAGCTGACGAGGTACCGACCCTCGTTTTGGGAAAAAATCACCCCGAGGTCAACTCGCCGTTAGATCCTCTCAAATTGTGTGCCAAAGCGTGATGAGTGGATCCAGTAGTGCCACGTGCCCACAAAACGACAAGATAACGTTCTCTTGGGACTTGTGCCTGCCTCTGGATTCGCGCCACCATCCAACGGTTGTAGACACCCCGCGTCGACCGGCGTCAATAGCCGAGCGAGAGGATCAGAATTGCGACAAAAGACTCGACGAACAGCCAATAGAAGACACTTCGGATAAATCGACCCCAATTTTATTAATGACTTGGACGAGTTTACAAAAAGATTACTACAGCGAGTTCAACAAAATATTAGAAGGCATGACCCGCTCATTTCCTCCGAGGAAGGGGGACACTCCGGTTCAACGACACTTTGGGTCGGCGCTTCTTAGCCTCCGAGCTCGTCTCCAGGCCGACGAACCGGGACGCCCCTTCGCCGCTGAGCCTCACAGTTGCCCCAACCGAAGCGCCACTTGAAGACACCGCCACACCACTTTGTGCATCGGCGGCTGACGCCCCGATGATGGGAGTCCGGGACGCCGCTTGGTAGAACGTGATACCTCGCTCGATCTCTTCGCGGGTACAGGAGGTGCTCCGGACATTGGCCCTCACCGGCTGAGGCTTGAGCCGAGCGACCTCCTCCTCCAATTCGACGATCCGGTCCTTCAGCGCCTCGTCCCTCACGACAATTTTGAACCGAGGAAGCTTCGCCGATCCAGGGTATTCGGCGCTGTCAGATATGACACGACGCAGATGGGTCACCTCGATACTCTTGTCGACTGTCACCCTTTGCAAATGCTCGACCTTCTTCACGAGCTCATCTCGTTCGGCCAAAACAGAAGCCAATTCTTCTTCCTTAGCAAATAGCTCGGCTTCGGCTATCCGCAAGTGGTACACTTCGGCCAACAGATCCCCGTTCTTCATCTCCATATTGTACAGCATCCTCCTCGTCAGGTCGATCTCGCCCTCAAGGCGTTTCACGAGAGATAGATGGAACAGCTCTACTTGTCGCCGAGCCATCGTAGTGACGGGGGCCTACCCTACCACCGAACCAAACACTTAGACAATTTCAAAGACAAAACGTTTTTTCATTTATCAAAAAGCGGTGGCCAGTCCGCAAAAGGCGTTACAAAGCTCGGAAGAAAAAGCAGAACAGAAACTACAAAAAGATTAACGAAAGAATCAAGGGTCCACCTGCGTCTCCGCTCCCGCCCCGGACGCATCGACGGGCGGTCCCTCGATCTCTCCCTTAGCCGGGTCATCCTCTCCCCCTCCGTCTTCGCCTTCGACCTCGTCCTCGGCATCCCCCTCCTCGTCGTCCACGGGCGACTCGGGCCACAGTCGATAACCGACTCGCTCGAAGCCGGGGACACGAGCCTGGACATGGTCCAGGGCCGTCTGGTAGGATCGCTCCATGTTCTCAGCCATATGTTTCTTCGCCTCTGCCTCAATCTCGGCTTCGACCTCCGCCCGGATCCTCGCGGCCTGCGCTTCCCTCTCCGCCTTCTCGTCGGCCAAGGACTTCAATGCCGCGGCAAGATCTTGGGCGGCCTTGGCAGCTTTGGCGGACTCCGCTTCGAGGCCCTCCTTCGCTTTCTTCAGGTCGGCAGTAAGGTCGGCCACCCGAACGTCCAGAGCCTCGGCCCGCCTCTGCTCGGCCTCTAGATCCTTGACCGCCCGGACCTTCGCCAGCCTGTCTTTCTCGCTGGCGGACTTCAGCTCCTTCTCCTGTGCGGCGAACGCCTCCATGAGATGGCCGAAGTGAACGGTGGCCTACGAAGACAACGATAAGTACGAAGTACGCACCGAGTAACAAACTTGAAGAAATTTGCGAACACTTACCGAAACAAGCCCCCGGGCGACTTCGTAAGTGTCGTCGCCGACCCTCCCCGCATTCAGCGCGGCCTTATCCTTCGGGGTCGCCAAGTGTTTGACGACCTGCATTGACATCTGCGAGTTGCCGAGGAAACCATCATGATTCCTCACCAGCCAGTTCGGCACAAACAACTGCTTGTGCTGCTCGGTCAGGATTTCCTCGGCATTCTGAGTCAATGGGGGAAGCTCGAGCGCCAGCGCCGCATTGACATCAAAGACACCCTCGTTCACGGACGGGGCGACGGGGGCCGAGGTCTCCTCCACCACCACTACCTCCGAAGGCACCTCGGTAGCCGGGGGAGGCGGAGCAACGTTAGTGGCGACCGCGGGCTGAACACCCGAAGACGCACCCTCGGCCGCCCTCTTCCTTTTTCTGGTCCCGGTCAGCTTGGACCTATCGGCCATCATAGCTTTAAAGTCAATCTTCATCGACTCTGCATCAACAAAAAAAAAGAGGGGGAGAAAACCGAATCAAAACAGACGAATTGAAGACTTAGAAAAAAAAATTGAATGAGATGTCAAGAGCGTACTCGGGTCGATGGGGCTTAGTCCGGACCCGAACAACACCTCTTCGGTCAACTCCCTCCAACTCAGTACCGGAAGGGCCGTGATCCTCCTCGCTACCTCCTCCTCGGCCTCAGATAGTGCGGGGTCGCCCCGCGCAAATTTCGGCACTTCCACCTTCCACCGGGACGGAATGTGCCAAATCGCTTCGCCCCTTACGATAAAATACTTCTCCCTCCAACCCTTAAGAGAGTCGGGATTCTCTACAATCTTAACACCTCTCCTCGGCCCCAAATAGTACCGGTACTCCGAGCCGTGTTGCTTGTTTATCCGATAGAGGCCCCGGAAAACTGACAGATCCGGCGCTACCTCGGCTCGGTGACACTGAAGCAAGAATGCGTTCACATGACGCCAAGTGTTTGGACTGAACTGAGTTGGGGCGAGACAATACCAACCGAGGATCTGAAGTATGAAAGGGTGCAGCGGAAAACGCAGTCCCGCGTTCAAGGAGTCGACGTCAAACATGCACATGTCCGACGAAGGCAACTTAGTGTTTGCTCGCACCCCGGGGCCAGCGACCATCAGCTTGTACTCCGACGGGATAGCGAAAGCCTTCCTGATCCGAAGAAGATCCTTCTCGGTCAACGACGAAATGAGCTCGTCAGCTTCGGAGGGATGGAACGGATTAGGCTCCTCGACGATCTTCGACTTTCCGTAGATCGCTTTCTCCAGAAGATCACCCTCGTACTGCCTGACTCCCGAATGCCCGGACAGGACGGAAGGATATTGTCCTATCTCGGGAGCTCGTTTCGGGTTCTCCACAATCACCCCCACTATGGGGGGCGGGGTCTCCCCTGTCCTCTTCTTCTTCCCGACCCTCGACTCGACAGCCAGCGGTTCGGCCATCTGCTTCCCCTTCCTGCGAGCTTCCGCCCTACTCCTCTCCCCGGCGCCATCACCGCCCGAGGACGAGGCACCACTACCCGAGCTTACCCTTGACATCCTTTGAAAAAGCTAAGGCAAAGACAAACTAACCTTTGAAATGACGTTCACGGTCGGAGAATGCTCGCCGGAAATCGCCTGGCCCACGCGACAGCTAACGACAACACCGTGGAGCAAGAGCGCCGCTAGCAGAAGACTTAGAGAACAAAAGTAAATTCGTAGAGTGAAAAGTGAGAAATGAGCTCAGGGGTGAAGGAATGGTAACTTATAACCTCAACTGATAACGGGCCTCCTTGGGAATCCCAAAGGCCCACTAAGAATCCCAAACGCCCTACAAGAGAGAGGCGGCGGTATGAGGGATGGCGGAACTTCCCAAAAAACACAAGTTGCGACTCGGCCACCGGTCTAATGAGCCGAGCTATCGAACGAAACGCTCAGTGACCGAGCCACCGAGTTCGCCCAAAAATACCCAACTCCGCGCCCGGCAAACAGCGCGAGGTATGCGGACCGAGGTGACGAGATACCGACCCTCGTTTTTGGCAAAAAATCCTCCCGAATCAAAATCACCGTCGGATCTCTCCAAAATTCGCGTCAGGATCTGATGAACGGTTCAGATTGCGCCACGCCCACAAAACGACAAGATAGCGTTTTCTCGTGATCTGAACCGCATCCTCGTGATGCGTGCCAAAATGAACGGCCCAGATCCGTCCACGCAGACCTTCCAAACCGCTTGCCATCGGCTTGGTCGGTCGAGCTACCGAACAGCTCAGCCGAGCAACCGAGCCACTTAATACGGAATGGCGGAACCATCAAGAAGACAAGTAAACGACTCGGCCTCCGGCCCACCGAGCCGAGCCACCAAGTTCGCCCAAAAATACCCAACTCCGCGCCCGGCAAACAGCGCGAGGTATGCGGACCGAGGTGACGAGATACCGACCCTCGTTTTTGGCAAAAAATCCTCCCGAATCAAAATCACCGTCGGATCTCTCCAAAATTCGCGTCAGGATCTGATGAACGGTTCAGATTGCGCCACGCCCACAAAACGACAAGATAGCGTTTTCTCGTGATCTGAACCCCATCCTCGTGATGCGTGCCCAGATAAACGGCCCAGATCTTGCCACGTCGACAAAACGACAAGATAGCGTTTTATGGGGATCCACGCCAAAGATGGACGGCCTAGATGATGCCACGTACCTCGGATGCTTTGAACCGAGGCACCGACCCTTCCAACCAGGTCGCCGACCCCCCAAGCCGCGGCACTACGCATCCGGGCCGTGGTGCTGGGGTACCGACCCTTCCAACCGGGTCGCCGACCCCCCTAGCCGCGGCGCTACGTATCCGGGCCGTGGTGCTGGGCTACCGACCCTTCCAACCGGGTCGCCGACCCCCCTAGCCGCGGCGCTACGCATCCGGGCCGTGGTGCTGGGGTACCGACCCTTCCAACCGAGTCGCCGACCCCCCTTGCCGCGGTGCTACGCATCCGGGCCGCGGTGCCGAGGTACCGACCCTCGTTTTTGGGAAAAAATCCTTCCGACCCTCAGGAGCCGTTGGATCTCGTAGGAAAGCGCGCTCGTCATGATGGACGTCCCAGATCTTGCCACGTCCACAAAACGACAAGATAGCGTTTTATGGGGATCCACGCCAAAGATGGACGGCCTAGATGATGCCACGTACCTCGGATGCTTTGAACCGAGGCACCGACCCTTCCAACCAGGTCGCCGACCCCCCAAGCCGCGGCACTACGCATCCGGGCCGTGGTGCTGGGGTACCGACCCTTCCAACCGAGTCGTCGACCCCCCTAGCCGCGGTGCTACGCATCCGGGCCGCGGTGCCGAGGTACCGACCCTCGTTTTTGGGAAAAAATCCTTCCGACCCTCAGGAGCCGTTGGATCTCGTAGGAAAGCGCGCTCGTCATGATGGACGTCCCAGATCTTGCCACGCCCACAAAACGACAAGATAGCGTTCTATTGGGATCCCCGCTAAAGATGGACGGTCTAGATGGTGCCACGTACCTCGGATGATCCGAGCCGAGGTACCGACCATTCGAACCAACTCGCCGACCCCTCGAACCGCGGCGCAACGCATCCGGGCCGGGGTGACGGAGTGCCGACCCTCGTTTTTGGGAAAAAATCCTTCCGAGGAGCAGGAGGCGTCTGATCGTTCCGAAATTCGCGCTCCATCTTGATCGAAGGCCCAGATGATGCCACGCCATAAGTAGGTATTAAAAATTGGTTTTTATTTATTTAAATCGGTTTATTTATTTAAAAAATTGCGAAAAATCGCTAAAAATTCGGGAAAATTAGCTAAAAATTCCAGGAAATAATTAAAAATTCGGGGAATATTTCTAAGCCACCGAACGAGCAATTATTACCTAGAATACGCGGTTAAAGCCCCCGAACAATTAGCCAACACATCGCAAAATTAAATAAATCATCCGGAAAAATAGATAAAAACTCGACACAGCGTCGGAGCATCAAAGAAGGAGGAACTAGCCTACCCCCGTGCTCCAGGATTCAAAAATCACCCATTCGGACTGCGATACAGTTCCACCGACCACTGAGTTAGTCAAACTACTCCTCAAAGACTGACCACCCTCAGTCTTTAGGAGTGGGGGGCTCGTGATATGGCCAAAACAAGGGGTTCAATCGAGACCGTCCAAATGGGGCACGAATCCTACAGCTCAGGGACGAGACGGTAATTTCACATGCAAACGGGTCCGAAGCGGGTACTGGGTCTCCTTCTCACAGATCCAATAACCCGCAAACGGATCCACCACAGCTGGGCACGGGTTTCAACCCGCTGCCAACTCGATCCAGCAAGACACAATCAAGGTCCCTGATTAGATCTAAATCAACGGCCATGATTCACGTCAATCTTTACACTGGGATTTAGGGATTAAAATTCCTTATCTGATTACCAGAATATACCTTATCAGATTACTTTCCCAATCTGTTTACAAGGAGATTATTCTATATCAGACTACGCGGATTACATTCCTAAATTGTTCTCTAAGACGCCTATAAATACCCCCCACCCGTCTCCATTAACAGGTAATCAATCTTTTTCTAGTTAAACGCTCTTTCATAATCATTTCTGGTTACTGACTTGAGCGTCGGAGGGTGCGTCGCCGGGATCAACCCCGGTGTCTCGCACTTCCTTGCAGGTGGACGGCGGGAGTCAACGGTCAAGCTCCGACGGAACAGGTATACAGGTTCTCCTATTCAGGTTTTCTACGAAGAACTCACAAATTCATCTGTTTGCCCCCACACCGAATTTAGCGGCAACATTATCGTTTTTTTATAAGAACAATCATCACTTTTGACTTTAACTTTCTTGAGCTTAAAATTGTTTGTAATTGCTTGTTCATCCTTTTTTAATTTTGCATCCTGTCAATATTATTGTAGTTGTTCTTCCATATTGGACATCTTGTGATTTTACCAAAAAAAGTATACTCATCTCCAATGCATTTCTTGGTCCGTCTATCAAATTCTTCAACATTTTTTTCCTGCATATAGAATTAAGAAATTAGCTCTTAATTATTTGTAACACTATGAGAATAACATATCATATCTTATTCTTAATATCTTTTAGGTCTTTTGCGGAATAGTCAATGATGCATCTTGCTTCCTCATCAAATAAAGTCAATTCTGCCTCCGCACTTGTATTTTTTATTGTGATTTTGAATACATATCTGAAATAGGTTATTCTTAGTTTTTTTTAAAATTTTATCGTTTATTATTTTTTTAATAATTTTGATTGAAGAATGGAAAGATGGGAAACTAACAATATGGTGTTTTGTATACCTTGGCTCATATTCAACATTATTCTTTTTACATTTTCGACAGTAGGCTTCATCATTTTCAACATTGACTTTTGTTGAACAGATTTTGCATGCAATGTACCATGGATCTCTAACGTCTTTAACACTTTTGATCCAAACTTTGCAATAGTAGTATAATGCCTTGAAATATGATTTTTTTTTTTTTTGAAGTCATCAAAATATTTATAGACATATAGAATTGAACAAAATATTTAAAAATAATTTCATTATTCATAATACCTCAGATGAATCTTCATCTGCACAATAGAGAATGTCATATAGTTTCACTTCTTCCACATGTTGGATATATTGGTATATTCTTTCTATATAAATAATGCATGTGCATATGAGTAACACGTGTACTGAACGTACAATTGAATGGATATTAGAATGCGGGTTTGTGGGCTTATAACCCGATACCCAAACCAGTATTTAGAAATAAATACTGGCTTGTGATAGCAGTCTAGGTATTCCAATCTTGATACCTAGGGTGAATATCTCAAGCAACTTAGATCTAGAGATAAATCCTAATTCCCAATTGTTAATTTCTCACAAAACCTAACAATCTTGAGATATTATTAATCAATTTGTGAGATTAATTAAGAGGGGAAAAGGGAGCACTGTTGGATCCTGTCGTTCTCGTCGAAACCCTCGAAGCCGTTCGAGGGCATCGTCACCGACGATCGTCTCCGACGTCGTTGCTCCCACAGACGAATGCCGAACTCCACCGTCGCTCCCACAGACGAACGCCAAACACGCCAGTCGTCGTCCTCTTTCGTGCGAAGCCATCGACAAGCATTCGAGGCGTCAGATCCCGCCCAAACTCCGACGGCGCTGCTTCCCCTCAGTCGTCGTGGTCGCTGATCGACGGCGCCTCACTCCAACAGACGACGGCGCAGTCATCCCTTAGGCACTGTGCTCGGTCGTCATCCCTCTTCTTCTTCTTCTTGGCTGATTGAGGTATGAGTGTGTAAAACCCAATCTTGAAGAATGATAGTGAAGGGGGTTTCTTTTGGATTTGTGAAGAAGACTGAAGGATTTGGGACTCTTGTGTTTGGGGATTGAAGAGGCGATCTTTGGTGCTCTTGGGATTGATCAGATCCCGACCTCAGATTGAGTCTATCTATTGGTGTGTGGTGTTTTGGGTACAATATGGAATAGATCGGATTTGTTCCCAAAAAGACCAGACTCTAATCAACTGAAGAGGAAGAGACGTTGAAAGATAAGTTCTTTACTTTCCTCATATTAAATTTTTGTTAAATATTTTGCTATATGCTGGAAGTTCAAAAACATTCGCTTTAAGTTTATGTTTTGAATTATAGAATTACTGTGATGCTAAGTGGTTAAGTTCAAGACTGTATTAATCATTTGTTTAATTAAATACAAGTTGAACAGTTGTTTTGGCTATGTGCTAAAACCAAATATCTATTTCTGATAAGTTAAATTGTATGTTGACTATAAAATTCGGATCTCCAATTAAGTTGTTGCTAGAATTAGATAGTGCTAATAATTTGTTTAATTGGCTAATCTTTAACAATTTGATGAATGTAGGAATTTTAATGTTACCTACAAATTGTGTATGTTGGAGATGATGGATATGCATCACGGTTGAATAAGTTTGCACCACGCAGGCTTCTCCATCGAATTTGGAAAACACTTCTAACTTGAAGTGTTGGTATGATCTACTCTAATCTTGCTTAGTACTTTCATGTGATGAATGTGTTAACGTTTTGTGCGTTTGATTACATGATTGAGAGTTTTAGATCATAGTTATTCTCGCTTTAGAAAATTAGCATGTTTAGGGTTGTTAAGTGTTTTATCATACTATATGTATAGATATTTTGACAAATCCATTGTTTACAGTTTGTGTGAGATCATATATTCGCTTCTCTAATAAAATAAAATAAAATTCTTTGATGTATAAAATGTATAACAAATGTCTGTAACTTAGGAGAGAGTATCTCTTAATGTAGGATATGACTCCATTAGTTACGTTTTGTTCTTACTCGTTCATTGTACTGTGTGTGCAAAGTTGAATTGTTGCATGTTAGTCATTATCTCATTTAGCGTCATGAAAATGATGAAGAATGAATAGAGAAAAGAACTCTTCGCTCAGTGTGTTTGAGCAAGTGGACATTGTTAGAATCACTAGAGAAAGCAAATAATTTTGTAAAATGTGATAGAGTAATTTTTTATTAACTCTTATAAAGTACATATGAGACAATTAATAATAATAGTTCTAATTGTGTTCTTGAACATAGCGTAATTGGCTAGGTTTTGAGAATTATATATTCAATTGTCTGTGAGGAAATGTGATCTAATTATCAAAACTGTGGGAAAATGGAGTTAAAAGCTATTAAGTCAAAGCTTTAACATCCAAATTGTTTTGAAATTTAGAATCACTATGAACTATATATTAAATTGTTTGTTCTTCTTAAAACTCATAACTCTACTAAATGACACTCTATTAAATATGACAAATATAAAAGTTGTGCTCAGATTATGATCACTAGAAAATTTTGTTATTTTGTATGGTCTCTAGGAGCACATAACTTCTTGAGTCAATACATTCTGATATTTGTGATCTCAGTAGCTTTGTGACTAGATGAGACGATTGTTGGTCAGAAGTATTTAATCGTTTTTGAAAATGATTAATATAAGTCTGTCATATATATGAAGAATGAAGCACTTGTTATTATTAATGAATTAAAAATTATAGTTAAATGCTAAAAATTAAGGGTTCAGATTTGATAGAGGTGGTGAATATGTTTTAACAATTTAAGAGAAGTTTGCATTTGGCATAATCTCTACTGCACTATACTTACAACAGTTAAACGATATTGATAAAAGTTGGAATCAAACACTTAGTGAAATGTTGAATTCTATATTATTGACTGTTGTTTGTCTTGTGTAATTATGAGTGATGTTGTATTGTTAATCATGTCCCTAATGTGTTACTACACTCTAAATTGAATACACCTTGTAGATCATGGCATAAAAACACAAATAATTTTGTTAAAATAAAAATTTGTGTTGTGATACATTTGTTAGAGTACATGACCCTAGAAGGCCTAAAGTAGGACCTACAACAAATATTTGTGTGTTTAGAAAGTACAGAATGTAGCTTTGTGGACAGATATTGGATCTATCTAATTTGTGTTAGAAGAATCTAGACTTGCAAAGTTCTTTGAGGATATGTTCATCAAAGATAAATGTATGAAATAATCTAGTCCTACAGACACGTTCAATGATTCACAGTTGGAATTGAATCAAGAACCAGCCTTATTGATACTTGAAAACCTGAATGACAAATGAGCTTAGAAGAGTCTTTAGTAGACAATGAGATGATTTTGTGTCATACAATAATATTTTAATTTAGTTGATCTGCCGAAAGTGGCTAAAACTATAGTTAGTAAGTGGGGTTTTGTAGAAGAAACTTAATTTTGATTGTTTAGTAGCAATTTTAATGCTTTTTAGTAACTAACAGATTGACTGAAAAAAATGGGGTTGATTTATTTGATGTCTACTCACATGTTTGTCATATTGCTACAATAAGTATTCTTCTTATCCTTCCATCTATTGAAAATTTTGTCATTCATAAAGGATATTTAAAAGGCTTTGTACTGAACAGTTTTGTACTGGAAAGTTTTGAACTAATATGTTTAGTGAACAAGATTTACAATTTAGTAAAATCATTGTTTGTTCTTAAAACATGTATAGCCAACGAATAAATAATTTGACAAATTTTTTAAAGAGCCTAGTATATGAATCAAGTAATTCAGATCAGTGCCGTCAACTTTGTGGTGTGTCAAATATAGTGGCTATTATTTACTTGTTCTATTGACATGCATGTTCTTGGAAGTGACCTCTCTATTACAAATGAAGTTAAAATTGTGCTATCCAAAGAATTCAACATAAAAACCTAGGTACTATGGATACCATAGGTATATGGGTGAGTTTCAGTTGGCAGGGGATAACTCTTAGTCAATCTCATCAAATCAAAATGTGTTTCAAAAGTGGGGATATGGTGATTGAAAGTGTGTTTTGAAACACCTTATGATTATGATAAAAGGCTGACACCTAATGATGGTGCAACTATGAGACATGTAGATCATTCTAAAGAAATTGACAGTCTCATGTATCCAAAGATCTGCACTAGAATAGACATAGCCTTTGATGTAGGTATGATCTGCAGATTCACTAATAATCCCATACACATTTGAGTGCCCTTAAGAGGCTAATGAGATACCTAAGTGGTATTCAAGAGTTTGCTTTGTGCTACTCTAGTCATTCTTCGAATGAATGGCTGATCTGATGCATTAGAGCATCTGTAGTCGTTTGCTATATATCGATAATATCGATATTTGGTTTAAAAAGTAGCTGCAGTCGTTTGCTATATATCGATATTATCGATAAATCGCTACAGTAGATTGCTATAAATGAGAATCGATATAGCATTTATCGATAACTGAGGGACGGTGTTCGAAGCGCCGTCCCACGTAAAAAAATATTATTATAATCGTCGGACGGCACTTCAAGTGCCGTCCGTTTGGAAAAATTCGAATTTATCCGATTTATTAAACCCCCAAAAAGAATTAAAAAACACTACAAAATCCCACTCGGGCGGCACTCTACGTGCCGTCTGTCCAAAAGCCCTTTTTCCCGGACAGCACTTGATGTGCCGTCCGTCGTAGATTTAATAATAAAAAAAAATTCGCACTTCATGATGTAGCTACAGTCCAAAAAGTGGGATTAATTGCGGTTTAATAAAAAAAATCGCACTTCATGATGTAGCTACAGTCCAAACAGTCGTTTACTATTTAATAAAAAAAAATTAGGGGAAAGTGGGATAATTGGGAAAGAGTAGCTACAGTCCAAAAAGTGTGTCGGACGGCACTTCATGTGCCGTCCTAGACACACGGGTGAATTTTTTTTTTATATTTTTTTTTATTAAACGGACGGCGCTTCATGTGCCGTCCGACGAATGGGACCAAATTTTACGGTTTTTTTCTTCTCCGACGGCACATGATGTGCCGTCGCTTAATATTATATGATTGATTGCTATAAAATAGCTTTCGACGAGTGCAGCGAAATCGAAATTCCTATTTCTATTTATCCATATATGGATAATTTTAACATAAACGACTACAGATGCTCTTATGATGCTCAGAATTTAGTGAAAGTCGATAACTAGTATATATGTGTTTACACTAGGAGAAACAGAAATGTTATGGAAATAAAAAGTAAATAGGCATTGTGCTATCATCCATGAAATCAGACCTCTATGTGTAATCCTCTGCAGGGGAAAAGGCTGAGTGGATTGAAGAAATTGCTGCTAGTTATCCATTAAGAAGTTTAAGTAACTCTTTAATTCTGTTATGCGACTATCAAACTACAATGCACTATATCCCATAACTCACTCTATAATAGTAAGAGGGGTATATTAAGGCTGAAAGAAGCCTAGTTGAATTTTCTCATAAATAAAGTGCAATTACGACAAGTATGGCTAATGCTCTTGCTAAGAGACTTGAAAGTAATCTAATTATCAAAACTGTGGGGAAAATGGAGTTAAAAGCTATTGAGTAAAAAGCTTTAACATCCAAATTGTTTTGAAATTTAGAATCCAATTGGAGCCATAGAGAAGTTCAAACTTAAGCATCAATTTTAGGCAGTTGACATGTTTTAGATAATATTGATGATTCCACATAAATTCCACAAATATATAATGTCATTCCAATTTTGATGGTATTATATATCTAGGGAATTTACTTAGAATAATCATATTATTACAATACGAAAAATGAAAATTTGTCGATGTGTTTCCGATGATTAAATTGTCCTAAATATCATTCCAATTTTGATGATATGTCTTTTATGGATACATGTTTCATTCCAATTTTGATGATCCAATGTTAAACCATGATTGAAATGGCTGTCTTTTCATTCCAATATGAAACATAGTATGGTTCTTGTGTAGAACCTATAAAGTTCATGTACTTTACTTATTAAAGATACTTGATGCTTGCGTTATATTTTTGCTAAGCTAATTATGAATTGTACTAAGTTCTTTTGTGGAACTAGATACTTTGTGAAATTCGTTAGAATTCTTAGAGATGTGTCTCTTGATATTCTTGTTTTCTATAAGCTAGCAAAGATGGAGGAGTTGAATTTGTCAACATAGATTTCAAAAATAATGATTTGCTCAAAATGGAAAAGTAAACATAAAGCAGTGTGCAAGGATGGAATTTCAGTTTATTTCTTTCGAGAATAAATTAGTCACTTGCCTGGTAAAACTTCTGTTGAGTTTAAGACTCTTGTGTTGATGAGCTTAAAACTCATATTTTGTTATTGAAGTTTATTTGTTTTGTTTAATTTTGAAACTATGACAGATTATTCCAGTTGGTTTAGTCTGTGTGATTCTGAATTGGATATGGTTTGGAACTATTTAATTATATTGGTTTAGTCTTGATTGAACTATTCAGTTTTATAATTCTATTGGTTCTCATGAAACCATATCTTTATGATGCTTTTCATTTATGGATTGCTATCAGCCAGTCAGTTTTATACTGAACTGATGAGATAATCCTGTACTTTATATATTGAGAATATAGGAGGAGATTGTTGGATATATTGGTATATTCTCTCTATATAAATAATGCATGTGCATATGAGTAACACGTGTATTGAACGTATAATTGAATGGATATTGGAATGCGGGTTTGTGGGCTTATAACCCGATACCCAAACCAGTATTTAGAAATAAATACTGGCTTGTGATAGCAGTCTAGGTATTCCAATCTTGATACCTATGGTGAATATCTCAAGCAACTTAGAGATAAACCCTAATTCCCAATTGTTAATTTCTCACAAAACCTAACACCACATCCATGACTTTTCTTTTGTTTATTTGTAAGGAATTACTTTTTAACAAAATTTCATTACAGTTTATCCTAAAACAAACAAACAAAATTATGTTAAATGTTAAATTGCCACAATCATTTTCAGTGTTGAACACAAAGAGATGCCTCTTCTGCAAAGGCCCTTCCACCCTCTTCCTCCTCTCCTTCCATCTTACAAGCCTCAAGAATCTCCTCCTCAAAACGTCCCCAATCCAGTGCTTATTACCACCACCACCACCCCTCCTATCCAAATCACCGCAATCATAAAAAAACCGACACTTGCAAGCGGCAATCTGAGGTAGATCCTCAACCTCTCTTCCATCTTCAAATTGCTTGAGCTCTTCTCCGAGCCTTATGAACTCCGACTTCCAATCCTTGGCCTTTTTCTTCCATTTGTGGATGTCGGAAGTGGAAGAGGGGGAGTGTGAGAGGCGGGAGTTGAGCTTCTTGAACCGGAGGAGGGCGATGGCGAGCGTGAGCTTGACGGCGTTCGGGTCAGAGGTTGATGACGTCGGGATTGGGAGTGAAATTTGGGTTAGGGTTAGGGTTTTGGGAGATTGAAAGAGACCGGGATTTGGGGGGAGAGATCGGGAGAGAAGAGATTAAAGCGGTTAGGGTTTAGGTTTTGAGAACGATCGGAATTTTGGGGGAGAGATCCAGAGAGAAGAGATAGATATGATTTTGATTAAAGATATACATATGAGGAATTTTGATGGCTGATATATAATTTAAGAATACGGGATCTACGGTCCAGATTTATTGTGGCTTTTATCAAAAATCAATAATAGTCTCATATCAGTTTGATCAAAAAAAATGAACGAAGGGTATGCAAAATAAATTATACCATTCTTGAATTTTATATGCTTATAGTTTATTCAGATTTATCTCTATTGTAGTGTTGTTTGTTGATGTGAGAGAGAATCCTGTTTAAAAAATCAATAATAAATAAATAAATAAAATATATAATAAATAACATTATTAATTTTTATTGTATATAATTACCTCCAAAGTTTGAGGTTTTTATAGAGGTCATTACAATAATTGACATGTTAAGTGATAATTCTTTTAGAGGTTTTCCTTCCTTAATTGCTAGTTCTTCCCATAACGTAAGTAAAATTGATTTTGACCTTAAATTACGACAAAGCGTATGAATTACAAAACAATTTTGTAAACTATTAGACAACTTAATTAATCGATATTACCTGAATCCTACAACTATAAGATTTCGCTTCTCTTCTTCATTACCATATTTTGAGTCTACCTTATCTACATCTCCTACATTAATTACTGCTAAACAAAGATCTATACTTCAATGCAATTAGCATTTGATATCCTTTATCAGTAATGTATATATATATAGTAACATAATTTTTTACCTTTAAAGACAGTAGAAGATGTGTTTTGCAATTCGTATACAGTTGCAAATTTGTACCTATCCTTATCAATGGATAAAATTTTCTCAACTTCATCTACAACACTTCCCAACTTCAAAATGATGTCAATTTTATCGTGCACTGGGTTATATCTTTTGTCGATATTTTTTAGTATTCCATTAAAAATTAAGTAAGTTTTATGCTGCTCAAGCGTATGTTGGAACGCTTCCACCACTTCATTAAACATTATCGCCAATATTCTAGTTCCATACAAAAGATGAAAATTTAGTATTAATAATTATTTATGTATTTATATGTATGAATATTTTAAAAATATTTAAAGTACCATACCTCATCATCCATAAATGCCACTTTTAAGATTTTTCCTGTGCCTTTACTATTTTTGTATTCTTTCACACCATAATGTTTCGTAACCAAAACTTTAATAGTCCACAATTGTTGATTTTCTTGCAGGGAATTAATAGGGGAGTATTCATTGTGGGATTTGTCCATTGATATAGATAATCTACAAAAAATATAATTATTAATAAGTTAATTTTAAATAATAAAAGTTGGAAACAAAAAGAATTGGACAAATCATTAAAGTGAGCATTCATGTTAAGCACTGTACGTTTATAATTAAAACCAAAGGACGCTATGGGAAGTGTTCAAACTATTAACTAATAGCAACTTTACACTTGCACAGTTAATGTTCTGCCGTAACATCAGTTCACATTTATTATGTAATACACACTTGTTCATAAGGTAATCATTTCATTCATTATTCAAATTTAAAGAGTATTTCTCAATGGATGGGCAAATGAGTTTTAAATGATTTGATTTTACATATTTACAATAATTTAGAGGTGTAGATCAATGTGAACGGATTGTCAATACGAAGGCGGGAAGGCCGAGTGCACACGGATGCCTAGTGCACAACGGAAGGGGACTCTATATTTATATTCTTGCTTTTATAATAGAATAACTAACAACACTTGTCCAACAAAAGCAATATCCACATAATATGAATTCATAACAAATAAATGGGGTGAAGCTAAATTAAGCTGTACTTCTTATTTGTCAAGAATTTACATTCAACTACGGTAGCAAATACTTAACTAAAATGTGTTTAAGCAACAGATTGGAACTTGCGACAATCCATGACTTTGAACAAAAGCAACTATACTCTTCAGATAAATGATATGAAAGCTAAAAGTAATGAGTAAAGGTATATCCATGGAAGGAAAATAAAGTGGATATTTAGTAAAGCATTAGAACAGTAAAACACCTATGATGTAAAATGATAATTTTCTTCTCCATCAAAAAAAGTGTCCAAAACTATCGGGAATTTGATTCTAGTTTTTGGTTCAACGGCATCTCCCGACCAGGATATGCTTGGGATACGAAGAGTACTACAACCTCGATAATCACCATCAGAATGTCTGCTAATTTGTTCATCGTGGTCTTCAATTGGGATGGAACCCGCAAGTACCTTCGAGGATCTTATCCCTAATAAAAGTAGAGATAAGATTAAGTAAATCTACGGAAAATGCAGATTTGTATCATTTAAACTGCGTTCTGCACTGAACAACCTAGTTCAATTCATCATGGTCATAAAATATATGATGCAATACAAAAAAATTCTCATTAAATAACTACATTACATTTCAAGAATTCTATAATATATCACGAACAGTAAAGAACATATTTTGATAGGGACTGACTAACTGTCATATGGTGGTACAAGAGCTGCAGCTAATGCTAGTACAGTAAAAGCCTGATTCTTTTGAACATGCATCCACAGGAACTTCAAGGAGGACGAAGCAAGCTTGGCAAAAAATAACAGCTTTGCTCCAGACAATACATGTTTAATTTGTGTTTCTACAATATGAGCCTCGTGTGTTCTTTGACATATTACGAAACACATTGGAATTTGATCCAGTTGAGGGCCAAATAAAGAAGGCCTCTAAACTTGGAAATGCAACTAAAACTTTCTTGAAGAGCTATACTTCCAGATGTTATTAATTGGTTGGAATGGTTTAAAGAAATTTCCACCAATGAACCAAATTGTGACAAAAAATGAGATACATCAGACTCTTTAGGGAAGAAAAATTGATTCCGACCATCTAGATCCAAGTTTGTTAAAGAAAACTAGTGAACCATGTTAGGTTGTTTTGCTAAGAATACCCTCTACAAATGAGCCGTTGCCGCAAGTTTGCTAAGCCAATCATGTTCACATGAAAGAAAGATTGTGAGAATCAAAGTTGATCACAATTTCCAATACAAACGGAATAATGCAAATATTACAACAACAACCCCTTTTCCTCAAAATTCAGGTGTTAGCTAAATAATGCAAATATGGAATACACACAAAACCATGGGTTCTTCCAGATACAAAAGAATACACAAGCCACCACCCAGTGCGGTTTACATAAATATTCAGAAGAAGGAAATGCCAATCAATTGAAACCAATAAAGAAGTGTACACAGAGAGTCAATAACATAAAATGATCACTCCTTGTAATTGAAATGCAGTCAACAGGTAGAATTTAGCTTTCAATATCAAAATCATATTAAAGAATATTTACCATGTCAAACTCTAATTTTGATCAGTAGGACTTGTAAACAGTGTACTCACATGCACACGCACATATAATGTTCCAAATATTGCTAAGCCCAAAATCACACACAAAATATTAAATTGCCCACACATGTTTACATATCACCAAGCTCGCAATCAAAAAATGACCAAGCTTGAACCTATTATTTGAGATCAAAGTAATGAATGACAAAATGGTCAACTGTTTTCTTCCAAATATGATGCACAACATGTAAAAGATTTAGCTCTTGGTGAAGTCCTCTAATGTTGATCACCAAGAATGACCATAATTTGCTCAATTATACTTGAAATTTTATAATTGCAAAAATGCTGGATCACAAATCCATAACGAATTTAAAGTTAATGCATAAGTACTATTTTCGTCTAAGGGTTCAACCAAAATTTTACCATAGCCCTTCCCACAAGAAGTCAAAGAATAGACATCATATAATAGGGAAACAATCCATTAACACCTTCTGTCCTGATCTATACTGACCAAGCTGAGTAAAATCCAGCCTTTGAAAAGTTCACAATAATTAAAAAATTGGTCTAAAAAAAGACCCAATCAATTCAACAATGCTGAAACTCTAAGTACTTCTCTCACATGTTTTTTTAAATAGATTTCAACTGAAAAGGCTACAAGCTAAAATATTGAGTAAAAGAAATAAATGCAAGATCCATACGGTAGTATCGTTCGGAAGTAAAAGAACAGCACCAGAAGCGGCTCTAGTATCTAATACTCGAAGCTAATTACATGCAATGCACATTCCCACAACTACCTGCTAATTGCAATTCCATCATTTACTCGCAAGCGGGACATAACCAAACTATCTGTAATGTATACCAGAAACCTTAACCTATGTAAATCGATAT
This sequence comes from Hemerocallis citrina, assembly GCA_017893485.1. NCBI lineage: Eukaryota > Viridiplantae > Streptophyta > Magnoliopsida > Asparagales > Asphodelaceae > Hemerocallis > Hemerocallis citrina. The sequence goes on from JACEHZ010000387.1 coordinate 36,806, forward strand.
ACAAACAAAATAAATTTAAGTCTGAAATTCTGCCATTACGCGAAACCTTCAAAGTTGTAGGAAGGATTAAATAAACAAATAAATACACTGAATAATAACAAATTATCAATCAAATTAAACCCATAACAAAAGAAACTCACCATTTTTTATTGAGAATCGAGATGGACAGATGTGGCGAGGAAGAAGGTGGCGATGGCAGACGTGGCGAAGAGGGGGGGAGGCTGAGATCCAAGGGGACGGAAGGATGGCGGGAACGACGACGGCAACGGCAGCGGGACAAGATAAGGGTTAGAGTTGGGGGGATCAGATGGATTGGAGGTTTCGAGGAGAGGCATCGGGATTGGGAGTGGAATTGGGGTTAGGATTTGGGTTTTGAGAGAGATGGAAGTTGTTAGGGTTAGGGTTTAGGGAAAGGTTGGAGATTTCGACGTACACGAGAAGGAGAAGGAGAGGAAGGAGAGAAAGTTGGGTATATTTATTATTATTTATATTTAGTTTAAATATAAAAGCTAGTTTAAATATAAAAGCTAAATAAATTATCACAAATCAATAATAGCCTCTGATTAGTTTGATCAACAAAATGATCGTAAGGTTGGAATTGACTCTTGACAGATTTTTTTTTTATCCTTGCTTTTATAATAGAAATAGATTGTTTATGCAACGCCCCAAGTTTTATTTTACCACCTTTGTATTTTTATTATTAGTATTATTAACCTTTATTTTTTAACGTTTATTCAATTATTATTTTTATTTTTATTATTGTTAACCTTTATTTTTTAGTACTTTTATTATTATTAACCTTTATTTTATTTTTTTTATTGATCTTTATTTTTTAATTGTTAATGAAATTTTTATTATTTTTGTTTTTTTATTAACCTTTATTTTTTAATTGTTATGCAATTATTTATTTATTTATTATTATTACTAAATTAGGGGTGTGCACTGGGGTCAGGTTTGACCCGAACTACCTCCCCGCCTCCCTTTTTTTTGGCAACTTTAACATTTATTCTTATTATTATTTATTTATTTGTAACATTAAGCTTTATAATTATTATTATTATTATTATTATTATTATTATTATTATTATTATTATTATTATTGTTATTGTTATTGTTATTATTATTATGCAATTTTAAGCTTTATTATTAATATTACTAGTGTTTAACACGTGTGAGGCACGTGTTAATAAATATATATTTTTTAAAGTAATATAAAGAATATAATGGGAGAGTTGGAGTTGTACATGCGATGCATGTATGTTGATAGATTTAAAGTGTATAATGAGAGAGTTGGAGTTGTACATGCGATGCACGTAAGGTGATAGATTGACACTAAGGCCATCTCCCATTATAATATTAAAGATTAGATATTAGAGATTGTTGCCTCTGAATCTGGTGTGTGGGCAATAGATAGAATTTATGGATTCTTAAGAAAACGAACAAGACAAACCTGTTGACCTGTTGACCTGTTGACCTTCACCAACGTGTTAACTTGGTTTCTTGCTACTGCTGCGAACCTGCAAAAAGTGCGAAATACCAGGATGGATCCTGGCGATGCCCCTCCGACGCTCTTGTCAGTAATCAAAAAGATTATGAAAGAGTTTTTACTGGCAAAAGATTGATTACCTTCTTATGGTGGGGGGAGAAGTGTTTTTATAGTCGTCTTAGGGATCTGTTTCGAGATAAGAACAAATCTCTACTTTCCAGTGTGGATGGATAGAAGTGGTTAAAACCTCCTCTTGGGGATAATTATTGTTGCTGCTGAAATCGGTGTGGGGGCAAACCGATAGATTTGTGGATTCTTAGGATGTTGAATAGTCAAACCTGAAACTTTTCCACCGGAGTTTGACCGTGATCTCTCGCCGTTAACCTGCAAAAAGTGCGAAACACCGGGGTTGATCCCGGCGACGCACCCTCCGACGCTCAAGTCAGTAATCAGAAAGATTATGAATGAGCTTTGATTGGCAAAAAATTGATTACCTGTCAACAGTGGGGGATGGGGGGTATTTATAGCCGCCTTAGGGACCAGTTTTGGGATAAGATCAAATCCCTACTTCCCAGTGAATGGATAGAAGTGAATCAGGGCCGTTGATTAGGTATAATCATAAACCCTAATTCTACCCAGCTGGACCGGGTTTCTTGCTGGTTGAAACCCGCACCCAGTTGAGATGGATCCGTTCGTGGATTATTGGGCCTTTGAAAAAAGACCCAATACCCACTTCAGACCCGTTTGTAGGTGAAATTACCATTTTACCCCTGATCTTTAAGATTCACGCCCGATTTGGACGGTTCCGATTTAACCCTATTTTCAGCCATATCACGAGCCCCCCCACTCCCGAAGACTGAGTTTAATCAACCTTTGAGAAGTAGTTTTACTATTCTAATGGCTTGCGGAGTTGTATCGGGGTCCGAATGAGGGGTGCCGAATCTTTGTACGAGGTATTATGGTGATTTTTGGTGTTGGTTGCATGCTCAAGGTTGTTTTTGAGCTTTCCTAGACTTCTGGTGATTTTTCCTTAATTTTTATTTATTTTTCAGACTATTTATTTAATTTTGCGAAGCGGTGATTTATTGTTCGAGGGCCTTAATTAATTATTCCAAGCAATAATTATTTACACAGGGGCTCAAAAATATTTTCCCGAATCTATAATTATTTTTTAGAATTTTTAATTCATTTTTCTGAATTTTTAATCATTTTTTTGCAATTTTTTAAATAAATAATTCGATTTTAATAAATAAAAAATTAATTTTTAATATTATTTATGGCGTGGCGCAATCTGGGCCGCCCATCTCGCATCAGCGCGTAATTCTGAGAGATCGGACGTCTTGTGTTACTCGGCACTATTTTCTCCACGTAAGCAGTTGGATTGCCAGTTGCTCGGATTCCAAGCGACGTGGTTTGGCGTTATTTTCTCCATATGAGCAGCTCAGATTGCTAGTTGCTTGGATTGGGATTCCGAGCGACGTGGGGTGTTCTGGGCTGCTCATCAGGACGAGGCACGAATTTTGAGGCGATCCAACGGTCTGTGTTGCTCGGTGTCGTTTTCCTTCAAATGTGCAGCTCGGCTCGCCAGCCGCTCAGGTTGGGATTCCGAGCGATGTGGGGCAATCTGGGCCATTCATCATGCCGCGAATCACGAGTGTTACCGCTAAATCTGGTGTGGGGGCAAACAGATAGAATTTGTGGATTCTTAAGGAAACTGAATAGAAAACCTGGAACCTTTCTGCCGGAGTTTGACCGTTGACTCCCGCCGCTTACCTGCAAAAAGTGCGAGACACCAGGGTTGATCCCAGCGATGCATCCTCCGACGCTCAAGTCAGTAATCAGAGAAGATTATGAGAGAGCGTAAATTGGCAAAAGATTGATTACCTCTTAATGGTGATGGATGGGGGGTATTTATAGCCGCCGTTGGGATCAGATTAGGAATGTAATCTCTAATTCCCAGTGAAAGGATAGATGTGAATCAGGGCCGTTGATTAGGATTAATTAGAAATCTTAATTCTATCCTGCTGGATCAGTTTTGCTGCGGGTTGAAACCCGCACCCAATCGTGGTGGATCTGTTCGTGGGTTATCGGGTTTTTGGGGAGAAGATCCAATACCCACTTCAGACCTGTTTATAGCTGAAGTTACCATTTTACCCCCAAGCTTCAGGATTCGCTCCAGATTTGGACGGTTCCGATTTATCCCTATTTTTAGCCATATCAACAAGGTTAGAGGCTCAGATCACGAGAAAATACTATCTTGTCGTTTTGTGGGCGTGGCGTGATCTAAGCTGCTCATCATCTTTCGGTGCGAATTTTGAGACAATCTGACAGTTGGGGTTGCTCGGTGGCATTTTTCTTCAAATGTGCAGCTCGGATCGCCAGTTGCTCAGATTCCGAGCGGCGTGGCTCACCGCTATTTTCTTCACGTGAGCCGCTCGGATCGCCAGTCGCTCGGATTGGGATTCCGAGCGACGTGGGGCGATCTGGACTGTTCATCATGGCGCAAATCACGAGGTTAGAGGTTCAGATCATGAGAAAACGCTATCTTGTCGTTTTGTGGGTGTTGCGTGATCTGTGCCGTCTGATCGAGATCTTGCACGACTTTTGGGGAGAAAGTCATTTTTCTCAAATACACAGCCCGGATCGCTAGTCGCTCGAATTTGGGTTCCGATGGACGTGGGGCGATCTTGGACCATTCATCATGGCGCGGATCACGAGGTTAGAGGTTCAGATTACGAGAAAATGCTATCTTGTTGTTTTGTGGACGTGGCGTGATCTGTGCCGTCTGATCGAGATCTTGCACGACTTTTGGGGAGAAAGTCATTTTTTTCCAATACGCAGCTCGGATCGCCAGTCGCTCGGATTTGGGTTCCGAGGGACATGGGGCGATATGGACCGTTCATCTGAAGATCTTGCACGGATCTCGATGTAAAATACAGTGTAGATCACGAGAAAATGCTATCTTGTCGTTTTGTGGTCATGGTCCAATCTGTGCTGTCTGATCGAGATCTTGCACGACTTTTGGGGAGAAAGTTATTTTTCTCCAATACGCAGTTCGGATCGCCAGTTGCTCGGATTTTGATTCCGAGGGACGTGGTGCAATCTGGGGTGCCTCTCGATAGCTCGGCAGAGTGCCTCGGCAGCTCGGAGCTAGAGGAATAGCCGAGCGGTGTGGCTCAGTTTGAATCGCCGTTACCCTTATGAACCGTTGCCGCTCTTTGCTACTTTGTCGTTTAGCCGTCTTCAACATCTTAGGGGGGGCCCAAGAGTCGCAACTTTACGTTATAAAGCCCAAGAGTCATTTATTTTACTATAAGTTTTTACCTCCCCCATTCTTTATCTCATTCTTTCATTTTCACCTTTACCTTTCACTTTTACTTTTGCTAGCGGTTTTTTTGTTCTCGAGCGGCGCTACTAGCTTTCGTGGCAAGGCGAGTTTGAATTTCGGCGATTTTTTCCGGCCATACACGTCACTTCAAGGTTAGTCTTTTCCCCTCTTCTTGAGAATGGCTAGAATATCTTCTGGGGACGAGACCTCCACCTTGGACCAAGACACCGTCCGAGCGGTAGTAGTTAAGCCGAGGAAGGGGAAGGAAGTGGTAGATCCGGTCGGGGTGTCGACGATAGTTGAGACTCCGAAGGGGGCAAGAGAGCTGGGTCGGCTTCCGTCCACGTTGTCTAGCGTCGGCGGAGTGAGGAGTTACCCCGAGGACATCCTAGAGAAGGTGGTGCATGGGATGGCTCTGGTGTATGAGGAGAATAATCTGAGGGATCCTTCTGAAGTGGATGAGATCACCTCAATCTTGACCGAGGCAGATCTACACCAGATTAAGACGGGATTCCGCATCCTGAAGGAGTAGATCCTATTACTCCTTGGTGCCGGCTTCCGAGCGTGTACGGGGACTTCGGCTGATACTTGCATCTTCCTGTACGACGCACTGAACGCCGGTCTCCGGATACCACTGCATCCCTTCGTGGTCGAGGTGCTGCAGTGGTATGGCTTGAGTCCGGTTCAGTTTATGTCGAACATGTGGTGGCATGTCATCGCCTTCGTCCTTCAGTGCCAGGCGGTCGGTGCGCAACTGCAGCTCATTCTGCTTCGGAGCCTCTATCGCATCTGCCGGATGAGCAAGATGAAGGATTAGTATTATTTGTCGTCGAGGAAAGGGGTGAAGTTGATCGAGAATCCGGACTCGATCAAGCACTGGAAGGAGAAGTATTTTCTCATCCGTGGTCCCGAGCCATGGGGCTTCTCGACGTTGTGGAAGGATGGGGTCCCGAAGTGGGCGAAGAAAGAGCCGGTGCTCACAAGGGAGGAAGAAGAGGTGGTGGAGAAAATCCTCGGACTTCCGACCCTCAGTTGGAAGGATATCACCGAGGGAGTCTTGTTCGGTGGGGGTCTCAGTCCGATCGACCCCAGTATGCTCTCTTTCTTTTTTCTTGCTTGTCTCCGTGTTTTTTTAGTGTTAGTTATTTTTTCTAACTCTTTTGCTCGTTTTTTTCTTCGTATGCAGAGAGCCCCGGCATGGATTACAAGGCGTTGATGGCAAAGACTCGCGTGGCGAAGGAAGCGGAGACGAGGAAGAGGAAGAGGACCACGGCGGGGCCTTATTTAGGCCGAACGGTACAAGTCCCCTCGGCGCCCTCGGTCATTGTGGAGCCGGTGACCGAGGTCCCTCCGGAAATTTCCCGCTCAGGCCCCTCTGGTCGATGCCCGGGGTTCGTCGAGCGGGGCATTTGTTGTGCAATCTAGTCACCCAAATTAATAGATAAAACTAGACACAAATTATAAAACCTCGCAAGTGCACGAATCGTTTGAAAAAGCGTAGCAATAGCAAGGGTCGATCCCACAGAGATTGTAGACTTTAACTTACTAATCAATAAAAAGAATAAGAATCATAAAGAATTGTTTTAAAGATCTAAAAGAAATAAAAATATTAAAACTAAATTAAGAGTTGTTGAATCACAAATATGGATTAAGTAGTTGGGTTTAGATTTTCACCAATAGTCAGTAATGCTAAGTCACCTTCTGAACTTCTTCCCATTACTCATGTTTGTTCCCTTCAAGAGTATGGTATCTACTCCTTAAGGTACTGTTTCCCTAAGCCAAGAATTAGGCATGGTATCTACTCTAATTCGTTTCTTTCATTAAGTGTTTAGCATGGTATCTACTAAGTTGTACTTAAAGAAAACATAAGATCAGTGGAAACGAACAAACACTCAAGGTTCTAGAAATTGGTATCAGATCTAGATCCCTTAAGTTGATTGAACCAGGAACCACTAAGGATTCCCTTGTTACAAATATGAACACGAGATACGGGTCGTCTCAATATGCTCATCTAACAGATTCAGATGGATGATAATGCAAACTTGATATTCTCAAGTTCTGCTCGTCAGTCGACTGGCTCTCACCTCAGTCGACTGCTCTCAGAGCTTTGAGAACAAGTCTGATTACCATCAATCTATACCAATACAATCGGGTTCAATCAATAAGTAAAATAGAAGAATTCAGAAGACTATAGCACTACATAACTACGGCTTCAATCTACCCAACTATGAAGTTTAGTTCCACATAATAATACTTTTATTAATCAACAAGTTCGAATACATGATCAACATAAAAGAATAGAAGGAGAAGAAATAAACTAATGAAGTCCGGCAATGAGGTCGACTGGCTGTCACACAGTCGGCTGCCTTCGAATACTTGATCTCCTCTCTCCTTCCTCGATGCTGATAGAATAATGCCCCTGTTGATGACTTGAACGCTCAGAAACTTGTGTGATTTGGAGGTGGGTGTTTTTGGGAGATCCGAGAGAGAGCGACTGCGATATCTCTTGACTGATATTTATAGAACACGGCTAAAGAATTAGGGTTTCCCCCTTTTTCAGGAAAGTCCCTCTCTTTGTTATTTCTTTCCTTATTTGATCGGCTGATTTATATCTTTCTCTTTTCTTCTTTTATTCCTTATCTGCTAACCACGCCTTTTGCTAATTCCCAGTCTCTAGATTTGGTTTGTTGGAGAATTCACATAAAATCTGGATTCAAATAGATTTGGAATTAGATGCAGGTGTATCTTTGAATATCTTATCTGTTAACTCCGCCGCATACCAGTCGACTTCCTTAGGTGTAAGTCGACTGTTGTTTGGGGAAGTCGACTGTGTCGAGACTTAGCAAACTCTCTGTCCAGTCGACTGTTCGCATACTCAGTCGACCGATCTCTGCTGTAGTCTGTATTGGTCTGGAATCTGCTTCGTTTTGCTGTTATCGGCTGTTTCCTAGTGAAAAGAGAAAATAAGAGTTAAATACCACATATAGAGCTTTTAAATGTGCATTTGCAATAAGATTATTGCTTCTAAATGTGAATAATAATGTGTTCATCAAATACCCCCAAACTTAGATTTTTGCTTGTCCTCAAGCAAACTAGAATTATGAACAAGGGTATAATGATAATGACAGCCTTAACCACCAAGAGTTCTTATTATGTGGGCATTAACATAGACATGTATAAACAAATTCAGATAAAGTAAAATTAAACATACCCACTTTCTCTAGTGCAATTGTTTCTTCACAACTCCAAACTCAACCATACTTGTCATGCAATTAATTATAGTTATAGTATGTAATTACTCAATCTGTGATTATCCCCTTTTCTCTACTACAAACCGAGTAGCAAACTAGAGTTTTTTTTTTTTTTTTTTTTTATATATATATATATGTTGAGTCGCTTTTCTAAAGTTGTCACTTGCCTTTTTACGCGAATGCAAAACATTTGTGATGAATCCACCCGGTTACTCAGCAAGTCACAAACTCTAAAGTGCTTTGCATTCTCATATTTCAAGTTGCCGTTTGACGTAAAGGTAAACATTGGTGATGAATACCCCTAGTTACTAAGCACCCAAAACATTGGAGTAGATTGACTTTATTCAAATATATATATATATATATTTTATCACTCTATTTACTTAAACTCAATTTAGGACTAGATCTAAAGGGAATGATCACTAGGAAAAGCATCACATTTGTTTATTATGTATAATTGCATGACTCATATAATTTTGTATGGAATTTACGAAACTCAACAATCCTAAAGTAAATAAGTATCCTTCTTCTTACTTTATAAGAAATTGTTTATCCTAAAAAAAAAAAAAAATTCAAAAGACTCTAAAATTAAATAACCCTAATACCCCTAATACCCCCAAACTTAGATGGAACATTGTCCTCAATGTTCGAAAGAAGAATTAAAAATAGGCAAGTGTCACCATCTAGTAAGGAGAGACTGAAAATGAAAATAAAAGATGAATAAAGAAAAGAAAATAGAGGGAAAGTGTAAATACTCCCCTGAAAATTGGGTTGCCTCCCAATAAGCGCTGTGTTTTCTGTCTTCAGCTAGACTGGATGAGGTCATGCTATGTATTGAATGGTTTGAAGATTCACATCTTCCTCTTGCGGTTCTATGCTCATTTCTATGTATGGCTTCGCTCTATGCCCGTTCACCTTAAATGTTTGATTCCTCTCTGTGCTATGAACCTCCAATGCACCATGTGGAAAGACTTTTGTAACAATGTATGGCCCATACCATCTTGACATAAGCTTGCCTGGAAAGAGTCTTAATCTTGAGTTATATATCAATACCTTCTGTCCTTCATAAAATTCCTTCCTTGCTAGCTGTTTGTCATGGTACAATTTTGTCCTTTCTTTGTATAATTTTGCATTTTCATAAGCGTCATGCCTCAACTCTTCAAGCTCGTTCAGTTGCAATCGTCGTTTGTCGATCGCCTGCCTGTTTCATATCGAAATTGAACCTTTTAATGGCCCAATAAGCTTTGTGCTCCAACTCCACTGGAAGATGACAGGCTTTGCCAAAAACCAAACGGTATGGTGACATGCCGATAGGTGTTTTGTATGCTGTTCGGTAGGCCCATAATGCATCATTCAAGCGCAGTGACCAATCCTGTCTCCTTGTGTTGACTGTCTTTTCCAAAATGCTCTTGATTTCTCTGTTGCTAATCTCCACCTGCCCACTAGTTTGGGGATGATATGGGGTGCCCACTCTATGTTTGATACCATATTTCTTCATCAAAGAAGCAAATGGAAAATTATTGAAGTGGCTTCCTCCATCACTTATTATTGCTCGAGGTGTCCCAAACCTAGTGAAAATGTTCTCCTGCAAAAACTTGACAACAACTTTGTGATCATTAGTTCGTGAGGGGACAGCCTCGACCTATTTCGACACATAATCCACACCAACCAGTATATATAAATAACCAAATGAGTTAGGAAAGGGACCCATGAAGTCGATTCCCCAAACATCAAAAAGCTCGATCACTTGGATGTTTTGCAGTGGCATTTGATTTCTAGAAGAGATGTTGCCTGTCCTTTGGCATTTGTCACAAGTCCTGCAAAAAGAAAAAGCATCTTTGAATACTTTAGGCCAATAAAATCCAGATTGTAATACCTTGAGTACTGTTCGTTTTGGTCCAAAATGTCCTCCACATGCATATTGGTGGCAATGCTGTAAAATGTTCAATTGCTCTTCTTCTGCCACACATCTTCTTATAATTTGATCAGGGCAAAATTTGAACAAATAGGGATCATCCCAATAATAGTGCCTGCACGTAGCCACCAGTCTCTTTCTTTCCTGACTTGTCATACCTGGAGGAAAAACACGAGCAGTGAGATAATTTACAATGTCAGCAAACCAAGGAAAATTTGAGCATTGAGATACCAGTCGACTGGTCTTGTTACCAGTCGACTGTCCCGAGGATATGTATATTTCAAATAGATGTTCATCTGGGAAAGTTTCATTAAGTGGGGGCACAATTTTTTCTTCCTCCTGCAGTAGCCTGGACATGTGATCTACAACAACGTTGTCGCTTCCTTTTTTATCTCTAATCTCAAGATCGAATTCTTGAAGCAACAACACCCATCTGATCAACCTAGGCTTAGCCTCCTTCTTAGCAAACAAATATCTCAAGGCAGCATGGTCAGTAAAAACAATAACTTTAGAACCAATTAAATATGATCTAAACTTCTCTACAGCAAAAATAACAGCCAACATTTCTTTTTCAGTAGTGGAATAATTTAGTTGTGCATCGTTTAAAGTTCGCGAAGCATAGTAAATAACATGGGGTTTCTTATTGATTCTTTGACCTAAAACAGTCCCTAAAGCGTAATCACTTGCATCACACATGAGCTCGAAAGGATGACTCCAATCTGGTGCCATGACAATAGGTGCAGAAATGAGAAGATTTTTCAATGTAATAAAAGCATTTGTGCACTCTTCTGTCCATACAAACTCAACATCCTTAGCCAACAAGTCACAAAGGGGTTTGGAGATTTTTGAGAAATCTTTTATGAATCTTCTATAGAACCCTGCAAGCCCTAGAAAACTCCTAACACCCTTAACTGTAGTGGGAGGGGGTAGTTTTGATATTATATCGATTTTTGTTTTGTCTACCTCTATGCCTCTTTTTGACACTACATGTCCCAACACAATACCTTGTTGTACCATAAAATGGCACTTTTCCCAGTTCAGCACTAAATTGCATTCTTCACATCTTTTAAGTACAAGCTGCAAATGGTTAAGGCATTCATCAAAACAAGATCCAAAAACACTAAAGTCATCCATAAATACCTCGATGAACCTTTCCACCATGTCTGAAAATATACTCATCATGCATCTTTGAAATGTAGCTGGAGCGTTGCACAATCCAAAGGGCATCCTCCTGTATGCAAAAGTACCAAAAGGACATGTAAAAGTGGTTTTTTCTTGATCTTCTGGAGCAATAGCAATTTGATTATAGCCACTATAACCATCTAAAAAACAATAATGACTATATCCTGCTAATCTTTCTAACATTTGATCAATAAAAGGAAGAGGGAAGTGATCTTTCCTGGTTTCGTTGTTCAGTTTCCTGTAATCAATGCATACCCTCCATCCTGTGGTCACTCTAGTAGGGATAAGCTCATTCTCTTCATTTGTCACCACTGTGACTCCACTTTTCTTAGGCACCACATGTATAGGACTTACCCATTTGCTATCTGAGATAGGGTAGATGATGCCAACATCGAGCAGCTTCAGAATCTCTGCTCTTACCACTTCCTTCATGTTTGGGTTAAGCCTTCTCTGTGCCTCCCTGCTTGGTTTCGCGTTGTTTTCAAGGAGTATTCTATGCATGCATTTGGATGGACTTATTCCTTTGATGTCTGCAATGGTCCATCCTATTGCACTCTTGTGTTCTCGTAGTACCCTCAACAACTTCTGTTCTTCCTGTGCACTCAAGTTTGCAGCAATTATCACTGGTAGCGTCTGGTTCTCACCCAAATATGCATGCTTCAAATGGTCGGGCAACTGCTTAAGCTCTATGTCTGGAAGTCTCGGTGCAGTCGACTCAGCCTGTATACCAGTCGACTTGTATAGTCCACCAGTCGACTTATCTGCAGGAACAAAAATGTCATCAGTCTCCAATTTTTCAAACACAGGTGCATACTTACCTGAGTATGACTTTGGAGTTTCAAGGTGATGTACTGTCTCTGCGATCCCCCAGTCATCGTATTCCTGTTCATCATTAGATAAAGTTAGAGATTGTGTAATTGTGGCTTATAGTGGTTCAACGCTATGTACCTGAAATGTTTGATCAACAATATCCTGCACCACATCAACATTACAGCATTCATGATCATCATGTGGAAATTTCAGTGTATCAAACATTTTAAATTCAACTTTCTCTCCATTTATTTTCATGCTTATAGTACCCTTTTTAACACAAATTTTTATATCAGTCGTACTCATAAAGGGCCTACCTAAAATGATTGGTAGAGAAGATGGCATTGAAGAATCCTCCATGTCTAACACAACAAAATCAGCGGGCAAAATGAAATCGTTTACCTGAACTAGGACATCTTCCAAAATACCTCTAGGTCTTTTGATACTGCGATCTGCCAACTGCAATGTGATGGATGTTGGTTGGAGTTCCCCCAATCCTAGCTTTTCATAGATTGTGTATGGGAGAAGATTGATGCTTGCCCCCAAGTCTAGTAGTGCTTTCTCAAAGAAGTGCTCACCAATCCTGCAAGGAATAGTAAAACTACCTGAGTCTTTTAATTTAGGAGGTAATTTTCTTAATAAGACAGCGCTCACTTCTTCTGTCAAAGCCACATCCTCCCTAACCTGAAATGTTCTTTTGTGAGTGCAACATTCTTTCAAAAATTTAGCATAAGAAGGAATTTGTTTAATAGCATCAAGTAGGGGGATATTAATTTCTACCTTTCTGAGAGTTTCAAAGATGTCAAATAAATGTTGTTCTTTCTTTTGCTTGACTAACCTTTGAGGGAATGGTGGTAAAACTGTTCTTTCTTTTTCACTTACCTTGTTGGACCCCACAATTTTTGATGGTTGCGTTTTTGCTTCTTCTGTGTGTGTTCCAACTTTGTTGTCAATTATCTTACCACTTCTTAATGTTGTGACTGCCTTGAGCTGTTCTTGGCCTCCAGGGTTTGGTATAGTTTGTGCTGGAAGTTTCCCTGCCTTTCGTTCGCTTAATTCTTTAGCAATTTGGCCAATCTGTGTTTCCAACTTTTGAATTGCTTGCCCTTGTTGGTTGCTTGTTTGATGTTGTTGTTGGAGCAATTGAAGAACGGTGGATTCGAAATCCAACTTCTTTTGTTCTTGAACTGGCCTATCAATCCCACTTCCCATTTGGAAATTCCGTGCATGTCCTTGTGTGAATTGAGTCCCTTGATTACTTTGATTATTGCTCCAGGAGAAGTTTGGATGGTTCCTCCATCCTGGGTTGTATGTGTTCGAGAATGGATTGTTCTTTTGTGGAAACACTCCTCGCCCAACATAGTTTGCATGCTCCTGATCTGTAAAAGAAGACATGGAACAAGTATCAGTGGTATGATCTATATGAGAATAAATTGCACAAATTTCATTTGTTTGATTTTTAATTCCACCCATCATTGATATTGCATTAACAAGCATATCAATTTTTTTATTCATGTTTACCATTTCTAATTGAAGGTTATTGCTATTAGAAATTTCGTAAACTCCCTGTTTTTTCGAAGGGCCCCTCCTTGTTGAGAATTGTTGTGAATTCTCGCTGAGTTCTTCAAATAGTTCTATGGCCTCTTCACCGCTTTTCCTCATTAATATCCCGTTGCAAGCTGAATCCACAATTGCCTTGTTAGTATCATTTAAACCTTCATAAAAAGCTTGTACCTGATCATCCTTAGGCATGTTGTGCGTAGGACACTTGAGAAGTTTGTTCTTGAAATCCTTCCATGCTTCGAAAAATAAATCTCCATCCTTTTGTTGGAAGAGTTGAATCTCCCTTTTTAGTTGTTTGGTCTTTTGGGCTGGAAAGAATTCTTTTAAGAACTTTGTCGCCAATTGCTCCCATGAGTTTATTGATCCTGGTTCCAAAGAATTATACCATAGTTTAGCATTAAGTTTTAAAGAAAAAGGGAACAATATTAACCTGATTTGTTCAGGGGTGAGCCCTTGAACGCTTTGTGTCCTGCAAAGATCGAAAAAATCTTGTAAATGGAGATGGGGCTCTTCATCTGGTCTGCCACTAAAGTGGGGAACCATACTAAGTAACTGAGGAGATAGATGCATGTTCCCTGTGACATTAGGTTGATACGCAATGCAGGAAGGTTGTTCGATGTTCTTAGGCGTGAACTTGTCCTGCATTGGCACTCGATTTGGCATTTCCTCAGCCATTGCTGTATGTGAACTGGGTCTCTGGACAGTCGACTGGTTGGTGTGGACAGTCGACTGGTGCGCTGCAAATAACTTACCTAGTCTGTGCAAAGTGCGTTCTGTTTCTGCGTCAATAGGTAGTAGCTCTGGACGAAGTGATCTCCTTCCGTGCATCCACCAAAATCCTGTAACCTAAAAGAAAAATACTTAATAATAAAATTAAAAGAAAGAAAGAAAAATAAAAACTTTCTACTGATCTGTAAGTTAAAATACTAGACAATCCCCGGCAGCGGCGCCAAAAACTTGTTGTGCAATCTAGTCACCCAAATTAATAGATAAAACTAGACACAAATTATAAAACCTTGCAAGTGCACGAATCGTTTGAAAAAGCGTAGCAATAGCAAGGGTCGATCCCACAGAGATTGTAGACTTTAACTTACTAATCAATAAAAAGAATAAGAATCATAAAGAATTGTTTTAAAGATCTAAAAGAAATAAAAATATTAAAACTAAATTAAGAGTTGTTGAATCACAAATATGGATTAAGTAGTTGGGTTTAGATTTTCACCAATAGTCAGTAATGCTAAGTCACCTTCTGAACTTCTTCCCATTACTCATGTTTATTCCCTTCAAGGGTATGGTATCTACTCCTTAAGGTACTGTTTCCCTAAGCCAAGAATTAGGCATGGTATCTACTCTAATTCGTTTCTTTCATTAAGTGTTTAGCATGGTATCTACTAAGTTGTACTTAAAGAAAACATAAGATCAGTGGAAACGAACAAACACTCAAGGTTCTAGAAATTGGTATCAGATCTAGATCCCTTAAGTTGATTGAACCAGGAACCACTAAGGATTCCCTTGTTACAAATATGAACACGAGATACGGGTCGTCTCAATATGCTCATCTAACAGATTCAGATGGATGATAATGCAAACTTGATATTCTCAAGTTCTGCTCGTCAGTCAACTGGCTCTCACCTCAGTCGACTGCTCTCAGAGCTTTGAGAACAAGTCTGATTACCATCAATCTATACCAATACAATCGGGTTCAATCAATAAGTAAAATAGAAGAATTCAGAAGACTATAGCACTACATAACTACGGCTTCAATCTACCCAACTATGAAGTTTAGTTCCACATAATAATACTTTTATTAATCAACAAGTTCGAATACATGATCAACATAAAAGAATAGAAGGAGAAGAAATAAACTAATGAAGTCCGGCAATGAGGTCAACTGGCTGTCACACAGTCGGCTGCCTTCGAATACTTGATCTCCTCTCTCCTTCCTCGATGCTGATAGAATAATGCCCCTGTTGATGACTTGAACGCTCAGAAACTTGTGTGATTCGGAGGTGGGTGTTTTTGGGAGATCCGAGAGAGAGCGACTGCGATATCTCTTGACTGATATTTATAGAACACGGCTAAAGAATTAGGGTTTCCTCCTTTTTCAGGAAAGTCCCTCTCTTTGTTATTTCTTTCCTTATTTGATCGGCTGATTTATATCTTTCTCTTTTCTTCTTTTATTCCTTATCTGCTAACCATGCCTTTTGCTAATTCCCAGTCTCTAGATTTGGTTTGTTGGAGAATTCACATAAAATCTGGATTCAAATAGATTTGGAATTAGATGCAGGTGTATCTTTGAATATCTTATCTGTTAACTCCGCCGCATACCAGTCGACTGCCTTAGGTGTAAGTCGACTGTTGTTTGGGGAAGTCGACTGTGTCGAGACTTAGTAAACTCTCTGTCTAGTCGACTGTTCGCATACTCAGTCGACCTATCTCTGCTGTAGTCTGTATTGGTCTGGAATCTGCTTCGTTTTGCTGTTATCGGCTGTTTCCTAGTGAAAAGAGAAAATAAGAGTTAAATACCACATATAGAGCTTTTAAATGTGCATTTACAATAAGATTATTGCTTCTAAATGTGAATAATAATGTGTTCATCAGCATTCACTGCCAGTACGACTCTGGCTTTGGAGGTGCCGCCGCTTACTGCCGAAGCGGAGTTGATCCTCACTGAGGAGCACAAGCATCTCTTCATCCCCGACTGGAGGGTGATGAAGGTGGACGGCTTCCTTGGTGACGCAGGGATATGCATGCATGCGGTGAAGCACCTGCCAACCCCTAAGGATCGTGCCGCGCTGAAGGCCGGCACCGTGGGCGACGACGCCCTGGAGATTGCTCGGAACACTATGTCGGTAAGTATGAGTTGAATATGATAACCCATAAAATTTTTCTAAGTTTTTTTGTTCGGTGCTAATCGTCTCCTTCGTTTTGCTTGCAGACTCTCTGCCACTTCAGTCACCTGCTCGAGCAGTTCCCCGAGCAAGAGAAGGAGATGAAGTTGTTGAACGATCGGGAGAGGTCGGAGCGCTCCAAGGCGGTCAAGCTGTTCGAGGCCGAGCAGCGAATCTCGGCTTCGCGTGCGGCCGAGGTGGGGGCCCTCGAAACGAAGCTCGCCGAGGCGCTGAAGCACTCCGCAGCCGAGACTGCCAAGGTTGAGGTGTTGGCGAAAGAGAGGGCTCGCCTCGAGAAGGAGCTGGCCAAAGCCTTGAAGGCATCCGAAGAGGCACTGATTGGCCAGGCGTTGAAGGTGGCGGAGGCAGAGAAGGCGGTTCGGGATAAGGCCGAGGCCCACATGATAACAAACATGGAGGAGGCTTACGCCCGAGCGCTGCAGCATGTGGCGGCCTGCATCCCCGGCTTCGACAGCTCTTCGTACTATTTCTACGATCCCGTGGAGGGGGAGGAGCAGATTCCTCTGGCGGAGCTCGAGCCCGAGCTGGAGGGCAAAGATGCCGAGGACGTCGAGGACGAGGTGAACATCGAAGGAGCGATCGTCACTATGCCGAGCGAGGATACCTCGGAGCGGTGCCATGAGGTGGCCCCCTGACTTAGTCGCCTCTTCTTTTGTTTTTTTTGTTCCCCCCCCCCCCCCCATTTTTTGTTGTAACGCCGAACTGCGGACTGGCCACGCTCTCATGTACATTTTGAATTTTAATGAAATGACTAACTTTTTGAGATTTTGGCCAAGTGTTTCATTGAAAATTTCGCTAAGTGTTGAAAACAGCTTTTGCTCTTTGTGTTGAGAACTCAAGTGTTGTGAACACCCTGAAAATTTCGCTAAGTATTGAAAAGAGCTTTTGCTCTGTGTTGAGAACTCAAGTATTGTGAACACCCTGAAAATTTTGCTAAGTGTTGAAAACACCTTTTGTTCTTCGTGTTGATATGTTTTTGCTTTTCAGGTCGTCAAGTCGAGTTCAGTGGCTGAAGCCTCTTGTCTTCGTGCTGACTTGAAAGCAACGAAGTTGGCCCTCTCCCGCAGTCGAGAGTATTTTCTCAAGAGTGAGTTGGAGCTAGAGCATCTCAAGGCAACTCTAGTGAAGTGTCTTTCCGAGTTGAAACAACTAAGGAAACGAGCTCGCGAGGTTCGTCTTGAAGGTGAGGTGGAGTTGCTTCGAAAGACGCTATTTGATGTTACGGAGGAGAAAAGCGAACTACTGGCTGAGGTTCACCACTTGAAGATAGTAGAAGAAGAACTTTTAGCAGAGGAAGAAGAGTTAGCAGTGGCGGTAGGCAAGTTGATGGCCGAGCGCGACGGATTGATGGCGGAGGTCGATGAGTTGAAGAGGGTTACAGTCGATAGGAGCATCGAGGTTACCCATCTCCGTCGAATTATTGTCGACAGCTCCGGCACCGAAGGCTCTGCTCAGCTTCCTCTCTTCAAGATATCCGTGAAGGACGACTCTCTGAAGCAATGAATCGTCGAGCTAGAGGGGGAGGTTCGCTCGCCTAAAACCCAATCGGGACCGATCAACGTCAAAAGTACTTCGTGTACCCAGGAAGAGAGTGAGCGAGGGATGTCGTTTTACGAGCTTGCGACTCATTCGCCTGCTGCTCGGCAAAGTCCGGGTGATGCCCAAAGTGGGGTAGCTGTCTCGTCGAGCGAAGCCTCAGCCGGCGCAACACTGAGAGACACTACTAAGCTTGCTGGCTTGGGGACCTCAACGAGTACGGGATCGCAACGACAAGGCATGCGCCGCCCCCGCCTGTCTCTTAAGAGGAGCATCCCTCTTCCTAAGAGTCGTTGAAGTAGTCTTGTAATTTTAGTTTTTCGAATCTTGTAACTCGTCGTAGATGAGAGTAGCTGGTCTTGTAATTCGAGTTTGTTTGAACTTTAAACTTTTATAGAAGTGAAAGTTTGTTTATCCTCTGCGTCTGTTTGTTGGTGTGTTCAGTTAATCCTCTATGGTTGTAAGAGTGTTTCTGAAGGGCGGACCATTTCTACCTTGCTTAAGAGTGAGGAGTAGAAGTAAGGTCTTGCCAAACCTCGAACTCTGAGGGACGTGACTATACCTGAGGCATCCTTTTGAAGATTTTGTGTGGATCTTGATGTGAAAGGCGGCGTAGATCACGAAAAAACGCTATCTTGTCGTTTTGTGATCGTGGCCCAATCTGAGCCTTTTGAT
The DNA here is from genome assembly GCA_017893485.1 of Hemerocallis citrina. Lineage (NCBI taxonomy): Eukaryota > Viridiplantae > Streptophyta > Magnoliopsida > Asparagales > Asphodelaceae > Hemerocallis > Hemerocallis citrina. Next base: position 55,464 of record JACEHZ010000387.1, read on the forward strand.
CAAGATCTTGCACGAATTTTGAGGAGAAAGTTGTTTTTCTCCAATACACAGCTCGGATCGCCAGTTGCACGGAAATGTATGCCCGAATATCTTCATCAATTATCCAACCAAGTGATTTGGATTCCGAGCGCATCGTTTGAGCAAATTTCAACGGTTGTGGGAGCAATTTCGAATGGCGAATCACTTCTAGCTCGCTTAAGAGCAAGCTTGCGAAGCGGAATCGAGCCAAGTTTTGGACTCCGAACACGTCATTTGAGTAAATTTCAACGATTGTGGGAGCAGTTTCAAATAGCGAACCACTTCTAGCTCGCTTAAGAGCGAGCTTGTGAAGCAGAATCGAGCCAAGTTTTGGACTCCGAACACATCGTTTGAGTAAATTTCAACGGTTGTGGGAGCAGTTCCGAATGGCGAACCACTTCTAGCTCGCTTAAGAGCGAGCTTGCGAAGCGGAATCAAGCCAAGTTTTGAACTCCGAACACGTCGTTTGAGCAAGAGCAAATTAAAGGCCTTAAACAGAGAGATAGAAATAATCACAAGAGAATTATCAGGAGAAAGAAGTTCTTTATTGATAACTGCTAATCGGCTGCTTCTAAGTTGCAAGCCGTTATTACAATGAGAAAATAAAGAAGCAAATACAAATAAACTGATAGGAATGGCTCGACATTTGAAGGTACTCGGAGAGGCGTTCAGGCGCTATCTTGGTACTTCAGTAAATGGTCGGCATTCCAAGTTCTGGGTATCTCTCTGCCTTCAAGGTCTTCGAGACGATACGCTCCGGGGCGGACTGCTTTGGAAACTTTGTACGGTCCTTCCCAATTCGGAGCTAGCTTACTTTTTTGGCTGGGGAATGAGATAGCTAGCTTTCTGAGGACTAAGTCCCCTTCCTTGAGATCTGTGGGACGCACTCTTTTGTTGTAGGGCTGCTCGATTCTTCTGCGATAATTTTGTTGGCGAATTGAAGCTCTTTCACGGAGCTCATCGATCAAGTCCAAATTTGCCCGGAGTACTCTGGCGTTCTGCTCTTCATTGTAGGAAATGAGACGAGGAGATGGCAGACCAACTTCTAAGGGAATCAGTGCCTCGGACCCATAGGTGAGATTGAAGGGCGACTCTCCTGTGGGGGTCCGCTTCGTAGTGCGGTAGTTCCACAATACGTTAGGCAGCTGTTGTAACGCCCCAAAATTTTTTTTTGACTCCAAACTCAAATCTTTCAATTTCTATATCACTTTAATCATAAACTAAGAAAGTTATATTTCAGGAAAAATTTTGACAGAGTCTCCCCTGTAAATTTTGCCCCGAAACACAAAAAGCTTACGGAATTCTGCTCAAAATTCCGTAGCTCACAAAATACACAATAATTTCATGGGCTCCCCAGGCCAAAATGAGCAGATACACCCAGGCAATATAATATAATACTCTGGGGGCCAAACACATAACGAATTATCAAATATCAAATAAAAACCATAAATTTCTTTGAAAACGAGGTAAAATTTTTAGAAAAACCTTTGTAAAACTTACCACAGAGCCCGGTACACCACAACGAGGTGGGTACGGGTCACAAACATACCATACCACATCGTACTATGCTTACCATCATCATATACGTGCTTATACATCCATAATACAATTTAAACTATAGATTCTACTATTCACATTACTAAACTTATACATCAAATTTAATGTAAAAGACTTTACTCAACAAAATCTGTGCCTCACCTCTGCTCTGCTAAGGACCTGTAACAGTAGGGGATTTAGGGTAGTCTAGGGACTCCCTAACCCCCCAAATACTAAGGGGTTAGCCATTTCTGGTGTGAGTATAATTAATAATCAAATAACAAATTAAAATAGTATAAAGAAAATAAATTAAACTTACGAATGCCCAATTAAAATAAGACAACCTGAATCTTGAATACAACAACATCGTCAATACAATGACATATCAACTACTCTGCCAAACCTGCATTCAACTATTTAATTATCCATAACTTCCCACATTTCATAATACACTTCACATCAACCTCGTATATATATACATACTTATCTTACATTCACCTAATACGAATATTCATCTTTCCACACTTATCGTTATATCAGCATTTCACTATTTATATTAATATAACTACATGATGTTATTACACCATTTCTCCAACTCTATTTAGCCATGCATTTCATCTGCTTATATTATGTCCTCAACACACACATTCATCCTGGAAGTTGTGCCGAGGCAGGTAGTTCCCACCATTTCCACAGAAATAGCAGGCATGTAGTTCCCCGACACACTTCCAAGGTACACAAACTCATACCACAGCATACTTTCTTTAATAACCATTTTTATACCCAATCTCATAATACAAGTATTTATTTTATTGTGTTATAATAAGTGTCACATCATAAACATATGCATCTATTCTCATAATACCACCTTCCTTCATGTCTTATGACATAATTACCACATCTCATTGCCCATGCGATTTACTCACATTTCATCACATCATTAACACCTCATTAATTAGAATACTTATACTTATTGCATCAAACCATGTTTTATAGCTCGTTCCCATCTTATTATATCACTCTAGTAATTTCTCATTCTTATAAACAATAAATCTTATTATCATTTTCACTTAATCCCCAAACACAATCTGGGGTCACAACATATCACACCCCATAACCGATAGCTTGGATAATAATCACCGCACCTCAAACACACAGTTTGTGTAATATCACATCACATCTCAAGCCGATAGCTTGGTTATTAATTCACTTCAATCACTCATCATCTTTACTTTATTTAACTCTTCATTTCCACTAATCATTACCACTATCATACCAACTCACCCTGCGAATTATGCCAAGGCAGGTAGTTCCCACCATTTCCACAGAAATAGCGGGCAGGTAGTTCCTTGACACAATTCCAAGGTACAACTCACATCAACTGTATTTTACTTTAATGATCACACACATAATACAATTACTTCGTATTATTCATGATAACACATCTCTTTTATTATTATTATTTTCATCTTAAATTAACCACGTACTGCATTTATCACTTCTTTTCATACACTAACTCATAACTCATTTTCTTTCACATTTACTTCATTCACAACTACTTTCTTTCTCATCCACAATTCACGTTTCACTATCTACTTTCTTTACTATCCCATTTATTATTAACACTTATTTATTCTTTATTCTCAACTCATAATATACTTACTATTTCATTTCAGCTTATACCAAACACTTCTCTTTCTCATTCACATTTCATATCATATTCATTTTACCCTAGGTCTATTCTAGAGTTTCAATTCTCTCTCCGGTCTACCCTGAGGTATCATCTCTCTCCGGTCTACCCTGAGGTATCATATCTCTCTCCGGTCCCACCGGAGGTATCATATCTCTCTCCGGTCTACCCTGAGGTATCATATCTCTCTCCGGTCCCACCGGAGGTATCATATCTCTCTCCGGTCCCACCGGAGGTATCATATCTCTCTCTGGTCCCACCGGAGGTATCTACTCTCCCAGGTCTACCCTGGGGTATCATCTCTCTCTCCGGTCCCACCGGAGGTATCTACTCTCTCCGGTCTATCCAGAGGTATCTGCACTCCCAGGTCTATCATAGGGTATCATCTCTCTCTCCGGTCCCACCGGAGGTATCTACTCTCTCCGGTCTATCCGGAGGTATCTGCACTCCCAGGTCTATCCTGGGGTATCATATCTCTCTCCGGTCTATCCGGAGGTATCTACACTCCCATGTCCATCCTGGGGTATCAACTCAAGTCAACCGAACTTATTGCCAATAACATTTTCTTTTCATATTATCACCACCCTTTCAATGCATCACGCAAAAGAAAATATCACTGTAATCAATATATAAAATCATCACATCATAATATTACACATCACATCGGTACTGTATTATTTATTTGATCATTACCTCACACATCATGAATATATCATACTATTTATTATCTCCTTCCCACACGTTTGCATAAGCCCAGTAGGTTAACACATCACAACACCATATACACATAGATTTATATACACAATACATTAGCATCACCCTTAATATTTAAAACCTCATCAATCCACCATATACCGACATCCTTATATACATATAACTCACCCCCATATATATAACTAATTTATCGTCAGTAAATTTATATCAGTACACGAGACGAATATTTCATCGTCATATCGCATACCAACACCGAACACTAATTTCCCTTTACACATACACCTTATTCTGGGATTCATATCCATCATTTAAATTATACTAAAATTTTCTTAAAATAACAAATACATAAACACATTCATACTCACATAGCATCCCGTGAAGACTCGAAGCGCCAGCACATCGTTCCACATCCAAATCTGCTAACATATCCTATTATCAAATTTCAACACAATTAAGGCTCAAATTATCCAAATCAATCACAGAAAATAATAACACTACTTCTAATATCACCCAGGTATTTTATTGAACGTCTGGGATACACACGTGCTATGCACGTAATAGACAAATTTCTACAGGGGTTTTTATCCTCTAAACAATTACTCGAACCACTCCCAAATTATTCTAATGGCTAAACTACAATTTCTACTACCATGCGGAAGATAATTCATATATATAAAATTCTCATTTCCAAACCCAAAACCCTAATTTATTAGCAACTTGCAACTTCTCCATCAACTTACTAATTCCTTAACCCTAACATCAAAATGAACTACTCGCCAACTTCATATTCCATTACTAAGCAAAATAAATTAAAAGCACATAAAAATACACAAATAAATTCAAAGGGATATACCTCCACTAATTCCTTTCTCCAAATCGACTCCGCCATGAGCTAGAGCACCCTTCAATTAGCCTACCCTTCGAATTAATTTGAAGAAGACGAAGAAAAGAGGGGGGATTTGGCCGGGGAAGAGCACAGCCGATGGGTTGCGGCTGTTCGGTCGGGAATAGGGAAAAAGAAGGAAGAAGGAATGGGAAAAGGGAGGGGGGTTTTTGGAAATAAATAAAAATAATAATAAGTATAATAATTAATAGGGTATTTTTACACATATACCCCCAATCTCCACGATATTTCAAATAAACTCCCAACTCCTACACTTTAAAAATACTAACAATACAAATTACATAAAATTATCTCATAATAATCCTCCAAAAGTATAAAATAAAGTAACCACTGTTTCTTCACCAAAACTCAACTCATACTCCAATCTATCATCTACACCCATCCAACAAAAATATTCATACCAATATCAATATTAAAAATAAAATACAATAAGATATACTCAAAAATAATTCGCACCACTATAAAAATATAAAAACAAATATCTTCGGTATTTTAAAATTCGAGGTGTTACAGATGTTCCGCCCATAAGCCTTTGGCCGACTTATCTAATAGCGTTCTCTACTTGACCATTGGACTGAGGATGGGAGACGGAGGAGAAGCGTTGCTGAATGCCGAGGTCTTCACATAAAGATCAGAATGCTGTCCCTGTAAACTGTGTTCCGTTATCTGTTATGAGGACCTGTGGTATGCCGAATCTACAGATTACATTCTTTAAGAAGAATTGCAGCACTTTGTTCTCAATAATTGTAGCCAATGGCTCGGCCTCTATCCACTTAGAGAAGTAGTCGATTGCCACGACTAGGAATTTGAGCTGGCCCGGAGCTGGTGGAAATTGACCTAGCAAGTCCATCCCCCACATTGCGAAGGGAATTGGACTCGAGAGGGATGTGAGTTGTGTTTGGGGTAGGTGACGGATGTTGGAAAACTGCTGACAATGACTGCATTGCCGGACATGTCGTTCGGCATCTCGAAGTAGGGTAGGCCAAAAATACCCGTAGTTCAAGACTTTCCTAGCGAGAGACCTTGACCTTGAATGGGCTCTGCCTATACCTTCGTGAAGTTCTTGCAAGGCGTACGAGGCTTTTTCTGGGAAGGGCATTTCAAGTAGGGTCTGCCATTTACTTGGGTATAGGAGCATTTATACAAGACTCCTTCAACAAGGGTGTACCGCTCCGCTCTCGTTCGCATCCGACGGGCTTCTTTAGGATCTTGGAAAAGGATCCCATCCCTGAGGAACTCTATCAAGGGCTTCATCCAGTTGTCTCGGAGTTGGACGGGCAATGACTCCATTAAGTCGGGGTCTTCTTCTTCTATGCTTGGTCTTAGGAGTACTTCTATTAGGACAGTCTACTCGAGACCTTGGAGGGAGAAAGAGGCCAATTTTGAGAGGGCATCTGCTTGGGAGTTCTCTTCTCTGGGGATTCGTTGGATGAGCGTCTTTTCGAATGAAGCCATGAGACTTTGGATCTTGGCTAGGTACTTAGCTATTCGGTCGTCTCGTGTCTCGTACTCTCCTAAGACCTAATTCACAACCAGCTGCGAGTCACTGAATATTCGAATGCATTGCGCTCCTGCCTTGCGAGCCATATCCAGGCCTGCTATTAGGGCCTCATACTCAGCTTCGTTGTTGGAGGCCTTAAAGTTGATGCGGAGGGAGTATTGGAAAACGAAGTCATCTGGGCCTGCCAGAATGACTCCGGCTCCGCTCCCTTCAGCACAAGAGGATCCGTCTACATATACTGTCTAGATGGGAGGCCCGTTGGCAGCATGACTCACTTCCGGGATGGTGCTATCTACAATAAATTCTGCTAAGGCTTGAGCCTTGATAGCGGTCCGAGGCTGATATGATATATCATATTGACTCAACTCGATCGACCACTTCATTAGACGCCTGAAGGTTTCGGGCTTGTGCAGGACTTGCTTAAGTGGCTGGTCGGTAAGAACGACCACCGAGTGGGATTGAAAATAAGGGCGAAGCTTCCTGGCTGCCATAACCAAGGCGTAAGCTATCTTCTCCAATCTTGGATAGCGGAGCTCGGCGTCTCTGAGAACCTTGCTCACCTAGTAGATAGGCTTCTGAGCCTTGTCTTCTTCCTTCACTAGGACAGCACTGAGGGTTTGCTCGGAGGCAGCGAGGTAGAGGTAGAGTGTTTCCCCGAGAATAGGCTTGCTGAGGAGTGGGGGGTTGACCAGATAGGCTTTCAGTTGGTCGAACGATTCTTGCTGTTGTTGGCCCCACTCGAAGCCCTTAGCCCCCCTGATGGCTTTGAAGAAAGAAAGACACTTCTCCCCTGACTTAGACAGGAAGCACCCTATGGCCGCGAGGCATCCTGTAAGCTTTTGAACCTCTTTCACACTTGTAGGGGAGCCATGTCCTGTATGGCTTTGATCTTCTCGGGATTGGCCTCAATCCCCCTTTGAGTAACCATGAAGCCTAGAAATTTGCCAGACGAGACCCCGAACGCACACTTTTCGGGTTTAGTCTCATATTATGCTTCCTTAACACGTCGAAGGCTTCTTGTAGGTCGCCGACATGGTCGGACCCGTGGATACTCTTCACTAGCATATCATCGACGTACACTTCCATGTTTCGACCGATCTGATTCTGGAAGACCTTGTTGACGAGGTGCTGGTAGGTGGCACCGGCATTTTTGAGCCCGAAGGGCATTACTTGTAGCAGTAGAGGCCTTGATCGGTGACGAAGGAGGTCTTCGGGATATTCGGCGGGAACATTCTAATCTGGTTATACCCGGAGAAGGCTTCCATGAAGCTCAAAAGCTCATGGCCCAAAGTGGCGTCAATCAAGGTATCGATGCTGGAGAAAGGGAAAGGATCCTTGGGGCATGCCTTGTTCAGTTCTGTGAAGTCGATGCAAATTCTCCAACTTCCATTTGCCTTCTTGACCATAAAAACATTGGAGAGCCATTCAGGATAGTTTACTTCTTGTATGAACCGGGCCTTGAGGAGCTTGTCCACTTCTTCCTTCATAGCTTGCTGGCGCTCAGGGGCAAATTTGCGCCTCTTCTGTTGGACCGGTTTGGACCTCGGAGCAACGCTTAGATGGTGGACGAGGAGGTCCTTGGAAATCCCTAGCATGTCGGCAGCTGACCAGGCAAAGAGGTCATGGTTCTTTCTGATACATTGGATTATGTCGGAACAGAGGGCAGAGGGGAGGGTCTTGCTTATGAAGAATTTGCGGCTCGGATCTTGCTCAGAGAAGAGCACTTCCTCCAGCTCATCCACTGGCTCTGACATAGGCTGGATGTTCCCCTGGGGAATTTCAAGAGTCTCGAAGGAAAGGACAGGTCCCCCGGTCGAGGTCATGTAACATTTGCGGGCCATCTCTTGACTTCCCCTCACTTCCTCTACACCCAACTTGGTTAGGAACTTCATTTTGAGATGATAAGCCGATGGGACGGCCTCTAAACCAGCTAGGCCAGGTCGGCTCAGAATCACATTGTAAGCAGCGGGAATGTCGACGACCATGAAATCCATTGGCTCCGTCTGGGTAGCAGGAGTTTTGGCAGCGATTACGTTGAGGGTGATCACCCCTTCGATAGTCACTGGCACTCCCGTGAACCCATGGAGCGTGTAGCCGGCGGGCTTGAGCCTGTCCTGCGATAACTTGAGTCCTCGAAAGGCCGCCAGGAAGAGGATGTTGACAGAGCTACCATTGTCCACCAAAATCCTTTCCACTTTATAATTAGCCATGTGGAGGTTGATTACTAGTGCATCACAGTGGGGGGTCCGGACACCCTCCAAGTCTGCATCCGAGAAAGTGACCAGGACTCCGAGGCCTTTGGGAGGTGGTATGCTGTGCACCGAGTTGACCTCCCTGATGAAAGCCTTTCGAGAAGAGTTTGAGGTTCCTTCCATCGGGACTCCATGGATGAGGTGCAGGATGCATTCTTCTTCAAACTCGGGAGTCTTGTCGCGCCTCTCGGGATGCTTATTGGCCCCCCTGGGGGTGGAGGAAGGTCAATCCGGTCCTTTCTAACGAATTTGGCCAGCTGCCCTCTCTGAAGGAGGGCTTCAATTTCATTCTTCAGAGCCCGACAATCATTGGTATCGTGGTCGTGGTCACGATGATATCGGCACCACTTCTCCTTATCTCGCTTTTTCCCGAGGGTATTCATCTTCGGGGCAGGAGGCAGGACTCCTTCTTTCTCAACCTCCATGAGAATAGTTGAAATATTGGTGTTGAGAGGGATAAACTTCTCAAATCTCAGAGGTGGGCGGCGCTGGCCCCCATTGTCCTTCCGGAGCTTTTTAGCTCCATCTTCTTTGGCTGCCTTTCTCTTGGATCCGGAGGAAGAACCCTCAAATGTGGGGCGATGTTCAGCTTCCTCAGCCCGGATGTACTTCTCACTTCTGAGAAGAAGGTCAGAGAAGTCTCGCGGGAGCTTTTTGGCTAGGGAGGAACGGAGGCTCGAATTGAGAACATTGGACTGGAAGGCGGCTGCAGCGACCAATTGGTCGAGGGAGGCAATGGACCTAGCTTCCCCGGTAAATCGCTTGACATAATCTCTTAGCTTCTCACCCTTCTTCTGGTTGAGAAGGAGCAGTGAAATACTAGTCTTCTTGTTTCGGCGGCTGCTCACGAAGTGGGTGACGAAGAGGGTCTCAAATTCTTCAAAGGAGAATATGGAGGATGGAGCAAGGCGGGAGTACCATTCCCGAGCCGGACCCTTGAGAGTAGCTGGGAATGTTTTGCATAGTAGAGCATCAGAAGCTTGGTGGATCAACATGAGAGTTTTGAAACTCTCGATGTGGTCCACGGGGTCTGACTCCCCCGTATATGTCTCGAATTGTGGGGGCTTGAAGTTTGCTTGGACGGGTGCCTCCATGATGGTTCGAGAAAATGGGGGTCTGCTCGGACAGAGGGTCCTTCCTCTCAGTTCTTATTCTCTATCCAGTTGGCCGAGGCACCTCTCCATCTCGTGGAGACAGCGGTAGACTGCATCATCCCTTCGACGGTACCCCGGTGAGCCTCTGGACTCATCCTCGTACGAAGGGGAGCGTGGAGTTCGGCGATGGTAGCTAGGGGAATGGTGAGGACTAGGGATGTGATGGCGGTGGCTCGGAGCTTGAGAAGGAGTTAAGGACCAATGGCGAGGACTTTGGACCAAAGGAGGAGTGGGGATCCTCAGAGCATTTTTGTTGTTTGGGCAGAGATTGAGGACCTGCAAGATTGTAGCCTGAAACTCTTGAAACTCGGCTCGGGTGATAGGTCCGTTATCGTCCCTCGGGGGCTGCCGACCAGCGGGAGAGTGATGCCTTCTTCGTCGGTACTCAGGGGACTCTCTCTGCCTCCTGTGAAGAGGGGACCTCCTGTGGTCGCGGCGATGAGGAGATCGCTTATTTGGACGTTCCAGGCGGGAGGCTCCCTCACGGGCCCGTCTTTCATCCAAACAGTGGCGAAGGTCCACTTCTTTCTGCCGGTTGATGAGGATATTGCGGAGGTCTTCGGAAGGTCGGGGGTTGTGAGATGCCATTGAGTCGGTTGAAGGGTTATGTACGGAGACGTGGTCCCGATGATGAGGTTGCTTCTGAGGAAGAGGGCGGGAGGTCCCAATACTGGTGTTCTGGGGCCCGACTTGACCCCGTTGGGGCTGAAGGTTCTGAAGAGGAGGCTGCTCCGGCTACAGGGGCTGATCAGGCTGAGGTGGGAGTTGTCCCTGCTGCTGGACGGGTTGGAGGGGGACCTCCTGTTGCTGTTGGGGATCAATGGGATTGGGTCCACGGTTGGATCCCCTGGATCTTGCTTTCCTTGGAGGCATGGCTGGAAACGATCTGATCGATTGGAAGAGGAAGGATTGCTATTCGTGGAGTTTCCCACAGACAGTGCCAATCTGTTGCCGCTGAAATCGGTGTGGGGGCAAACAGATAGATTTGTGGATTCTTGGGATGTTGAATAGTCAAACCTGAAACCTTTCTGCCGGAGTTTAACCGTGATCTCCCACCGTTAACCTACAAAAAGTACGAAACACCGGGGTTGATCCCCGTGACGCACCCTCCGACGCTCAAGTCAGTAATCAGAAAGATTATGAATAAGCTTTGATTGGCAAAAGATTGATATAGCCGCCTTAGGGAACAGTTTCGGGATAAGGTCAAATCCCTACTTCCCAGTGAATGGATAGAAGTTAATCAGGGCCGTTGATTAGGTATAATCATAAACCCTAATTCTACCCAGCTGGACCGGGTTTCTTGTGGGTTGACCCGCACCCAGTTGAGATGGATCTGTTCGTGGGTTATTGGGCCTTTGGAAAAAAGACCCAGTACCCACTTCAGACCCGTTTGTAGGTGAAATTACCATTTTACCCTGAAATTACCATTTTACCCCTGATCTTTAAGATTCACGTCCGATTTGGACGATTCCGATTTAATCCTATTTTCAGCCATATCAATTATGAATCTGAATTCTTTTTTATCCTTTTGAACTGGTTTGTAACGGGTTGGGACCCGTACCCAGTAAGACAGATCTATTTATGGGCTATTGGGCTTTGAAGAAAGACCCAGTCCCTATTTCAGACCCGTTTGTATGTGAAATTACCGTTTTACCCCTGAGCTTTAAGATTCCTGTCCGATTTGAACGGTCCCGATTTAATCCCATTTTTAGCCATATTATGAGCCCCCCACTCTTGGAGACAGAGTTCTACAGTCTTTGAGGAGTAGTTTTGTTGTTCTAATGGCGTACGAGATTTTATCGGAGTTTTTAAGGGAGTTCGGATCTTGCTCGAGGTGTAATGGTGTTATTCTGAGCTTGTAAAATACCCAAAAATATCCTCAAAATTTTCTGGACTTTTTGTGATTTTTCCAGATTTTTCTGAATTTTTCCTCATTTTATTCAATTTTTTATTCAATTTCCGAATTAAATAATTAATTACCGAAAATTTTAATTAATTATTCTAATTTAATAATTATTATTTTCAGAATTTAAAATTATTTTCCGAATTAATAATCATTTTTAGATTTTTTTAATTAATTTTTTCGGTTTTTAAATAATTTATTCGGATTTTTAAATAATTAATTCAATTAATTAAATAAATAAATACCTGGACACGTGGCGCAACCCTGTTCGTTGATCGCGATCAGACGAGCGCGCATCGGGAGGCAGCGGTTTTGCACTCATTTCACGCTCGGTACGCGTTTTGCTTGGTGCAGCGTCACCGGCCCCCTGAGATGGCGCCATGCGGACGGTCAACGTTGACCACCACGTGGCATTTTTTTTCTTCTTCTTTTTTCTTTACCGCCCTCTGCCTCGGCTTCTTCGTTCTCTCTTTCCCTCCTTCTTCTCCTTCGGCTTCGTTTGCTCCGAGCATCATTAGAGCTCGGCGAGTTAGGGCTCGTCGAAGGCATGGTTCGGCGAGGGGAGCTTGTCGTCGGCGATGGAGACGAAGCTTGGTTGGAATTTGGAGATCGGCGAGGGTAACGACGAGGAAGCAGAGCTCGGAGCTTAGAGTGAGGAGCTTTGCAGCTCGATGGGTTCGTCGAGGAAGGAGCTCGACGAGGAGGGTGTGCAGAGAGGAGCTCAGAGACAGTAGGCAAGGAGGTTGGAGCTTCGACAGGGGAGCTCGTTGTAGGGTCGAGTTGGAGACGAGGAGGGAGCTCGGTGGTTGCTTGAGCTTCGTCGAAGAGTCGGAGCTCGGTGAAGGAGAGCTCACAGATGGCGAGGGATCTCGACGTGGGTTCCTCAGTGTATGGCGACAAGGAATGGAGGTGAGCTCGACAATGGGTTCGGCATTGGAGCTCGAGAGTAGCGCACGGCGAGGAAGATGACGGAGGTGAGCTCTGTGTTTGAAGGAGTTGGATCTCGGTGAACTCGTCGAGCAGTTTCGACGAGGAGGGAGGTTGGCGAAGGTTGGCATTGGGTTCGAAACAGCGAGAGAGGGAGCTCATTGATGGAGCTCTTCGGCAAGGAGCTCGAAGGGGCTCGAGCTTGATCATGGCCTTCGGAGCTTGAGGCTCGGAGAATGGGAAATGGGGTCGGTGCTTGCGAAATGGAGAGGAGAGCTCGGGGCTTCGACGAGGCGGTTGAAGCTCGAAGTTGGGCAGAGCTTGCAGTTCGGAGATGGAGGCGCTCAGCGAGGTGGCGAAGCCATGGCGGCGGCGTTCAGTTGTGTCACGATAAATGAGGGAGCCCTGGAGCTCGATGGAGCTCTTTGATGTCAATGGAAGGAGGCAAGCACGAGTTTTGAAGCTAAAGGTTTTGAAGGAGAGGGATGTGTGGGTCCGAGTCCAAACAGGTTCAGACCCGAACCATTAGCCCCTTAGTTGTTTTCCATTTCTCTTTTTTTTAATTTTGTTTGTTCTTGGGCGAATCTGAGCCGTTGATAGTGATTGTGCACGTATTTTGAGCCAGAATTTTTCTCTCATTTTAGGTCGGTGGCACGTTTCTCGGAATTTTGGATCCGAGCGATGTGGCAAGATCTGAGCCGTCGATCTGGATCAAACTCACATTTGGAGGCAGATCTGATCGGTTTTGGATCCGAAGGACGTAGTGAGATCTGAGCCATTAGATCTTGATCAAGCACAATTTTTGAGGCAACATTTTCCCCAATTACACGCTCGGAGCCACGTTTGCTCGGATTTGACTCCGAGGGATGTGGCTTAATCTGAGCCATTGGATTTTGATGAAGCTCGCTTTTTGAGGCAACATTTTCCTTAATTGCACGCTCGGAGCCACGTTTGCTCGGATTTGACTTCGAGGGATGTGGCTTAATTTGAGCCGTTGGATCTTGATGAAGCTCGCTTTTTGAGGCAGTGTTTTCCCCAATTTGCACGCTCAGAGCCACATTTGCTCGGGTTAGACTCCGAAGGACGTGGCAAGATCTGAGTCGTCTAATGGAGATCAGGCGTGAATCACGAAGAACGAGTGATTTTTTGCCAATACGCAGCTCGGTACCTCGGATTGTAGATCCGAAGTACGTGGCAAGATCTGGGCCGTCTGATGAAGATCTGTCAAGTTGAGAAGAGTTTCGGTCTCCGAAACCTTCGAAGAGGAGCTCCACTCCTGTGGGCTAAGAAGATGAGCTAGGATGATCCCCGTAAGACCCATGGGAAGATTCGTTCTTAAATGCAAGTGCGAGGAGCAACTCTAGGGGAGAGTCTGAGCTCCAACCTCGCTTAGAAGAGGACCACTCGGGGAGGCGAGTGGGACAAAGAATCATCTCCAGGCTCTAGGAGAGAGCCATTTGGGAGACGAATTTGTGGAGCAACTCTATGAGAGAGTTCGAGCTCCGAACTCGTTTAGAAGAGGACCACCCAGGAGGCGAGTGGGACGAAGAATCATCTCTAGACTCTAGGAGAGAGCCATTCAGGAGATGAGTTTGAGGAGAAACTCTAGGGGAGAGTTTTAGCTCTGAACTTGCTGAGAAGAGGTTCAACAGTTGTGGGAGCAATTCCGAATGGTGAGCTGCCCTGCACTTACTTATTTGCAAGCGGCTAAGGCAACGTCGAACCAAGTGTTGGACTCCGAACTTGTTTTTAAGAGAGTTAACGAGTTGTAGGAGCAATTCCGAATGGCGAGCTGCCCTGCACTTGCTTGTATGCAAGCGGCCAAGGCAACTTCGAACCAAGTGTTGAACTCCGAACTCGTCTTTTGAGCTTAGTAAGTTGTGGAAGCAGCCCGGTAGGACAAGCTGGACTCCGAACTTACCATTTAGCGAGGCGTAGAGGTGACTCGGAGAAGTAGAAATGAAGCAAGTACAATAATAGACAAAAGTTTAAGTTTTATTGAAATAAACTAAATGGTCGTTTCGATGGGGCGAACCATTATTACATGCTGTTGGCCGGCTTACAAGCATCGGCCTTATTGAAAACCGAGAGCCTACTTCTACGATAGGGTGAAGGCCTCTTGGGAGGAGTTGGGTTCTCCACCCATTGGACCTCCTTGGATGAGGTGGAAGATGGCCCCAGGTTCTGAATCTTGGAACTCGGCGGACCTCTCTCTTCGCTTGTAGGCTCCTCGGGGTGGAAGGTCGGCCCCGTCTCTTTGAACAAACTTATCCAGGTGTCCCCGCTGTGTGAGATCTTCGATCTTCTCTTTGAGAGCCCGACAATCATCCGTGTCGTGGCCGTGGTCCCTATGAAAGCGACACCACTTATCCCTTTTTTTTTCTTGTCGGGGGTATTCATTCTAGGGGGAGTGCGGAGTAGCCTTTCTTTTTCCACCTCCATAAGAACTGCTGATATACTAGCATTAAGGGGGGTGAACTTCTCAAAACGAGGAGCTGGGCGGCATTGGCCATTGTCATCCCTCTGGAGTTTCTGGGATCCTTCTTCGCTCGTATTCTTCCGTTTGTTCCCGGAAGATGATTCCTCGAGAGTGGGGGGAGGGGGGGGGGGGGGTTGAGAGCATCTTCCACTCGAATGTACTTCTCACTCCTAAGCAGGAGTTTTAAGAAGTTTCGAGGAGGATTCTTGGCAAGGAATGCCTTGAGGTCGGTGTGGGTGACGTTGCGCTCGAATGCCACAGAGGCTACTGATTGATTGAGGGAGGCTATAGACCGGGCTTCAGCGGTGAAGCGTCAAACGTAATCTCTTAGGCGTTCACCCTTTCTTTGGTTGAGGGTCACCAAAGATATATTTGTTTTCTCGGCCCGGTGGCTGCTCACGAAATGAGTAAGGAAGAGCCCTTCGAACTGATCAAATGAGAAGATGAAGGCCGGGACGAGTCGAGAGTACCATTCTCTCGCAGGCCCCTTCAGCGTAGCAGAGAAGGTCTTGCAAAGGAGCAAATCCAAAGCCTGGTGGATCATCATTAGAGTTTTAAAATTCTCGATGTGGTCGCCGGGGTTCGACTCCCCATTGTATGACTTGAAGTTAGGGGCTTAAAGTTTTGCAGGACCGGGGCTTGCATGATGGTTCGGGAGAACGGGGGCCTGCTCGGGAGGAAATTCCTCGCCCATTGTTCCGCTTCTCCATCAAGTCGGCCAAGGCGCCTCTCCATCTCGTGGAGACGGCGGTAGACCGAGTCTTCCCTTCGGTCATATCCTGCCGATCCCCTAGACTGTTTCCCATGAGAAAGGGAACTAAGAGTGCGGTGGTGACGGCTTGGGGCAGGTTCAGGACTAGGTGCCCGTTGCTCGTGGTTGGGAGCGGCGTTGAGGGTCTGCAGAACGGCATCTTGAAAATCTTGGAACTCCGCCTTGTGACTGGTGCCTCTCCAGCTTGGCAGTCCCTGTGTGTGGCTCGGCGTACTGGAGAATGACTTCTCCGCCGATGATGTTGAGGGGACTCTCTTCGCCTCCTCGGGGGAGGAGATTTTCTGGCCCTCGGTCTGCGGGGCGTTCGGACTTTTGAGACCCCAGGGTGCTCAAGTTGATGGACTCCCCCAAGGGCTCGCCATCCATTCAGGCGAGTTCGGAGGTCGACCCTCTTTTGGCGGTTGGCAATAACTTGACGGCGTTCCTGCTCGGGAGGGCTTTGAGAAGCCATAGAGTCAACTGGAGGATTGTGGACCGCAACATGGTCCTGAGGAGGATGTTGCTTTGGACAACTCCTACGAGAGCCCCCCAAGATCCTGGAGGGGCCTATTAAGGAGGAGCACCTTGAGCTGGAGGAGGGGGAGAAAGAAGAGAAGTGGTTCTTCGATTGGAGACTGCCGCCTTTCCCTTCTCTTTTGGATGCATGGCTTGAAACTAATCTCGCTGATGAAGTCAGGTTAGGTTGCTTTTTCGTTTTCCACAGACAGCGCCAATCTGTTGCCGCTGAATCTGGTGTGGGGGCAATAGATAGAATTTATGGATTCTTGAGAAAACGAACAAGGCAAACCTGTTGACCTTCACCAATGTGTTGACTTGGTTTCTTGCTGCTGCTGTGAACCTGCAAAAAGTGCGAAACACCGGGATGGATCCCAGCGACGCACCCTCCGACACTCTTGTCAGTAATCAGAAAGATTATGAAAGAGCTTTTACTTGCAAAAGATTGATTACCTTCTTATGGTAGAGGGAGAGGGGGTTTTATAGTCGCCTTAGGGATCCATTTCGAGATAAGAACAAATCTCTACTTCCCGGTGTGGATGGATAGAAGTGGTTAAAACCTCCTCTTAGGAATAATTATGAATCTGAATTCTTCTTTATCCTTCTGAACTGGTTTGTAACGGGTTGGGACCCGTACCCAGTAAGACAGATCCGTTTATGGGCTATTGGGCTTTGAAGAAAGACCCAGTCCCCATTTCAGACCCGTTTGTAGGTAAAATTACCGTTTTACCCCTGAGCTTTAAGATTCGTGTCAGATTTGAACGGCCCCGATTTAATCACATTTTTAGCCATATCAGAGATATATAATTTACACATACGAGGCATGTATTTATACATATATATAAATATAAAGTAAAAATTTTGACATTGTCTAGCGTCGAACATAAGATATCCTTTATATTAGTTATGCACGTGCATTGCACGTATTTGTTTGGTTAGAATGCACTTTTATCTGTTACACAACCAAAACTCTCCATTAAAATTTTAGAGATTATTATTATTATTAAATCTTTATTATATTATTATTATTATTATTATTATTATTATTATTAAATTAGGGGTGTGCACTTGGTCAAGTTTGACCCCAACTTGCCCAACCCAAATGGTGAATATTTTTAGCCTTGCAAAACCCCCGAACCCAACAGGTTTGGGTTCGATAAAGCCCATTAAAAATCCGAATAGGGTTTGATTTTATAGGAAATTCAAATGTTCAAACCCGAACAAAACTTGCCGCATATCTGGTGTAGTATTGTATATTTACTTTGTATCTGCATTAGTTATAATTCTCTACTGTTATGGTATAACATTATAATGTGGGTATACATACATACATACACACATACATATATACATACATACAAAAGCTATTATTTTCTCTTTTTTTTTTGATGAAACGGATAGAGTTTAACGACTCCAGCCAGACAATCAATAAATAAAATGTAACATTACAAAATGAGTTTTACCAGAAGTAAAACAAGAAAACAGAGAAAACGCCAAAATAACGGATTAAATACAGATCTCCAAGCTAGCTGCGACAGACTAAAAAATTAATTCGCAATACAACAGGGATACAGAAAGAGGCATCAGAGGATATTGGAAAGGGAGCTGGCGACCGAAGCAGTCTACTGAGAGTGAAGACCTAGCCACCGCCGGGAGAGAGGACGCTAACCGAACACTCCCTTCGAGGCATCACACATGAACTCAAAAGGGGAGAGCCCACAAATGCCATTGATGGAGACGCACAACCGCCCAATGGAGAAGACTCGTTGGACGCGATCGTCGCAGGAAAACAAAAGACACCGGCGACGAAAAAGTGGAAAAGAAACCACGCTAAAACGTTGCCTCTCCTCCATCCGAACTGACTGTACACTAGACATAGACAAGCTCAGACAGCGACTATGAAAGAAAAAAAGCCACCCAGAAATGAGATAAAAATAGTCAGCATACAAACCAGCTAACTAGCCACAAGAATCCATCGGAAGAACAGAACCGGATAGAAGATCAAAGCAACAATAAATACACAACTCAACATAGATATGGAAATCTATGGAAAAGCTGAACAACTCCTTCTCCCAATAATACAGGCGAAAACCAGAACAACACAGCCGGAGACATCCACTATCAGGATAGAGAAGGGGTTCGATAACTTGACCAGGGCCCCTACGACATAGCCCAGTCTCATTACAAAAAATAGAGGTAGTGACTTCACAAAATACATCAGCCAAGACCCCTCCAAACATCAAAAAAATATACATAGAAGCATATAGCATCACCACCATCAGCAGAAGTGAAAAAATGCACTTGCAGTTAGGTTCAGGAGCAAAAGAAAGGGAAGAGGAAAGCAACTCTCCCAAATAGTAAACCCAACTACCAAAACACCATCAACACTGCTCAACAAACGTAGTGAAACAAAAGAGACACCGCAGCTACCCCTTAACCCTGCAATAATAAAGTGCGGAGAACAGCATCAGTCATTAACGGAAATCAATAGCATCATAAATAGCCGAACAAAATAGCGGAAGTTTAGAAATGAAAAAAGCTATTATTTTCAATTGTTCATCTAATTTGTAGAAAGTTGAAAATTTAAGCTTGTTAATATAGTACTCTCCATGGTCAATTATTAATTTTAAATGACTAAAAATGAGCAAAAATTACAAGTTATCGAGGTAAAAAAGATTGGGTTTACCTATAAAACCGATTCGACCCGTAGAACCCTAAACCCACCCAAACAATCCCGAATCTAATGGGTCCGTGCTTGGGTGTGATGTGAAGAAATAAAACCCACGGATTTTGGGTTTAAAAGTAAATAGCGGGTTGGGTTTAAAAATTGTCAAAAACTCACCCAATCCAACCGGTGCACACCCCTGCTAATTACTTATTAAGATAAACACGTGCTAGCTATGTATTTTTTAGATTTCTTACGGAAAACACGTGCTCGTTAGGTAATCTACTAATCTGTGAGAGAGGGGTCCCAGATCTTCATTCAAAACCGACCAAATCCAATACAGCGAAAACTAGGGGTCCGTTTGTTTTGATATACAGAATAGAGTATTCAGAATACTCTATTCAGAATAGGCGTTTGTTTTAAGCTCTATTCAGAATTGATATTCAGAATACTCATACCCCCTATTTTCCAAAACACCTCCTTTCCAAAACACCTCCTTTACTCTCTTTATTATTATTATTATATATATTATTATTATTATTATTATTATATTATTATTATTATTATTATTATATATATTATTATTATATATTATTATTATTATTATTATTATTATTATTATTATTATTATTATTATTATTATTATTATTATTATTATTATTATTATTATTATTATTATTATTATATATATTATTATTATTATTATTATTATTATTATTATTATTATTATTATTATATATATTATTATTATATATATTATTATTATTATTATTATTATTATTATTATTATTATTATTATTATTATTATTATTATTATTATATATTATTATTATTATTATTATTATTATTATTATTATTATTATTATTATTATTATTATTATTATTATTATTATTATTATTATTATTATTATTATTATTATTATTATATATATTATTATTATTATTATATATATTATTAATATTATTATATATTATTATTATTATTATATATTATTATTATTATTATTATTATTATTATTATTATTATTATTATTATTATTATTATTATTATTATTATTATTATTATTATTATTATTATTATTATTATTATTATTATTATTATTATTATTATTATTATTATTATTATTATTATTATTATTATTATTTTTTATTATTATTATTATTATTATTATTATTATTATTATTATTATTATTATTATTATTATTATTATTATTATTATTATTATTATTATTATTATTATTATTATTATTATTATTATTATTATATATTATTATTATTATTATTATTATATATATTATTATTATTATTATTATTATTATTATTATTATTATTTTTATTATTATTATTATATATATATATTATTATTATATATATATTATTATTATTATTATTATTATTATTATTATTATTATATATTATTATTATTATTATTATTATTATTATTATTATTATTATTATTATTATTATTATTATTATATATTATTATATATTATTATTATTATTATTATTATTATTATTATTATTATTATTATTATTATTATTATTATTTATTATTATTATTATTATTATTATTATTATTATTATTATTATTATTATTATTATTATTATATATATATATATTATTATTATTATTATTATTATTATTATTATTATTATTATTATTATTATTATTATTATTATTATTATTATTATTATTATTATTATTTATTATTATTATTATATATATTATTATTATTATTATGTATATTATTATTATTATTATATATATTATTATTATTATTATTATTATTATTATTATTATTATTATTATTATTATTATTATTATTATTATTATATATATATTATTATTATTATTATTATTATTATTATTTCAAATTGATATTCAAAATTGTCAGAAATATAACCGAACAGCTTTTAAACACTCTTTTTCAGAAAAACAGCTTTCAGATAATAGTTTTCAGCTAGAAATATAACCGAACAGCTTTTAAACACTCTTTTTCAGAAAAACAGCTTTCAGAATACAGTTTTCAGCTAGAAATATAACCGAACAGCTTTTAAACACTCTTTTTCAGAAAAACAGCTTTCAGATAATAGTTTTCAGCTAAAAATATAACCGAACAGCTTTTAAACACTCTTTTTCAGAAAAACAGCTTTCAGAATACAGTTTTCAGCTAGAAATATAACCGAACAGCTTTTAAACACTCTTTTTCAGAAAAACAGCTTTCAGATAATAGTTTTCAGCTAAAAATATAACCGAACAGCTTTTAAACACTCTTTTTCAGAAAAACAGCTTTCAAATAACAGTTTTCAGCTAGAAATATAACCGAACAGCTTTTAAACTCTCTTTTTCAGAAAAACAGCTTTCAGATAACTGTTTTCAGCTAGAAATATAACCGAACAGCTTCTAAACACTCTTTTTCAGAAAAAACAACTTTCAGATAACAGTTTTCAGCTAGAATTATAACCGAACAGCTTTTAAACTCTCTTTTTCAGAAAAACAGCTTTCAGATAACTGTTTTCAGCTAGAAATATAACCGAACAGCTTTTAAACACTCATTTTCAGAAAAACAGCTTTCAGAATACAGTTTTCAGCTAGAAAATATAACCGAACAGCTTCTAAACTCTCTTTTTCAGATAAACAGCTTCCAGAATATCAATATTCAGAATACAATATAAACAAACAGCTTTTAAACTCATATTCAGAATAACTCTATTCAGAATACTCTATTCAGAATACTCAATTCAGAATACTCTATTCAAAATATCAAAACAAACGCACCCTAGGTTTTTTTGCCCAATTTCCCATTCCCGATTTTTACACCTAATTGATTTTGAGATCTGAAAGTTCTTTGGTGGAAAAAAAAAAAAAAGGCCCATCCCGCAATCGATCATCGAAAATTTTACTCCGTTTCGCTGAATTTTTCGCTGTTTTAGATGTATTCTTAGAGGAAGTTTATATAAGGATACAGTTGCTACTGTGTTATAACTAGAGAGTTGAGAGTGCGGACACTGGACATAGGATATGTGATCTTACAGATTGTTTATAAGTCTTGAGCGAACAGGCGATGCTCGCTCTGATCAAAAAAAAAAAAACAGGCGATGCTCTCAATTGCTCTTATGAATGGGCAAGTGCAGTGCACCTCCGAAGAATCTGCTGCATATCCAACTTGGAATCTTCTGCATTTTCCTGGTAGGATCATGGATGAATATACATTGGATGAAGATACCATGCACCCTCTCAACTAATTTATTTATTGGAGAAAAGAGGAATACCAAGTTGAGAAAATTAAGTGTGGCAAGTGCATTTGAAACAGAGCAGGACTTCCGACTCTGTCTCAATAATCAGGGCCGGTCCTAAGGTAGAGCCCGGAGAGGCAGCAGCCTCGGGCTCCTGATTTTTGCACATTTTTAGGGACCCATTTTTTTTTCCCTTATAACTATATATATATATATATATATATATATACACACACACACACACTAGATTTTTCCGTGGGCACGTGCCTGCGGCACGTCTTCGGAACGATACAAACCACGAAAAGCCCTGTAAAACAGTAAAACAACAATTATGTAACTAAAATTTGAATAGTATGACAATAATTAGTTGTAAATAAAAGTCCATGTTTTCATTATTATATGTTGAAAAATAATTATAAATGGGGGTGTAAAATCTAACTTCTTAAAATTTTTAGTGTGGAAAATAATGAAATTTAACAGTTGAAGAGATATATTTGCTATTTTCAATATAACATGTGCTATAAAAATACATAAAAATTCTGAAAATTTACAAACCTGAAATCTTAAAATCTAAATTTCTAAGTGAATAAAGAAAGAATGAGAGAGAGAGAGAGATAGGGAGAGAGAGAAAGAGAGAAATTGAAAAAGTGAAGAGAGAAGACAGAGTAATAAAGTAATGAGTTTTTTAGTTTTGGGGAGAAAATTTTGGTTTTGGGTTTGAAATTTTAAGAGGAAAAATGTGTTTTGTGAGGCTAGATCTGGGCCTTTGATTTTGGAGGGGATTGAATGTGAGCTACTTGATAGCTTTCTTTGTGTTTTATTATATAGATATATATATATATATTTACATGAAAGTCAAATTATAATTTGTACATTTTTTTTAGAAATCCCCAAATTTTATTTTTGTGGGAGTTCGCCTGATATGCCTGAGGCCAGCCCTGCCAATAATAATAACATTCGGTAGGTGCTTGGAGCTTGGGATGAGTGAAGCAGATCAAGTTAGAAATGAGAGATGACTGCTCCAATTGCATGCTTATGGGAGCCACTTCGATTTATTAATCGAATCAGAAAACTAGCTCCGTATTAATGGTATATATGTTACAACATGCCCAATTCTGAAGCACTATCTATACTCTGTAAAAATTTATATATATCAAGTGGCATTGGCACCAATCACATCAGACCAGCATTACCGGGTCTCCCAACCCCCTGCCAACCACAATCCGCATATCACTATATAATTTAGGGTGGGACCTTGATCTGGATCTTTTAAACTAGTGATCTACATATAATTTTTTCTTTATATTCGAAATGAACACTTTTTTTCATTAACCCAGAAGTTTTCTTCAAACTCTCTTAAATTAGTTATGCAATTCAATCAGATTATTACTTTTACATTAGCAAAACAAATAACTAATGGTTTTATTTATTAATTTTCTCCCGACTTCTATCTATAACACATATATATGTATATATCTTACTCAAATGAGACCCCATCTCGTCACATCCCTTCCGTACAACATGCCGCTTAAGGTAACGAACCACGGTCTCCTATCCATAGTACCACGAACCAAAACATACTGCGAGTCTGATAGCACTCTATCACTCATATACATGGATTTTCCAATGGTTGATTTCTTAATTAAAGTTGATGCTGATTCGGATTGTATCTACGTCAAGTCTTGACAATCGTCTTGTAAGATTTTATCAAATCATCGTAGTGGTTCTCTAGATGATAATGATGATAAAGAAGACTCAGTTTAATTGTTGATTTTGCAAGAAATTGTTGTAACAGTAAACAGATTACTTGTATTTCTTATATAATTTGTTGTTCTCATAATTAATGAATCAGATGTTTTTTTTTTCCTTGAATAAAGGATTACATTGTAGCCTGACGTTCAAAACCGAGACTGTTTATCAACCCAGCTAACTCTCACTGAGTTGAAGTTGCATTAAACTACTGCCACGTTCATCTCATTTGAGATAATAGTTTCAACTTTGATGCAATCTTTTAGACTTTTTTTTTTTTTTGAAAAAAAAAGTGACATAATGTTACCGATTTCATTAATGATTGATTAACGAAATAAAAGGTACCCACCAATATAACATATCCCTATTAAAGTCTATTACAAAAGAGAGTTCCACACCGGCTAAGAAAAGCAACAACATCAAATACAAACATATTTTCCAAAATGTCTGAGTAGATAGGCATGCTAACTCCAATCAAGACACCACGTCTCTCGGTCTTGCTCCTCCCTCCTCTACTACGTTCCCTCCAGCCTAGGCTTCTTCCATGAACCTGCTTGACCTGCCCAAGCCTCTATTAGAAATAAGATTTTATGGAGTAGCATATGAAATGAGCATCTAGTATTACGAAAGTAGATTGCATTCCTATCTAGCCATAAGCTCCACAAAATTGCCCCAACTAAAATGTCCCAAAGACCCCTATGCTCTATGTTTATGTATACTGATCTCCATTTTCCCAACAAATCATTGATGTCATTTGGAGTTGCGGTCGTGTGGAAACCTATACCCATGATCTCCCAAGCCAACCTCGCCCTAGGGCAAACGAAGAAGATGTGAGTGATATCTTCCTCCCCTACGTTACAGCGTTGACACGTTGCATCGATCAGAATGTTTCGTAACCCCTTTCAACCACGATAACTTTGTATAAATACATACACTACAAGAAATTTGCCATATACCAACGGACACCTATAGTGACGGGTTACTAAAATCGTGGGTACAGACATTGTATACCTACAGACGTATAGTAAACTGTGGGTATAGGTATCCTATAGCTTTAGAGTTTTTAATCCGTAGCTATAAATTTTACTAACGGGATAAAACACTGTGGGTATATTCTATAATTTATTTCCCCCCAAACTTTTTTATTTTCCCACCAAATCCCAAATACTCCCAATTTATACAGTATCTCTCAGGCTAACACCCATCTCTCTCTCTCTCCTCTCTATCTCTCACACCCGAATCCCACTCTCCCCAAACCCAATCACTAAATCCTCCTCCTCCCGATTCGCGTCTCCCTCTTCCCGCTGCCGTCGCCCCTCTTCCCGCTGCCGATCGCCGCCCTGATGGTAGTTCTTCTTCTTAGATCTAGGGTTTCCTGATGGTACCCTAATGGTACAGATCAAGAAGATGACCACACCGATCAAGAAGATGGCGGTTTAAAAGTCATTCATCGATCAAGAAGATGGGTTTTTATTCTGAGTAATTTTGAATATTATAATTTTTTCCTTTTGTTGGTGCTATAGTTTATTACAATATTGAATTGGTAGATTTATGAGTCCCTATGGTTTTCTATTTCTTCATATTTCTTCATATTTCTTCATACTGATGTTGGTAATGGTAAGGTAGGCTATGCTTTAACCTCATGCTTGTACCGTAATACCATTGAGTTTATATGTGATCTCTGACTGTTTGTCAATTAGATTTTGAATGCTGATTTAATATCCTGATTCTAAATAAATCAGTTCCTAATTTTTATTCTTTCGTTCAATTGCACTGATGTTGGGGTCACTACAGAACTGCAAGTGATTTAATTACTTACGTGTAACTTCATCTAAATAGAAGACAATAATGGTCTAGCCGTTGAAGTTACTTTAAAAAAACTGTTTTACAAAGAACCCTTATGTGCAATAATACAGTTGGATGATAAAACTTTGATTCATGAGGAAAAATGATGCAACCAATCAATTTAGGCAATCTTTTTCATAGATCTTAAAGAGGAAAGAACCTTTTTGAGAATGTATCCTTATAGGATAAACTCGATAATTGTTCCAACTTCATGTTATTACCATTGGTGTGAGGCTCTTTCATAGATGATCCTAATGTGAAAAGATAAAACCTCCTTATACAATAATGCACTATGCTTACGGATGCTTTCTGATCGAATAAGGATCGGATGTGGGCATTACTAATATCCATATCTCTGTCCAAAGTCGAATATGTATGCGAATTAAGTTTTATATCTTAGTAACTTATGCCTCTCAGTTAATTTCTATTGGCAGTACATATATTTAAAGTTTAGTAATCTTCTTCATCAGTATCAACTGAAAGGAGTACATGGCTTGTATAATAAATTTCTTCAATTGGCTCTATTTTTGTTCTTAAAAACTTGTGAAGTGTTCTTAGTTCTGTTATCTATGTTCCTTAGAATATTTGGTAAAAGTTTTGTTTTAGTAGAAGTTATTTTGTTTTTGCACAGATTGTCTTCAGATCTCTTGAACAATCACAAAAAATGTGAAAGTGGTAATTCGATTAACTGCATGCCATATAGATTTGTGTTCTAATCGTCAGTTATCAAATTTGAAATTTGAGTAAGATGAGTAATGCTTCATCCACTACCAATTTCATTACCATTCTCTGTGGGTTTATATCTCGCATACTATGTTGGATAAGAAGACGATAAGACCTCTTTAAGAACCGGTTTGGTTAAATAAGAGAAAATAGTTGGGACAATTTGGGAATCCAAAAGTTCTGCCCCTCCCTGCAATCTTTTAGGTTTATAATAGATTAATGCTAATTATTAGAAATTCGGTTGCTAGAATATTCAATTGATCTTTATAGAATGTTAAGATAGTCTTAGATTAGGATGAAATATAACGTTACTATTAGCGCTTAACATAAGGGTAAAACATTTACTAGGAGTAACTTCAATATCCAGCAGTTTTTTCAAGATTTTTTTGATAAGATATAGATTTCGATATGGGATATTAGACAAATGAAGCAACTGGATGAAGATTTTGCAAGGGATCCATTATTTACATTTTTGTTTGAAGATCAGCGTATGTGTATTATCTGCCTTTAGTTAGGTCATGAATGGTTACATGAGGTTAATTTTCCTTTTGTCTAAGATTTCTTTTAATATTCATGAACCTGAACAGTCTCTATTTGTTTTTCTTTTCAGTTGTCTGTGAAGCTTGTTTTGAAAGAACGATAATATTCAGATGGTTCTATTAGCTTGGATAGCAGTCATTCACTCACAACCTTCTATAAATGGTTTACCGAGCCTCCAATCAAGAACAGGAAGGAAGCTCATGGTAACTGTTGTAGAAGGAAGGAATCTAACTACAAAAGATAAATCTGGGAAATGTGATCCTTATGTAAAACTGCAGTATGGAAAGGTCCGTTGAACCTTGTTCAAACTTGGTTTTAACTTTTTATTTTTTGCGAAACTATTTTCTTTCATTCATTGTACATCTGATCCGAGTTTCTTTCGACTTTTTTAGGCTATTCATAGAACAAAAACAGTTTCTCACACTACAGATCCTGTGTGGAACCAGATGTTTGACTTAGAAGAAATAGTTGGTGGTGAATATCTGAAGGTAAAATGCTATACTGCAGATAAATTTGGCGATGAGAATATTGGCAATGCACATGTGAATATGAAAGGAATTCAAGAAGGCACTTGTAGGGATGTTTGGGTCCCCTTTGAAAAGGTGAGCTCGGGGGAACTGAGGCTACAAATATAAGCAGTAAAGAGATGATTATGAAGGATACAGGGTATGCTTTTAACTTCCTGAGCTATTTAATTTTTTGTTTTGCATCGAAGATAGGAAGAAATAGAAAGCTGCATAATGAAATTACATGGATTTCATCCTCAAAAGTACTTTTATCTGCTCCATTATCAAGAGAGTTATCTAATGATGGAAATTAAGAAATGTTGTAAATCTACAGACTTGAACCTGAAAATTGAAGGTAGCCTAGATAGGGTTTAAAATTGTTTATACTTAATAGTCTTTAACTAGAACTCGTGAAAAGTTTTATTTATGTGACAGGAGATCAAGATCTGCGGGTGTAAGAAGGGGTATACCTTCAGTTAATGACAAAGCTATTATGTTGTTGGACGGTATGATCAGGTAATTGCTCTACTACTTTTTGTATGGATAGAGTTAAACTTAAACCCTGTTTTATTCAATTTGCAATTGTTATTGAGGTTGTGTGAAGCCAACGGTGGGTACTTTAAATCTACCTTTATTGATGAGCACGAAACACTCATTAAATGCCCCTTACAACTATAATCCCATAAATGGTAAATAGTTTTCTAGAAGTAAACATGTGTATCGGATCTGTAAAACATCTAGTTTGATTAGATGTCTTCCCATTTTTATCTGTATGAATTTTTAATGTTTTTTGCTGGCAATAGACTAAGAAGAGATAACTCAAAGTCTGTCTTGCTGTGGAAATTATACTTTTGATGGGCTTCAATGAATCTTGTGTGATCATGATATCTTTGAACAGGACTTTTATGACACCTATTGAGAGCAGTATGAAGACCAGAACAACAATGGTAGGATTTTCCTTCAAAAAAAAACAACAATGGTAGGGGTCTCATTTTGTGATAATGCTTATATATACGTATTGTGTGATCATGATATCTTTGAACATGACTTTTATGATACCTATTGAGAGCAGTATGAAGACCAGAACAACAATGGTAGGATTTTCCTTTAAAAAAAGAACAACAATGGTAGGGGTCTCATTTTGTGATAATGCTTATATATACGTAATTTAACTTTTATGGCCTCTATAGCAATTTGAAGCATGCTGTAGATTTTAGTTGCTTTTTCTATTGTTCTTGTTTTTACTGAAGAGAATGTATGGTTTCAAAATCAAAATGAAGAACATATGTATGTGAAACACTAGTATTTGATAGTTCTTTCCGTTTATCCTAGATACATATAAGTCATCATGAAAACTTTATGATTACTAGTTGATTTGACGATTCTGGCTTTTCAATTGCTTCTCTTATGCATGTAATAATGCAAGATTGATACCCTTATTTGAACTGCAAATATTTATTCATTATAATCTTACAAGGTGAGCCTGTGACACCTTATTTTTACAATCTTATATTGATTACTTTTAAATCTTAATAAAATACTTTTGTTTCTAGAGCAAGGATAGGACTGCAGATTGTTCATTCCTAGTCATCAAGGACCCAACTCAATTTACTATTGCACATGCTCGATCGAGTAAGGTACTTTGCAAATATACGTTTCTTTGGCATTTTGAATCCGAATGACACATTTTGCATGCTATCTGAATATTGACTATTTGTTGATGACAAAAGTTATTTTTTTTTTTTGCTTTGTTTTGTTTGTGAAGGGCTCTTAACAAGCGAGAAATGATTGAACTCGCTCAAAATGCAGCCGAGTTTGTGTTTACCGACGATGAAGTGAAGAAGGCTGTAAAGGAGATTTGCAAGATGCTAAAAGAAGATTACTGCACAGAGAATCGAGATCAATCAAGATCTGGTTGCCGTAAAATAAGAAAATTGCTAGTGTCGTATCTCAAGTGAGGAGTCAATTGAATGTTAACTTATAACGTCAATGAATATGTTGATCGTAGTTTAAAGTATTGATTCTCATGTCTACACACATGAATTCAATTGTGTATTTGGTTATTAACTATTTTGTAATTTGACATGTTTGTAATACTTCATTAATTTTTAATATGATTGAAGTTTAATTTTTTTAAATTTTGTTTCATAAAGAGATTTATCTATTTTATTGTGTATTTAGTTTATAATTGAATTAATATTATAAAAGAAAATATTAAATTATCATACACGTAATTAATAAGAAAATTTTTTGTATAAAGCGATGGGTATATATTTAAATATTTGGATGCGAAAACCATCACTAAAACCTATAGCAATGGAGTTTCAACCGTGGGGTATAGGAAAGCAAGTGGTGTCCTTAAAACCTATACCAACGGACACGAAACCATGGGTATAACACCGAGGTTTTGTCCAACGGGTAAAAAAACTGTCGCTATAGGCTATAGTGATGGCATTTTGCCGTGGGTATAGCTAATTAAAAACGACGGAAAAATATGTCCGTTGGTATAGGTTTTATGGGCTATACCTACGGTTTTTCGCCTTTTACCCACGGATTTTTACTGTCACTATATGTCAAATTCCTTGTAGTGATATCTATATAGCTTAATATAATTTCAAAAATCTTTTACATAGGTTTCTACAAGTACACGAAAAGAATATAAATAACCTGCTCTCTGATTTATATCCAAAAAGAAGAAAATTTCGCCCCCAAGGAGATACAAGCTTCATCGCACAGCATTAGAGCATTAGCTCTACTACGATGACGATGAAGAATTCTCATCATCAGAACTTTCAGGCCTCAATGCCTGAATCTTGGGAAACAATGGTGGCAGTGTTGGGTTCACTGGCACCGGAAACTGGCGAGCTGAGCTGGCAATGCTTTTCTCATTGATCCTTCCGACCTCTTCCGACAATGGTGGCAGTGTTGCTTTTCTCATTGATCCTTCCGACCTAGTTTGCATGGATGAAGGCAGTGCTTCTGGTTTCTCATGCTCATCAACATCTAATAAAATGACACTGTCATGAACTGCTGATATATTTCTCTTTTTATTCGGTGTTACAGATTTCTCCACATTACTTATGTGAGAGGAAACAGATTGCTTCTGTTGGTTAGAAGTGCATCGTTCTGAGGCCTTCATGCTGGGAGAGTCACTAGTTTTTGGTAAACAAGGTGCCTTCAAACCAACTACCACAGTTTCTCTCCCTTTTTGTAACTTGAAGGAAGATTGCTGCTGGATTGAATTACTACTTGTAGAACCACTGCCATAAGTTCTGTAACTTGGTGCTCCCTTGTCCGCGGAAAGCTTGGTTTCTGTTTCTTCTGTAAAACTCCTCGACGTTCAGAAAATAGAAAAATTAAAGAAAAAGTATCCTAAAATGAAGTATCTTCATATAGGATTAATCCAAATTAAAATAACAGGACTATTTCGTTCTGAAATAAATACTCCTATAATGCTAGTTTGCATGGATGAAAGAATAATCAATAATCCTTTAAATAGTATTATTTTGTCCTATTTTTTCTTTAATTTTGGTCTTAGCCGGTCGACCGCAACCCTTAGCCGGTCCCTTAGCCGGTCGACCGCAACCCTTAACCGCACCCTTAGCCGGTCGACCGCAACCCTCCAGACTTCTCTTCTTCTACTTGCTGCTTGTTTTCTCTTGTTTCTTTATTTCCTCTTCTTCTTCTCCAATTTCAAGTACCCCGGTGCCTACGTGTATTTGATGCCACAATTCCTAACACATATCCATATTATCAAAAAAAAATTTATGATAGTTTATAATTAAATGTATAGTTTTAAGTTCATGTGAAAATTTTGATCAACTTACTTTTTTCTATGCGAGTCAGTCGGTCTGAAATCTGGTTGTGTTTGGGTTTGAGTTTCTTTCTTAAAACACTGCTATTGTGTAAGTGCTTATTTTGGGTAAATTTTTATTAATCAGCTTCTGGGGCCTTCCATATGTCCATCACTAGTTTAAAAGATCCAGATCAAGGACCCACCCTAAATTATATAGTGATATGCGGATTGTGGTTGGCAGGGGGTTGGGAGACCCGGTAATGCTGGTCTGATGTGATTGGTGCCAATGCCACTTGATATATATAAATTTTTACAGAGTATAGATAGTGCTTCAGAATTGGGCATGTTGTAACATATATACCATTAATACGGAGCTAGTTTTCTGATTCGATTAATAAATCGAAGTGGCTCCCATAAGCATGCAATTGGAGCAGTCACCTCTCATTTCTAACTTGATCTGCTTCACTCTTGATCCCAAGCTCCAAGCACCTACCGAATGTTATTATTATTGGCAGGGCTGGCCTCAGGCATATCAGGCGAACTCCCACAAAAATAAAATTTGGAGGTTTCTAAAAAAAATGTACAAATTATAATTTGACTTTCATGTAAAAAAAAAAAAATATATATATATATATATATATATAATAAAACACAAAGAAAGCTATCAAGTGCTCCTGAGGTTAAGGATTGGCCTCAGGAGCAACGTGTGAGCCTCTCCTGAGTCGTGAACTGGCCAATGTGAAGAAAGCGGCTTCAATGGACTCCGAAGTCCTCGGCAGCTACGTCTCGAAACTAGCTGGTGGCATTGGAAAGATTTCAGAAGTGTTGAGATTGAATGAATCATTGAGTATGAGGAATAGTATTAGTATACAGTTTCAAGAAAGGATGGATGGGTTTTTGAAGAAGGCAGAGGACGGGATCATTAAGGTTCAAGCTCAGGAGAGTGTTGCATTGTCTTTAGTAAAGGAGATTACTGAATACTTCCATGGAAATTCGGCAACAACCAAGACTTGACGTAGATACAATCCGAATCAGCATCAACTTTAATTAAGAAATTAACAATTGGAAAATCCATGTATATGAGTGATACAGTGTTTTCAGACTCGCAGTATGTTTTGGTTCGTGGTACTATGGATAGGAGATCGTGGTTCGTTACCTTAAGCGGCATGTTGTACGGAAGGGATGTGACGAGATGGGGTCTCATTTGAGTAAGATATATATACATATATGTGTTATAGATAGAAGTGGGGAGAAAATTAATAAATAAAACCATTAGTTATTTGTTTTGCTAATGTAAAAGTAATAATCTGATTGAATTAATTACATAACTAATTTAAGAGAGACTACGTCACCTCCGAATTTTGATTTGAAGTCATTTGGACCTCTAAAATCCACATTTTAGTTGTTTCCCTTAGGTTCCTCGTTAAGGAATTTAGATTGTACTCAATCCAATTACCAGACTCAGTGAGCCCGGTATTGTTATTTATTGTCACTACCTCCCCGTATCAGGATTGGGTAATTTGCGCGCCTGCTACCTTTCTTGGATGTGGTAGCCGTTTCCTAGGCTCCCTCTCTGGAATCGAACCCTAATTCTCCGTCACCTAATTCGCAGGTTGTGGGTAAGTTGGAAACGGCTATAACTTTTAGCCCGTTTATCCGCAGAAAAGCTTTAACCTGTTGGAAACTGCCGACGGTGTATGACGGAGTTTAGAATCCGTCTTTTACTCAGCTAGTTGTGGAAGCAACTCTGAGGAAGAGTTGTTCTCCAAACTTGCTGTATGAGTCCTCTGACAGATTGTGAGTCACATCGAGTGGAGAGTTAAACTCTAAGTGTTGCTTTTTACAAGTGTTACTAGAGTAACTCCGATCCACGAATTTGGGCTTCCTAATCTGCCTTTGAGGGATTTTAACTAGTTTCAGGAATAGATCGAATGGCGAGTTGAACTCTAAACATGTGTAATTACAGGTTGCGAGAGTAACTCTGAAGCATGGGTATGAATTCCGAACCCATCCATCCTTTCTTGAAACTGTATACTAATACTATTCCTCATACTCAATGATTCATTCAATCTCAACACTTCTGAAATCTTTCCAATGCCACCAGCTAGTTTCGAGACGTAGCTGCTGAGGACTTCGGAGTCCATTGAAGCCGCTTTCTTCACATTGGCCAGTTCACCACCAAGGCCAGAGACAACTTCAACATTTAGAGAGGCTACCTGTGTGTTCACAACTTCAACAGAGGGTGAGATTGGCTGGACTGCTCCTGAGCATCGTTAGAGAGGCTACCTGTGTGTTCCAATCTGAGCCTTCTGCTCTTCCATATGTCCACCACTAAAGCGTCTTCCCTGTTTACTTCCGACACAAGTTCGGGGAATAGTGATTGTAACGTATTATCTCCACACCACTTGTCTTTCCAAAACCTAATGTTGTTTCCCTTCCCCAGCTTGCACCGTGTGTTGGAGTGGAAGATATCTCCTACTTTTGCGACACTCTTCCATATACCGGAGACCTTTCCATGCCTACTTCTGCCTCCAAATCTGACTATTTTCCTCCTTCGGTATCTCAAGAAGGAGTTGCTCCACCAGGCTTTGCGCTGTTTATGCATTTTCCGCCACCATTTAGATAGTAGGGCCTTGTTCATGTCTCTGAGGTTAAGAATCTCTAGACCACCAAACTCTTTCTTCTTGCATACCCTATCCCACCTTATGAGATTAATACCCTTGTTGTCATCACTCGCTCCTTTCCACAGGAAATTCTGCCTACATTTATCAATTCTTTCGATAGCCCAGTTGGGGATCTCATAGATCGACATAAGATACGTAGGAATGCTACTAAGGATAGAGTTGATCAGTGTGATTCTCCCCCCCCCCCCCCCCCCCCAGGGATAGAGTTTTTCCTTTCCATCCTGGCAGTTTTTTCTCAATCTTTTCTACTAAAGGAATCCAGTCTTCCTTAATGAGTTTACCGGGTCTGATCGGAGTTCCCAAGTAGTGCAACGAATAGTCCTTGGTTTCGCACTGAAACAAACGTGATGCAATTTCTGATGGTGCCGCATTGCTGTCGTAGAGAGCCGTGACGGAGCTCTTTTGCAGGTTTACCGCCAGACCCGACTAGAATTCGAAACATCTCAGAAGGACACGAACCACCAAAATTTCCTTCACCTTAGCCATCCCAAAAACAATGGTGTCATCAGCATAATGGAGGATAGACAAGGGTTTGGAAATCCCTTTAACTGATATCCCTTTGGTCAAACCTGTTTCCATTCCTCTCTTGTTCATTTCAGTCAATCCATCAGCGACAATTGCAAATATGAGTGGAGACAGCGGGTCTCCCTGTCTCAGCCCTCTCTTATATCTGATTTCCTTTCCTATCGATCCATTGACTAGGACGAAGGACTTGCCGTTCCTAATATACATCTTCATCCATAGCCTCCATTTCTCTCCAAAGCCTGTGAGATACATCGCCTCATCCACACATTCCCATTCGACAGTGTCGTAGGCTTTTTGGAAGTCTAGCTTAAGCATGAAACCATCTACTTTATCTTTTTGGCCTCTGAAAACCATTTCATGTGCCGAAGCGATGCTATCCAGGATATCTCTTCCTTTTACAAACCCACTTTGAGCCTCACCTACAACTTCGGTTAATACTGGGGTTAATCTATTGGCCAATGCCTTCGTGATGATCTGGAAAGATCCGTTGAGCAAGCTGATGGGCCTGAGGTCCTTGAAGCTTAGAACTTCTTCCTTCTTCGGTATAAGGACCACATTCGCGTAGTTCAGTCTCTCTATCTGCGCCACCCCCATGAAGAACTCATGAAATATGTCTAAAAGGTCCTGCTTTATGGTGGCCCAAAATTTTGTGTAGAAGCAAATCGGGAATCCATCTGGGCCTGGAGCTTTATCTTGTCTCAGCATCTTGATAGCCTTTAGTACCTCCTCCTCCGTGAAAGATTCTTCTAGTCTCTCACTTCCCTCGATCGCCCCCTCGCTCCACATGTCTGATCTCAAATTCCCTCTCAGTGCTCTCTTCCTTCCCAAAAGATCGCTGAAGGACCCATCAATATGATCTCTAATAACTGATTCATCCTCCGTCCAAACATCGTCCACCACAAGTCCCCTAATTTGGTTGTGACGCCTTCTACCATTAGCCACTCGGTGGAAGAAGGCAGTGTTTGCGTCCCCTTCCTTAAGCCATTGAACCCTCGATCTCTATCTCTAGTAACACTCTTCCATTTCACCAAGTCTATGAATTTCTGCCCTGCTTTCAGCAAGTTCCTCAAATTCCCCTGCATTAAGATCTTTATCCTCTTCGCTTTTCTCTAATTCTTGAATCCTCCTTCCTAGCCTCTCTTTCAATACTTTTGTTTTCCCAAACTCTTCTTTAGCCCATCTCTTTAGGCGCTTTCTCAAGCGACGAATCTTGATGATCCATTTGGATATTGCGTCTGAGGCCGTCGTCCTCGCATCCCAGGATTCCTTAATGGCGTCTGAAATGCTAGAGTTCATCATCCACGCTTTCTCGAATCTAAATGGGTGCTGTTTAACTCTCCTGTCGTTCCCCCATTCCAATAGCAAAGGTACGTGATCGGACGTGAATCTAGGAATGGATCGAACCGAGGCAAGGGGGAATAATTCCTCCCATTCAGTGGATACTAGTATTCTATCTAACTTAGCCAGGGTTGGGTTAGCCTGCATGTTAGTCCATGAGAATCTCCTGTCCCTCGCTTGTATTTTAATAAGGCTCGGGTTGTTAATAACTCTATTGAAAAATTGCATGTCCCTCTCGTTTGGTCCCCTACCTTTGTGTTCGTGAGCAAATCTAGTGATATTGAAGTCTACCCCAATGACCCAGGGGCCAGTTCGTCTATCCCTAATGTTTTGCAGCTCATGCCAAAATTCTCGTCTCTGGGTCGGGTTATATGGGCCATACACCGATGTAACCATGTGCTCCCAGCCGTCTTCTTTACGCCTGATGACAATGGTCACCGAAAACTCGTCTTCGAACTCGTCTATAATGTCAAACACTTTTGCGTCGACTCCTATCGCGATACCACCCGACATTCCCCTAGCCGATTTAGCTCGCCATTGCCTCGATCAGTCTTCGTATTAGGAAAGTTTTTAATCCTCGTTCGCACCTATACGTTCGATGAATGACTCAAACTGCAAATTGCGCAAATCTACATCAAGATAGCCACTTGACCAATTCTCTCATCTTTACTGGCAGATTTGAAGACTTTGTAACACCAGCCCAAGGCCGCCCCCCAATGGAGGCGGGGGAGGTGGCCGCCTAGGGCCCCCAATTTTTTTTTCCTTATATTTATATATACATATTTTGTACGTAATGTTTTTTGTTTGGACCCCAAATTAGCCTTTCACCATTCAAGAGCATCCACAGTCATGATTGTCAAAAAATAGTTAAATACATATTTACATATAGCATTTTTAACGTTTGCTATAGACGTCTAATGCTATTTTATAGCAATTTATAATATAAAAAAATTATAAGACGGACTGTGTAGTTCCGTCGGAGTGCGAAATGTATATAAAATAAATTATTAAATAAATTTTTTTTGTTAGACGGATGTTGAAGATCCGTCGGAAGGAAAAAAAAAAACAAAAAACAAAAAGTGACAGACGGATCTTCTAGATCCGTCTCACGATTTTTTATTATTTTTTCTGATTTTTTAATAATTAAAACAATTTTTTAGTTGGAGAAAAAAGGACCCCTCCTCACTGGACGGATCTTCAAGATCCGTCCAAGGGGGGAGAGGGGTTTTTTAGGTTTTTTTATTACTGTTTAATAAATTTTTGTGGAGGGACGGATTGTGTAGTTGTGTCGGAGAATTAAAAAAATATTTTTGTTAGTGGGACGGATCTTGATTTATAATATGCATTTTTCTTATATCTTCTCTCATTTAAAGCAATCTACTGTTGCGTTTCTGTCAAAAAATGCATAATTAGCAAACGACTGCAACGAGTCTTTGCTATAAAATGTATTTAATGGATAAATAGCAAACGACTGTGGAAGCTCTAACAAGCAATCATTTAAACAACTTGATAATAAGAGGACAAATTTACAGATGGGCAAAAAAAACAGATATGCCAAAACCCTCTCATTGATCTACAGGATTTCAAACCCCAACAAAATGTTTAAACACATTCAAAAGGTAGCATAGATGATTCCTAGGTCTCTTGTTAGTACTGCTCTAATCATAGTGAAACTCCGGCACATTAAACACCTCAAAACTCCGTCGGTCCTGCCTACTAGATTTCACTTCTCTGTAGTATTCGTCGATCAGCGCTATATCTGTAGTCTCTTCGTTCAAATACCCAGGAGTCGGAACCCAAATTGGCAACCTATCGAGGGCTATAGCACTCAGATTGTCGCCCCTGCTGCTGTTGCTATCAACAAACGGGAACAATTCATCTCCCTGTAACCAAAATCATGCAATCTTAATTTACGTCCAATTTAGTAGCCCAGGACAACAACAACAAAAAATTTGCATCTGATTACATTAATGAAAAATAACGGAAAATGGGAGAAGGAATGCTTTGAGATACGCGCTGCAAATTAGACCAAGTACGTACCTGGTAGGATTCAGTGAGGCTAGTGGAAGTGGAGTTGGTAGGGGTGGCATCATCGAACAAAAAATCCTCGACATGCCAGCCTGGCAACATCTTGGTTAGATATTCGGATATGCTGCTACTATTCTCATCGCCAATGGCAGTAGAATTGTTTGTTGCCTTGTTTTCTTCACAGCTTGTGCTGCACAAAACCTCCTCTTTTTCTTGATAAATCTCACTATTCTCGCTTACACTATCCGGAGCCATCTCTCCCTCTGAACTCGTAACAGACTCCGTCGAAAGCCTGATTCCGGTAAGCAAGAATCGACTATGCTTCATAGTGTGAACGTTTGCATTGTGAACTGAGACATCGCAATCCCTGCACATTACTGCCCTATCTTGTTGGCAGAACAAGATGCCTCTCTTCTCCTGCAATTACAAAACCAACAATATTACTTTCCCCCCCTTTTTTAAAATTTGTAATATATGACGCACAGCAGAAGACACTATATTGAAATATGTAGTGTTGTGTCCGACTTCCAGATAGAAGCATCATAGGCTGTACTAGATTTGAAGAAGGATTGGCTGACCTGACATATGTCACATAAAGGAGGAGGAGATGCAGAAGGGGAGGGACTGAGAAGGTGGAACCGGCGGTGATTCTCCGCGACCTTATTGGCAGAGTGGACTCTCCGGTCGCAGCGGCCGCAAAGAGCGGCTTCGTCGGCTAAGCAGAATAAGACTGCTGATTCTTTGTTGCATACATCACATTGTATCTTCATTTTTGAAACAGGGATTGAGGAATTGCAAATGTGAATTGAGAATGGAGAGGAGCAGAGAAGGTTGTTTATAAGGATGAGGGTTTGGAATAGTTTAATGTGATATATTGGAAGTAGCTGTTAAAGGTCGGGGGAGAAAAGTGGGGGCACTACTTAGTGTGCTGAAATTTAAGGACTGGGAAAAAGGTTTTTATTATTTGTCTGTATTTTTTGGGGGTCTGATGTGAATACAAATAAATGTTGAATGCAGAATTTGTATTACAGGATTTATATTTGTTATGAATGAATGTGGGCATCCAACAAACATTTGGTAAATTTGTGAAAATTAACATGAATACGGCAACAAAGAATATACGCTGTAATGTGATTATAGTAGTGAATAAAAAACTGTTTCATTTGAGTTCCTCTTCATATCATATAGTAATACTAGGCTTGCCCGTTGACACGTGTCTATAGCACGTCTTCAAAACAGCACACCTAGTTTGGTTATATAAAATAGTTTTGAAGGTCCAGCAAATTAATTGAAATAACAAACATATTATATGAGGAATCAGTATATCTACCTTTAAGCTCAACCATCGCTTTCTTGATCATTAACTTGAACATACCTGAAATGCATATAGTTTATTAGAAATAGTGCATAGAGTTTTTTTTAACTTCAGTATCACTTTTAGATGCTTGTAATAGTTATGCAAGAACATTATCGTATAGGTTTTATAGAACTTACTCCAATCCCATAACCACTATGAGCATGTCTAAATACAATGGTAACGCAAGTGCAGGTGTGAAGGTATCTACAATGCTAATAGTCTAAACATTTGTTTGTCTGAGACTCAGTTTGCAATTGAAATACCTCTTATTATTATTTCAATCAAAATGAAATACATGTAATTCTCAAAACTCTAAACCAAGCTAATCATTTCTTTTATCTTCACTTTGTCTCCCCATTGCACCTTTATAAAAAAAAAAATCAAAATTGATAAATAATAAATTTACTTTAACTGTCTTTCTTGAGTAGAGAGTTTGCACCCTTTACCGGTAAACTTCAGTCATCCCAATTCTATATATCAAAACATATACTAAGAGTTCTTATATGTTATATTATCCATGGTTTCCAATAATCAGTGAAGGGAACATTTCACGATAATGTTTTCTCTTGTAGTAAAAAAAATAATGTTGCATATTTGTCAAGTTATTTTAGATTGCTAGTCAGCTTACCTGTCTTGCTACGGTTTTGGAAGCCCAAATTGAGGCCACCAAATAATCCATCTCTCACTTGCGTACACCTTAAATCAAAACCAATAAAAAAAACTCATCAAATAAATCACCAAATTAAAAAATTTTAAACCCAAAAATAAAACAATCATACATCTCTGAACTTAGATCTCATGCACACACAAAATTCGAGTCAGCAAAAAACTGAGTAATTCCCTGCACACAGAAAATTAAAAATTAGAATGAGAATTCGGTTAATGAGATAAAATTAGAGTCGTCACATCGCATATAGACGCTCTCGATTCAGTAGAGGAGAGTCGCCGATACGGAGTCGCTTGATATTCGCGCTCGATTTGATGGAGGAGAGTCATCGATACGGAATCAGCATTGGATCAGATATCGGCGACAACCTCTTGAATGGGGTTCGACATTGGATTTGGATTTGCTTTGAGATTTTCAAATTTTCAAATTTTCAAATTTTCAAATTTTCAAAAATTTTTAAATTTCTATAAAAAATATATATTTTTTAAATTATTTCTAAAAAAATTTTTAAAATTTTTTTATTTTTAAAATTTTTTTAAAATTTTTATTTTTTTACAATTATAATTTTTTTTGAAAATTTTAAATATTTTATATTAATTTTTTTAAAAAATTTTTTATAAGTTTTTGATTTTTTTGAATTATT
This sequence comes from Hemerocallis citrina, assembly GCA_017893485.1. Lineage (NCBI taxonomy): Eukaryota > Viridiplantae > Streptophyta > Magnoliopsida > Asparagales > Asphodelaceae > Hemerocallis > Hemerocallis citrina. The sequence goes on from JACEHZ010000387.1 coordinate 96,113, forward strand.
TTTAAAGTTTTAAAATTTAATTTTTTTTTTTTAGGGAAAAGGGTAGGGTAAGTCCCTACCTCACAAAAACTATATTAAAGAAAAGTAAATACAGAGTCATAATACAAAAAGTGATCAAGCTAGTTCAGTGTACATAATCTGAACCCTTGATCATGATGCAAAAGTCTCTAAAAAATATAAGTTTAAGAAGTCACTGAGCTCTTGTTAATGCCCCAAAAAGAAAGCATACAGAATGCAGATGATCATACTAGAAAGAACCCATCATCGGAGAAAAGCTAGCCTGAGCAGCTCCCTTCCTCACTCTCTGCCTGGCCAATACGTATCAGAGCCTGCTTGAGGAGGATGTCCTGCACATTTGCCTCCTCCATTTCCCTTTCCAGAGCTTGCTTCTTCCTCCCGCTGTCAATCCCATCTAACCATGATCGAAACCAGAAAATAGCATTAGAAATGATCCGTTGCGGAGTGGATGATTTAGCAGAAAAAACACAATCATTTCTAGCTAGCCATATGCTCCAGCAAATTGAGATAGTGAGCAGGTGCAAAGTGTGTCTGTGTGCCCGTGTGCCAAAACACCATGAACTAAAACATTCGCGCAAGTTAGCGGGCAGGGAGTGTATGTTGAAGAGGGTAGTGAATAAATTCCAAGTGGCAGTGGCTATGGGGCATGCGAAGAAGATATAATAGGTTGTTTCAACAGGGCACGCACAAGTTGTGCATGTCGTGTCTCCTGACCAACCTTTCGATTGAAGAAAATCCTTCGAATTGAGTCGTCCCCAACTCAATTGCCAAATGAAGAGCTTGCATTTCAGGGGTGCCGGTGAAGACCACGTCGCCGTGTAGTAGGGAGAACGCAGCCCAGAGATGAAGAAGAAGTTATAGGCAGATTTGACAATGAAGATCCCCGTTGCAGTTAGTCTTCATGAAGGGTTGTCGTCAGAGCAGGAAGGTTGTTGATCAGTTAAGAATTCAAGGAGCTTTTGCTTCTCTTCTCGGATGTGTGGTGTAGCAATGCAGTTAAGTCTTGGGTGCCAACGCCAAACACCGTTGATCCAAGATCCTTGAGAGAGGACCTCCGCCTGGAGGTTCCATGCAGCAGCAGCAAGGGAGGGAAAGAGAGTGGCAATGTTGTGGCCGTTGAGCCATCGTGATTCCCAGAACTTAATATGGTTGTCATTTCCAAGTTGTTAGTGAACATTAATCAGGAATTGCTCTTTGAGACCGAAGATCCCTTTTCAAAAGTGCAAGGCCAGTGGCGGGAAAGTAAAGCTTCTGGAAGTTCTTCTGTAGTAAAGGCTGTGAAGTGTTTGGCTCACTAGAGAGTTTGAGGAGACTAGTTTCCACCACCACTTCAATAGAAGTGCTTCATTGAAGACTTTTAAATCTAGGACACCCAAACCTCCTTGCTCCTTAGGTTGACAGATTGCCCGCCAATTCATGCAAGCTACATCCCTTGCATCAGTGTCAGCACCACACCAAAAGAATCTGCTACGATTTGGTCAATGCGTTTGATCACCCAGATGGACAGTCTGAAGAAGGAGGCAAAGTAAACGGGGAGGGCACTTAAAACAGCATTGATGAGGATCAACCTTCCTCCTCTAGAAAGCATTTTACCCTTCCACACCGAAAGTCTCCTCTCAATCTTAAGAATGAGGGGCTACCAGTATCTTTTGCCCAGTTTGCCCTTAGAGAGAGGCATTCCTAGGTAGCTGATTGGTAGGCAGTCCTCTTTGCATTCAGGGATAGTGGAGAAGGCATGCAGCTTGGCTTTCAACTTACCAAAGTAAACAATCGAAGACTTCTTGAAGTTTATAGCCAGTCTTGAGACATTTGCAAAGAGCTGCAGTGTTACCTTGAGATTCAGAATCTCTTGCTCATCGTCTCTGCAGAAGATCAGGGTGTCATCTGCGAACTGAAGAACAGAGAGGTTTGATAAGTGGCCTCCGATAGGTAGCTGCGAGAATGCACCATTTCTTCGACCACAAAAGAGCATTTGAGCTAGCACATCCACCACCAAGATGAAGAGCATCGGTGACAGAGGATCTCCTTGCTTGAGACCACGCTTGGAGCTGATCTACTTGCCACTCTCTCCATTGATGATAACAGAAGATTTTGCCGTGCGAAGGATCATATCAATCCACCTACACCAAGATGGCCCAAATCTTTTGGCCTTAAGAAGTTGTACAAGAAAATTCCAACTCACGGTATCAAAGGTTTTGGTAAAGTCAATCTTAAAAAGGAACGTATCGGAACTCCTTCTACTGCAGAGATTGATAGTTTCATGGGCAACCAGAAAGCAATCAACCGTTGATTTGCCTTTGAGGAATGCGCTTTGAGAAGACGATACAAGTGAATGCATGATTGGATTGAGTCTGTCGGCAAGGATTTTGGTGAAGATCTTGAATGAGCAATTTAGCAAGCTAATAGGTCGGAAGTCTGTAACCGAGCTAGCTCCCTCACATTTGGGTATGAGAATGATGTTTGAGTAGTTCATTCTCCCAAGGTCAGCATCCCCCCTTTGCACTGATTGCATCATTTCAAGCAAGTCATCCTTGATGATGTCCCAGAAGGTGTGATAGAAGCTCATAGAGAAACCATCAGGGTCAGGGGCTTTGTCACTGCTTATATCAAACACTGCCTTTCGAAGCTCTTCCAAAGTGATGGGGTTGTCAAGGTGATTCAAGCAGACATTGTTCGAGGGATATAGGGATTGCCAGTCAATTCGAAAATCTGAAGTAGGAGCATTGCCACAGATTTCTTGGAAGTGATTCTCAAAAGCGGTTCTGATAATAGAAGGGAGGTTGTGATGGTGTTCTCAATAGTAAGGCTGTGGATGAAGTTCCTCCGTCTTCTTCCATTTGCAATTGAGTGAAAAATTTTGGAGTTTGCGTCTCCTTCTTTGATGCACTGCACTCTAGATCTCTGTCTCCAGTACACAGCCTCTATTCTGATGAGTTTCTGAAGCTCCATTTGAGTGGTTCTTAGGGAGTCAGGGGGAGTAGGAAGTTGTTCTACATTAATCTCTAGCTGTAGGAGTTGGTCATGAAGCTGCTTCTTACGGGTGGGGATGTGGCCAAATGTATCAGTCTTCCATTTGCGGATACGCCTTCTGAGTAGGCGCAGTTTGCATGCGAAGATGTCAACAGGGTTGCCCTTATAGGAGAATTATTGCCATCATCCACTCACTTCAGTGAAAAAAGAAGGGTGTGTTAGCCAGGCTTTCTCAAATTTGAAGTAGTGAAACTAACGTTGAATGACCTGAGTGTTAAGAACTATGGGGCAGTGATCCGATGAATATCTTGGCAGAGAAAACTGAATGCAGGCTGGGAAGCAAAGGTTCCATGCTGAGGAGATTAGAAACCTGTCAAGTCTGGCCATCGAGGGGATGCTCGGAGATTTGACCAGGTGAATTTCCTTCCTGAGAGCGGAAGGTCAATAAGGGCAAGGTCATGAATGAATTCACGAAAGCATCTAATGTCTCTAGAGGACCCCCTACCACTTGACCTCTCCGCATCTGAGACAGTGGCGTTGAAGTCTCCACAGAGAACCCAAGCATCTTTAAGAAGGCTACGACGTTGTTTGATTTCATAGAAACATAGTTCTCTATCTTCAAGATCGAAGGGGGCATACACCGTTGTAATCGACCATGAAACATCTGAACAACGGCTCTTGAAGGATGCAGAAATAGAAAAAATATCACAGGCAGAGTATGTGCATTCCAAAACATTATCATTCCACCCGAGAAGTTTGCCACCACAGCTATTAAGGGAATCTAACTGAATCCAATTAGTGATGATACTGCCGCCAATTGAAAAGAGTTTGTGAGGTCCCGGGTTGCTCAATTTGGTCTCCTACAGGAAGACGACTATAGGGGAGCAACTCCGGATGCCTTCCTTTATAAGTGAGCGTTTATCAGGGTTGCCCAACCCTCTCACATTCCAACTGGAAATCTTCATGAGAAAATATTACATCAAAATGCACTAAACACAAAAAAAAGCCAGAAACGATCCTCAAGATCCAAGAGCCAATGCAGTTAGACAGAGTGTCCTAGTTGATCATTTTGATCAACCAAAACCTTCTGTTGGTTCTTAAGGATGTGCACCGAGTGTGGCCCCTTAGCCTCCACTCCAATTGATTCAGCTACTTCTAAAATGTCGCATTTGAGACAAGATCAAACGGGTTAAGATGTGCATTTGTGACTGAAGCAGCTAAAGAAGAGATACCTGAGGTCTTCTTCTTAATTGTAGTGGAGAGATGCTTCATGAACGACCTCGTACTCTTGAGCTTGGAAGCTGACCTTGATCGCCTTTGCTTCTTGGATGGGCCTTCAGAGAAACCTGGCGGGACTGGCACAGATGAACTTGCAGCTTTCCTCACTGGCCTCCGAGTGAGGGAGCGAGTGCGAAAGCTCTTCACTCCAACATTGCTAGTACCTGCATTAAAAATCCCCTGCTCAGCTGCATTGAGTTTGCTCAACTCCTCATGTACAGACTCTTTGAGTGCGCCTTCGACTGCGGGTTTGATCTTGGTGAACAACGACAATGGCAAGGTGACAAGCCTACCCTTCCAGAACATTTTCTGTACTTCTTCGTTGGAACCTTCTTCAGTTGAGATAGCCTGATTTTCAAGAGATTTAGTAGGGCAGTGTGGGGTTGCTTTATTGTTGCTCTCCGAAGATTCTGTAATTTGAACAATCTGTGGTGCCACCTTGGAAGGATGTGGAATCACAGGGGGGTCCTCCTTGGATTGTGGGGCAAGATTTTGTGGGATCTGTGCATGCATGCTGGAAGCCACCATATGTGGAATATTTGGAAACAATTCAAATTTTCCATCACCTTATGGAGAATTTGTGGCCGCTGGAAAATTTTCCCCCAAATCAAGGGGATTTTGCACAGCTGCCACTGGGATTTTCGCTATGCCAGAGGGACCACCTGCTCCAGCAGTGATGGGGCCTTCAGGCGCTAGAAACTCGCATTTCCGGTGTCCTCAGATGATCGAACCATGGTAAAAAGCTGCTCCTTACCGGATTGGACATCTTCGACAGCAATTGGATCACCAAGCAACAGCACAGGGATTTCATGAATATGCCTCTCCAGACTCCATGGCGCAATGTAGCGAATAATTAGGGCTTTGGGGATCTGCGTGAGGTCTTCTACTTCAATGAGGACCAAGGCCTGGTTCCTGGCCTTCACATCCAGCATCTCTCGGCTAAGGGTAGTCAGCTTGCCAAAGGGGGAGATGAGCTTTTCCAGTGACTCTTTATTCCAGTAATGGAAGGGGAGTAGTGGAAGGTTGATCCAGATGAAGGAGGGTTTTGGTTAGAGTTGGCCCCATAGTCCATAGACCTCGAGGAGAAAGTTGCAGTGAAGCCCGAAAACTTAAAGACACCCTCCGCGATGGCACTTTCCGCTTCGATCGCCGTGGGGAACTGGACATGGTAAACCCCATCACAGACTCTCTAAAGGGTCCACCAGCGTCCATTCCTACCCCAAGCGAAGTTGAATGCACTTTCTAGATCCTTGGTCAAGGGGATATGCCTGGGGTTGATGAGGTGGAGGAATGCGCTCGCATGCAGGGCCGAAAGGGTCTGCGAGATAGCGTTGTTGGGAGATAGATCAACCTCCAAATTTGCGACTCTGTTGTGGATAGGGCAGTCACGCACCCTGCGACCAAATTTTTTGCAGTTGAAGCAATGGAAGTCAAGAATGCGGCACTCCGATGTGGTATGGTCACCGCCTCCGCACTTGTAACAGCACCTCTCCATCTTCTTGTTACTGCGATTTCTCAGTGGTGGGTTTTTTTGGAAGTGGATTAGGGGTTTGGGTTTGGGTTTGGGTTTGGGTTTGGGTTGTTATGCAGGTTTAGGGTTAAAGGTTGGAGGTTGGATGGGTGGGGGGTTGACGTGATGGAGTGGGGTTTTCGAGGGGAGAGTGGGCAGGCGCGGGTTACGAAGAGGCATTTGGAGGTTGTCATGATGACGTGAGGGTAGAGGAAGACGAAGAACCTGAGCATATGATTTGCTCAGTTCCCGAGGGAAGAAGGCAGTCTCTCTCCTCACCCCTCTCTCCATCAACGCAAGTTTTAATTTTAAAAATTTTAGAAACTTTAAAATAATTTTTAAATAATTTTTATAAGTTTTTAAATTTTTTTTTGAAATATTTTTAAAGTTTTTAATTTAAATTTTTTAAACTTTTTAAATTTTTATTTCCTTAAATTTTTGAATAGGAGAGAGATAGATATAGAGAGAGAAAGAGAGAGAGAGAGAAATAATTAAATAAATAAATAAAATGTTTTGGGTGGAGGAAATTTGAATTTGAGTTTTGGGGGGAAACTTTTTTTTGGGGGGGGGGAGGGGAGGATGTGTTTTGTGAGGTTAGATCTGGGCCTTTAATTTTTGTGGGATTGAAGAAGAGCCACTTGATAGGTTTCTTTGTGTTTTATTATATGGACTAGATTTGCCTGTGGACATGTGTCTACGGCACGTTTTTTTTTTTTTTTTTTTTTTTTTTTTTTTTTGGGGGGGGGGGGGGGGGGGGGGGGGGGGGATGTGTTTTGTGAGGCTAGATCTGGGCCTTTAATTTTTGTGGGATTGAAGAAGAGCCACTTGATAGGTTTCTTTGTGTTTTATTATATGGACTAGATTTGCCCGTGGACATGTGTCTACGGCACGTTTTTGGAACGATATAGCATATGAAAGTCTTGTAAACAGTAAAAACAACAATTATGTAGCTCAAGTTTGAATAGTAAAACAAATAATTAGTTGTTAATAAAAGTTCATGTTTTCATTAGTATATGTCGAAAAATAATTATAAATGGGGGTGTAAAATCCAATTTTTTAAAACTTTGAGTGTGAAAAATGATGAATAACTGTTTATGAGACATTTGCCATTTTGAATGTAACATGAGCAATAAAAAAAATGTATAAAAAATCTGAAAATTTATAAACTTAAAATTTGAAAATATAAATTTCTGAGTAAATAGAGAGAGAGAGAGAGAAATAAATAAATAAATAAATAAATAAATGAGTTGTTTTGGGGGGAACTTTTGGCCGGAAAATATGTTTTGTGAAATTAGATCTGGACCGTTGATTTCAACTCTATTGAATGAGAGCGACTTGATAACTTTTTTTGTATTTTATTATATAGATATATAGACATAGATGAGTAAATTTTATGCAACTTGGATTCTGGTTGTTTTGTAACTTGGATTCTGGTTTTTATGTAAGCTATACATGTACGTATATTTCGTAGTAGTGATTGTTTACTTTTTCTGAACAATAAAGATAACGCAAACAGAATTCAGAGTCCTAGTTTTTTATTACTCATTGACGAATTAGCTATCCGCTGAACTCCAGTAGCACTTGCAATTTGTGAATTTGAGGATTTATAAAAATTATTCATCTCAATTCTCATTCATCTATAGCTTAACTCAACCAACACATTTTTGGTCCATCAGTTTCATTCTCTAGTTAAATAAAAGCATCCTCGGTCGTTTTTGCTATTTTGGCAAAATAGCAAATGACAAAAATGAGTGTTTCGCTGCAGACGTCATTGTTATAATTTGGCAAATAAAAAATTAAAAATTATCGAACAAAATATTTTGTTCGGTCTGATCATTTTTTAAAATAAATCCTTAAGGTGATTTAATGAGGGATTAATGAGAGAATTAGTGAGATTAATTAAATTTACCATGAGCTTAATTGTAAGATTTAGCATATTCTCCTAGGACGGGACATGTTGTCCCGTTCAAGCAAAAATTTGCTTCAAACGGGACAACATGTGTTGTTCGATGTGTATGTTTTTTTTATTCGGTATATCTTGTACCATCTGATCGATTAAAAAGATTTCGAAAATTCATTAGACGAAACAATAAGCTCCGTCCAATCCCTTAAAAAATTTAAAATATATATATATAAGACGAAATATGGTGTTGCGTCTGCTATATTTGATAATTGTCAAATCCTTTTCTCAAATATAATAAACTACTATTCCTTAATTTGCTAAAATGTGATAAAATAGCATACCATTGCAGCGTCCTTTTTCCCTAATTTTTTGCCAAAATGGTAAAATAGCAAAGATTGGAGATGCTCGAGTCACTGTATCAGATGGTGATGTGGAGTTGTACGGTTTGACGAGTTAATAAGGGGGTGAGGAAAGCGTATCGATTGAGATAGGATCTGTGAAGGTTCGGGGTTAAGGACTGAAAGTGAGTGTCTCGATTATTGTTAAAAGATATTTATTTATAAATAGATAAATAAATAAATAAATGAAAAACCAATGCAATACACGAGACAATACGGAATTTTTTACCAAACTGTCCCTGTTTCTAACCGAGTTAGCGCTTCCAGTAATATTATTCGTGCTATCTCAGTTAGTGTGTGACAGATGATACTACTTTTTTCCTCAAATAGGAATGTGCAAAAAAACTTATCAAATATATACACGTTAGCGTGCCTATTTAAATCACTCGCGCTAACAGGGTTAGCGTGATAGCTGGACAATAGGGACACTCTTCCTCAAGTAGGTTGTAGACAAAAAAATTTCAAGTATAAACACGCTAATCCTGTTAGCGCCCCTCTTTATACCAAGCGCGCTAACGGGGTTAGCATGCTATGTCGTTTGGGATGCTATTGATTTTTTTTGCCTACATCCCTACTTGAGGAACCCTTACGAGGAGTGTCCATACTGTCCACCTATCACGTTAACCCCGCGCACACCCCTACTTGAGGAGAAAAGTGGTATCCCCTGACATACGCTAACTGAGATAGCATAGAGAATATTACTAGGGGGCGCTAACTCAGTTAGCGATAGAGACTTTTTGGTATTAAATTTTCAAACAGGGATAGTTTGGTACATACTTACATAAACAGGGATAGTTTGGTAAAAAATTCGGCAGTGCGATGGTTTTGGTAACACATGCTTATGAATAATCTTAATTGAACAGAGGTACATTAAAGAAATTTATGTAAGGAGGTTTTTTTTTCTTATTATTATTTTTTTTTTCCCTGTGATATTCTTGTAACATTAGCTCAAAATTCTTTGAATTTAGTTGCTAGAATTAACCATCTGAACATCATGCAGTAGTAGGAGACACCATTTGCACAAAAAAGAGCTTTTCTCTCTAGAAACGTTCAGAGAGAGAAACTAACCCCAAAAAATTCCAAAAAACTAACCCTAGATCTAAGCCTAGTGGGGGGCGGCGGCTAAGGGGTCGTCACCGCCGCCCCGTCGCTTGGTAGCCCGCGTCCCTCTTCATCTTCATCCATCGCGTCTTCCATTGCTGGCCCAGATCGATCAGCCCCTCGCGTCTTCCATCGCTGGACCAGATCCCTCCACCGATGAGCTTGAACAGGCCCAGATATGGGCCATCGGCGATCGCCCCCCCATTTTCGAGCTCCTCCCCTGAGATCGAGCGACGAGCTTGAATGGGCCCATATCTGGGTGCTCGGTGAATGGCGATCCCCCTCCCTTCCGAGCTCCTCCCTCTCCAACGTTATCGGTGAGTTTGACCTCCTCCCTCTCCAACATTCTCGGTGAATTGGCCCAGAACCGGGTGCTCGGTCAGTGAGACCTTCTCCCTCTAGCCGCCGGAGGAGAGAGGAGTCCATCGCTGCTCGTGTGACGGGGACTTACCTCTGCGTCGGGGGGTTGAGGAGTTCGCCCATTCTTCGGTGTCGGGTGCGGCGCCATCGCTTACCGCCACCATGTCCGCGCACTCAACGCCAACCGCAGTGATCTGCAGCTGCGATTTGGATGTTGAGATGCTGGTTGGGTTTGCGAAGAAGGGAGAGTACGTGTGTTGGTAGCGCCGGAGTTAGAGACGGCAGCGGTTTGATTTGGTTATTATTTGTGAAGGAGAAATGGAGGGGGTGTCTGGGATCGGTGTTGCACGGTTGTGGGGCTAGGGCCCGAAGACGGGGTCCCCCCATAAGGTGTGCATCGTTGCAGCACAAGATGGGGCTTGGGCCCGCAGACGGGGTCCCCCCATGAGGTGTGCTGAAAAAATTGTTGAGGTGGAGATGTATCTGTTTTTGGTTGGTAATGGGGTAGTCGCACCCTGAATTCGATGCTTGTTAACCAACGGCCACAGGTTTCACAACAACGCCGCCACTACGCCCTCATCATTGAACCTGCAATCTGCAACGTCCACCGCCCGTAAGGACGAGAGAGGAAGGTGATGCTTCAGTTAGTTGTGATTGTTTTGGGTTTAACGTGAGAGAGAGAGTGAGAGAGTGGGAGAGTAAAGATGTTGCTTCTCTCTATTCTGTGCTGGTGTCTGTTAGTGTTTGTGAGAAATCACTAGAAAGAGTAGAAGTGTGTGAGAGGTGAAGGTATCCTCTTCAAAGCTCTCTCCTTATCTGTGGTCGTGGTTAGGGTGACCGAGTGTTTAGTTTAGTGAGAAATCGCTGGTGAGAGCTATAGCGTGACAGAGGTGAGTACCCTCTCCACGGCTCTCCTTTTGGGTGCGACTCTGATTGGGCCATGTGTGAAGTTGCTTTGGTAAGGAAGAAGGATGGGAGTGGCAAATTTTCAAATCCCGCATGATTCGTTTCAGGTGGGTGTGCGCGTGCCGTAGAGGTGGGTGCACGAAGCTTGCTTGACGATCATATAATGAGTTGGTCCTCGTAGTTTAGAGTGAAAGCTGATTATATGTACTGGCCATTTCGCTTCACGTTCTTTTTTCTGTCTGTATGTTGTAATTTGTCCCAGTTTGCTGGGGTTATTTTGTTAATTTCTTATTAATAAATCAGGGTGGCCATATTCCACCTTTTCCCTCTTAAAAAAAAACATCATGCAGTAGTAGAAAGGTCAGAGAACTAAATGGCTGTAACAGAACCAAACTCTGAAAAAGATTTTGGCACGCTAGTTACCCACGTGTCATCTCCCAGTTGGAAAAACTATTTTATCAATAAATAATTAGTATAACTCCGTGTAATATATTGCACATAATTTTTAAAATGAGAAAATAATAAAACTATTTTTCATAAGCAAAACAATTTTTTTTAAAGATGTAAATAGTGAATTAACATGTGTTATACATAGAATTATGCAGCAATCTCGTGTTATATACGAATTATCATGAATTATAACTTAATCTAAATCTCCTAATTCTAACTATTTTTATATATTATAAATGACAAATGAATAGAAAATTCTGAATTCTAAATTCTAATTATTTTATCTTTTAGCGTACCTATTCTTAAAAACCTTTAGATCTAATTAGTTTTATCTCTTATTTATGTTGCATACTACATGAGATATGATATTTCTAAAATGACATATACAATAAAATTTTTAAATCTAAATCTAATTACACTCTATTTTAAACCTAACTGTACACTTGACCGGAGCTTACATGTTGTTATTCTTTGGTCGAAATAACTCTGCCACATATAGTCTCACTAACGATACCATCAAACTATATTGTCGGGTATTAGTAAAATAATTTTTTTATAACATGTAAATAGTGAACTAACTCGTAATTTGCACATGATTATGCACTAATCTCATGCTACCCAAAAATTATTATAAATCATAACTTAATTCTAATCTAACTCATTTTGTCTATTTTTATGTATTATGTACTACATGAGATGATTTTTGTAAAATGACATAAGAGTTTTTTTTGATAAAAAGATGACCGTAATCATTGTCTCATTAATGATCATTAAGAAAATTAAGTAGTACAGCAATGAAAAGAAAAGAACAGATACACGTGCTAAACCGAAGCACCATCAAACAACAACAAAGGAAAGGAAATACAACAACAACAAATACATAAATCTAAGAAACGAAACCCTCCAGAACCAGTACTGCTCCTTTATCCTTCATGGCCGAGTCGGAAGACTCAGCCTCCGTCCTGCACTAGGCTTCTTCAACATTTCTGATTCTCTTCGCCAACTCTTAAGCACCTGCCCATTCATGTATTAGAACAAAGATTTTATGCATAGAGAATTGAAATCTGAATAAAATGACATAAGAGTTAAAAATTAAATATAACTATATTTTATCTCTTAATGTAACCATTTTTATTTATTAAAAAAATAACATATCTATTTTTATATCTTAATTAAGTATGCATACTACATGAGATAAAATATTTTTAAATGATATATTTAAAGAAATTTTATATACAACAATTTTTATCTCTTAGTTTAAATATTTTTTAAAATACTATAAATTTAATTATATTTATCTCTTAATTACATATGCATAATACATGTGATAAGATATTTTTAAATGACATAGAGAAAAAGAAAATTTTACAATATAAATTTAACTACTCTGTCATATAAGTGGATCTCACAACATATTATCTTCTACATAAAAATTTCCCCCTACATATCGTCTCCCGGTTGAAATTTTTTGCCGCGTATTATCTACCAGCCGAAAATACTACAGTATTAATTAAATAAATAAGGTAAAATAAGATAAGTTAATAGATGTATCTTCAAAAATAAATTCAATCTGCAAAAAAAAATAAAAAAATAAAAAAAATAGATTTTTTGCTAGTTGTTATGACTTGTTCTAATTTATATATTTTTTTGTTGGCTGGGATCCCTCAGGAATCCATCCTTTCTTTCAAAAAAAAAAGAAAAATAATAAATAAAGATTATTTAGGTGAATTTTAAAGTTCATTCCAGCTAAAGTTAATTAACTCAAACCCTTCAATCATTAAAATAGTGGAGTTATTATAGTATGCAGAATTGATTATGCATGGCAAAATTGCATGCAGAATTGAAACCATTCAATCATTTGATACATTCATAATGTTATAGCAGCAACTTCCTTAGTATCATTTCCTAACTGAATTATTTCATATAAACACATAAAAAATTCTAATACTAACATGAAATTATTTTAGTTCAAATCAATAAAGGTTGAATTGAATATTCTTCTGACGTTAGATATTGATTAAGTATGCAATCTGAAATAACGACCTTTCTCAGCTGATATTCAAACAGACAAACATATATACATACATACATATTACATATGGTGAGAAATCTTAGCATTAAAAAAAAAAAATCATATGACCACGCGGTGTCATAAAAGATCATATGACGGAAGATTTGAGCTTTTTATTATCCTTTAAAAACTGTGCCCCCTACAAAAAAACTCCTTGAGATACAGAACAATCTTGTAAGAGGCACGGGTTTTGAAGAAAATCAGAGGCTCAGATCTTTTGTCATATGATTTTTGTTATGACCACATGTGCAATGGATGCTCTAATTAACGGGTAGGACAGAGAGGGGGGGGGCCAAGAGACTAGAGTCGCTTCATGCCCATCCTCTAATGTCGCATTCGAGTTACACTATGTCCTAGCAGTGGCCCATAGCCAACTACTTCAATTTAAAGAAGAAGAAAAACAATTTATTACCTCAAAAATTGGCCCTACTCTGAACAGATACGGTGCTTCATCACCTAATTGCCCACCATCCGGGGCATTATTAAAGAGACCTCTTCTATCTTGTTGTACTCGTTTCATGCTCTTGTATGTTTGCTTTGTCTTTTGTCCCACCTTCCAATGTCATTTGGATGTTTTATATTTTATTTCATCCTTTGTAATTCTTTTGTAATTATGCCTAGTTTATTTTATTAACTCATTATTAATAAAATATGATGACTATACTTCACATTTTCTTAAATAATAATTAAAAAAAAACCTATCATCTCAGAATATAGAGCACTCAAAAACAATAAGTGCTCATTTGGAAGTCATGCGTAGATGAAATTGTTTTTTTTTTTCGTTTTTAAAACAGAGTAGGATGCAGTTCACTTTTACTAATATACTAGTAAAGTTACACATGCAATACACATTTTAATAAATATACTTTTCTAAAAGTTAAAAAAAAAAAACTACCGTAAGCTGGTCTTGAATATGAATTTATTCTTATATTAATTATACACAGACAATGCAAGAATTTGTTTGTCTATAAATAACAATTCCAACTCTCACATTATAATATTAGATTAGATTAGATTACGTAGATATTAGAGATAGCGATATACATAAAACCATTCAAATTCAAAGTATCATTACATCCCAAATTATAAGCCATACACAAAAAAAAGCCTCAACAAGAGATAACAAGTTTAAAACTAATATCTGAGGCAAACAAACAAAACAGCAAAAACATTCTATTTATACTATCGCTCAAACAGTTTTAAAATAGCAAAGAAATTATTGATCAGAATTCAAGAGAAGTAATTGGAGATCATGTAATGGGGTAGTTTAACTAGGACACCCATAAAGATGAACAGATATGATATATCAAAAGATAATACATAGTATATATGCTTAGAGTATGAAAGTGTGGATGATGAAAGCAAAGTACATCACCATCATCATCATCATCATCCATTGTTCGAAGAAAAGAACCCCCAATGAAGAAACCAATAATATGGCCGGCCTAAATGAACCAACTATCTGATCAGACTAAACCAACCCAAAATATCAAACCTTTTGATCGGCATACCGATCTTCCAATCCAAACAAGAGATCCGATAAACTGGCAATTTTATATATAACACATTATAAAGGCATTCCCAAACTCATGTACAAATCACAGCTTGTCATTCTGTGATTGTTGGGGGACCATCTCATTGAAAAATGATTAATCATTTTGATGAAGATTGATAACAAAAAATTTCCAAATTGAATGCATTTTATGGTATGTATAAATAAATGTAGAAGAGATCAATGATCAGGCAAATTTCTCTCACCTGCAGCATTGAATAACAGAAATAGCAAGGAATATATATATATATATATATACTATATCTTTCGTATGGATTTGTTGGTCCATACTCGGTCATATCTTTATTCTGTATTAATGCTGTGTATATATATATATATAAAATAAAACACAAAGAAAGCTATCAAGTGGCTCTTCTTCAATCCCCCAAAAAATCAAAGGTCCAGATCTAACCTCACAAAACATATTTTTCCCTCCAAAAGTTTCCCCCCAAAACTCAAATTCAAATCCCCCATCCAAAACAACTCCTATATTTAATTAATTTTTTTTCTCTCTCTCTCCCTCCCTCTTCTATTCAAAAAATTAAGAAAATAAAATTTTTAAAATTTTTTTAAAAAAATAAAAATTTAAAATTTAAAAACTTTTAAAATTATTCAAAAAAACCAAAAAAAATCATATAATATATTTTTTGCCGGACCCCCAAAAGTTTCTCATATAATATGTTTGCTACTTCAATTAATTTGCTAGATCAAAACTATTTAAGATGGTGGCCCCAAACAATTACTTAGGAAGAATGGTGAATAATAACTTTTTACCTGAATAATAACTTACTTAAGAAGAATACAGAATAATAACTTCTCACCAGCACAGCAAGATAAAATTTTACCTGATTTGAGCAGATGTTCTCTGATGATAGTAAATGATACAAGGACATATCATGTGTATGGCTGTAGATGGCATGACCATTAATGTGGAGTATAACTGAATCCAAAGAGTTTTAGTATCAGTAAGTCTAAAAGTAATAGGACTAATACCTCCAAGATTTTGTTCTAATATTAATTTTCCTCTCTTTTTGTAAGCAGACAGGCTCGTAACGTCACCTCTTTAAGAAAGAATTTTTACCAAAGAAATTGGTTCACACTACTGCAAGATCTTTCGGTAATGGTTAGTATACAGTAGAATACATTGAGAAGTATGGTGTATTATGACATTACCAGTTGAGATTATTATCTCTCCCTTCAGCCCTTTCCTTCATTCTGGAGGCTTTCTTGAGATATCTAATAACTTCCCTGCTATGGTTAGAGTTTGTGCCTAATTGGCTAATTGATGAAACCCTATATGCCTAATTGCATACACAGGTAAAACGAACGGAGAAAGAAAGATCTGTCTATGCCTCAACTCTGTATTAAATGACTTAGAAAAACCTCTATATCAAAAAACTAGTGACATAAAAGGTGAAGGAAACTGAAATCAATCTGCTGGCTCAAAAAATGCCATGTTTTTTTAGTAGGTTTTTCGGACAACTGACATTTTTCTTGGGCAAGTTGGGTGTATGTATCTTGGTCAGCTCTGTATTTAGCCTGGTTTATTGGACACTAGTTCCATAACTGATTAAAACTAGAGCAGTGCTAATATAGTTATTTTGCAACCCAATGAAAGTATGAAACAAGTGAAACTACCATATGCATTCAGCAACCACAATACTAAATTAGTTATGTAAAAAAAAATCTGCGGCCATGGAAACCCTCAAAGCTCCCAGTGGGCGCAGGCAGCAGTAATTGTATATCAGCAAAGTATTTGTGTTTTGCATCTCATATAATCTATTGATTAATAATTTTCATATACAAACAAGTGATTTGAATGAAAGTAGCAACAAAGGTACATGTAAGTGGGGAACTAGTAGGCAGTAGCTCCCCTATATCCCAATTCCTTTCTAAAAAGATTGTATTACAGTAGTTTGCTTGTATACACATATGAAGCAGCGCAATTTTTTTTTTTTTTGGCATTTACATATTTAAAAGATGCACAAACTGAACTGAAACTTCAAGGCAACAATTGCCTGCAGGCAGAAAAAATCTAATTGCCGAGGTTTTAATCCTAATATACCTTCAAAAGAACTAATGAAAGAATCGGATTGGCATCAATTATACAGAAGATACGGAATACAAGACAATCCTGAGTATATACCTGAAAAAAGTACAAACCACACATTAGGGGCCACCCTTTACTTTCCTTATCAAACCTTCCTTACAAAGAAGCACGTCAGTGAAGTTTGTACAACACTTGCTGCTGCTTCCTTTTTTTTGTGAGCTTTGAGGGTTTACAATGTAGCCTTGAAACCACCCTTTAACATGAACCCTTATCATCCGAGCTACAATTCGGTGGTTTGTACAACACTTGTTAAACTAGATTTTGTGGTGAAATTGTTATAAAAAAAATCACCTTAACTCAGAAGTAGATTCATTAGGATGTAAAAGCAATAATCCTATCGGCAATCTTTGTGCGACAGAGAGGGCACTCAGAACAAGCATATGAGCAAGGTTTACACACTGGAAAAATTAGCATGAGCGTCAGTCACAAATTGTTGAATAACTATTAAAAGCTTAGACATCTGTAACATTATTCAAGAAAAGGAGGGGGGGATGTACTCACAACAAAAATGCCGACATGGCAGCAGAACTGCAGCAGCCACTGATTCAAAGCAAACTTTACAAACATGGGAATTTGCATCCACATTCCCTAAAGAGTCCAGTTCTTTTTCCTTCATTTCTTGAATTTTGGCCTGAATAAGCAAGAGATAAGCAATTAAGCAAATATAGGTTAATAAAGCGAAATGATCTATGCATGTCTGCATATTTTGGTGTCTGCTATGTGAACATTATCGTGCACCAGTGTGTGTGTGTGTGTGTGTGTGTGTGTGTGTGTGTGTGTTTGCTTCTTTTGCAAACACATCTTGCATTCAAAGTGAATTCATCAATTTTGGTCTATCTATGCTACATCAACGCTTCATGGTTCCATGCCATGCCAGGCATCTATCCGGTTAAAATCGGGCCACTTACACTACACACCAAGTCCTTGTGAAGTTAAAATCGGGCCACATCAGCCACATGTCATGATCTTTTTTTTGTAGTTGCATTGATGCAGATAATGGGAGAGATGAGGGAGGCCTGTGAGATTGATAGACAACAAAGAGAGCGATATGAGAGGTGATTCAGAAATGAGGGAAGCTACTTGGGTCAGTAGTTAGTTACTTGGAGTTAGGGATGACTAAAGGATATTTAATTCAAGCCAAATTTCCACTTAAGCTTAGGAGTTGACTTCTAGGATAAGAATCAAAGTTAAGTGGTAAGTTGGTACCACACTAACACAGCTGCTAAAGTTGACTCACTTATGTGCAAGACCTGGGAGCGATTCCCATCAACCCTACATTAATTTTTGTAAAATCCGTGATACAAAAAAAGGACATCTAATTGGTCTGAAACAAGTTATTATTCAAGTGAAAACTAAAAGTATAGAAATAACCTCATGAAACACATTTTAAAACAAAAAGTAACATGCTATACCTTCAGACGAACAAGCAGAGGCTCAAATTCTGGACTGTGATTCAATTGGTCGCTGTTTGGTTTCATCACTCCATTTGAAACTTGCCTCTCTTTACTGTGAGCATCATTAGATACATTTTTATTCTCTTTTTGATCATTAATAAGATCTACTCCATTGGCTGATTTCTCATCATCATTCAACTCTGATATTCCTGAACCTCCTTTCTTCAATTTAGCAACAAGAACCCACATGCCAGCCAAATCATTTTCTAAGGATGTCTCTCTTTTCTTGAACTCGTCAAATCTCCTTCTGTATTCGTCTTCTAGATGCTCCTTTTCGGACAAAGCAGCTTTTAAAGCAGCTTCTCTTTGTTTCCCTGCCTGCAACTCTATCTTCAGATCATCCAAATTGGCATGCCAATATTCCGAATCATCAAATGCTATATTAGCAGTTTCACCACCACGATTAGCAGGTCGGCTTTTTCTCCCCACTTTGGCAATGCCCTCATTCCTATGAATGGCACCACTGCTACCTCGAGAATATGCCATTTCTTTAGCAATTATTAACTCCTTTGCTTGCCTTGCATTTTCTATTGACAGTTTTGTTACTTCCTCAGCCAAAATTTTCAGCTCAGCAGCAGCGGCAGATGCTAATTCTTTAGCATAAGAAGCCTCTTCTGCCAACTTCTGATTATCAACAAGTAGCCCCCGGTTGTCCTCAACTAACTGAAGACACTCTTGGGTTAATTTCCTATTCTCAGACTCCTGTAAAGAGACAAAATACAGCTTGTTCAGTTAAAACCAAAGGGTGATTTGGGGCAAACAGATCTACAGAAATTGCAAGATGATTAATCAGAGATGTTGAGATGCTTAAGAACAAGCATCTGAAAGAAGAAAAGACCAAGTCCACCAAAGATTCAGAGTTACGGCTAGGTTTACTTTGGTATGGCTAGTGAACTCTTAACGAGTAAGATTCAAGTAACTCTTAAGATCATTTAGTATTAAGAGCCTATGACACTGACTAGAGTTTCAGATGAAACACAGTAAGGACCCTTTAGCAAATACAAAGTTACGGCTAGGTTTACTTATGGCTAGTCCTGAGCCAACTATGCATATTCAGGTTCTATAACAACCTAGCGATAAAGAAATGATTGCAGGCTTCTTTTTAAAATGACATTCTCTTTTGTTTTTCTTCTTTTTGAGTAAAAAGTGACCAAAATGGACACCCTGTTCCATTAATGAGGTGTAATGAAACTACCACCACCCAGAAGTACAAAAAAAAATCCTCAAGCCCAAAAATAAAATATTACAGACAAAAAATATCCAGTCCTAAAGTACAGAATAAATTGAGGAATAATTGAAAATCCCCCAGGATTGAAAAAAGACAGTTAATGACCACAAATAGCACATATTAGTATATACGATGTAACAGAACATGAAAAAAGAGGCAATGATTACTTCTTCTTTTTATAATTCAGTAATAATGTATGCCAAAAAATGCTACCTTGTCACTTAGTTACAGAAAATCACAGAACTGTAAGAGAAAAGATTTGCATTGTGGAATTTGGAAAGCATTCATTTATTCAATAACAAACTCCAATGCTAACAGACCAGAGCAATAACCTGATACTGTGATTTTGTCTTTAACTCATCAATTTCAGTTGAGAAAACCTGTCCTGAAGGCACATCAGATTTCAGCGAGACTAACTCCTGTTGTAAAACGAGCAGTTTCTCTTGCAGTTCTTTGTTTTCAGCACGCTGTCAGGGGAAATAAGTCAGAAATGCCTTAATATAAAATATTAACTAGCAGAATTGCGATATCATAACAACATAATAATATAGAACTATTCCATCAGAATCTTCTATTTGAGTGGAACTGAGAAGTCCCATTGGATTATGGCCTATACAGAATTTGCAAGTTGGATGGCTACACAGAATCAAATGCAACCAGACCAGAGCAATGACCTGATATTGTAATTTCCTCTCTAACTCATCAACTTCTGTTGAGACAGTCAGTTCAGGAGATATAGATGGCACATCAGATTTTATCGAGAGTAGCTGCTGTTGCAAAAGGAGCACTTTATCTTGAAGTTCTTGGTTTTCAGCACACTGCAGTAAAAATATGCCATACAAGTCTTAGTGTAAAAAGTCCAAAACTGTCACACAACATGATTAAAATTACAGAATTGCTCCACTCAGAATAATCTAGTCGAAATGGAAATAGCCATGTTTGCTCAATTTGGAACAAAAAATGCATGCATGCAGTACAGAAAATTCCGGCTACATACTTTCTGTTGAAGCTGCTCCTGGAGGACTCGATTGTCTGCTGTTTTTAACTGTATCCAGGTGCACATTGTTTATTACAGGCACAAAAGTTGGTGCTACATAATTATTAAAAATAGATACTAAAGAATGATAGCAGCAAAAAACTACCACAAATCCTAAACAAAATCAATAATCAGATAAACAGGCAAGCTTTTCAGATAATGTAAGATCTTCCTTGTAACAATGAGAAAGTTGTAGCTTCTCAGTTCTTGATGGCGAAAAAAGAAATGTTAAAGCAAGAATTACCTCTAGCTCAAATCCCTTCTCACTGCACTGTGTCATTAACTTCATGACAGTCTGTTTTCACCCAAACAAGTAAAAGAGAGGTTAATAAGAGATGGCAAGAAAAAATCACTTGAAAAAAAATATATGGATGCTAAAGTTTAAAGGATTAAAGGGGTTACCTGCTGCATGTCAACCATTGACGCATTAGCCATTGAGGCCTCACCACTCTCCATAATGCGTCGCTCTAACACCCTCATTTGTCTCCGTTTCTCCTGGATTTCAGACTCTAACTTCTGAATCTGCCATTAAAAAAGAAAATCAAAACAAAAATCCCTAGTTATTCAGAGTGACATTTTGAACATCTTATCAAAATCAAGTGAAAAGTTAAGACTATTACAATATAACATCAAATTAAAATTTAATAATGTCAGAACATATAAAGGTTAATTGTCCATATTTAATTGGTATACACGGAAGGAGTTTGTAGAAGTATGATTGTGCAGATCTGCACCTAGAAAATCTTCATGTTCGGATTCGCAAATTTCACTTGTAAGTTGAAACTAAATGACTATTAAATCCTGTAATGTAAGGTACATGAAGTCATGGAATTATGGGTTTTCTTAGGTACCCACAATGGTGGACATTTAAATCCATCAAAACTAATGATATTCTTTGTTACTTGCTGACTGCAAACTACAAATGTTTCTGGTTGCTACAAATTTAATGCATCCAAATCAAAGTGGGAAGCTATACTTGAACTTGTGAGCCCTCCGGATCATTCACGGACTGCTCTACTAATCGTTTTAATGTACTGGTACCAAATGCAATCTCCCCAGCGAGCATCTTAACCTGTTCAACAAGGAGGTCCATTTGATCCATTGTTATCCCGTTCTGCAACAGAAGTCAGAAACAAGATAAAATCATTATATACGAAAAAGATAAAAATATTATTTACAAAACAGAGAAAATATTGTACAATGAAAGTCTAGATGGAGATATAAATCACAAAAGTAGTTAAACGAGTAGTTACGCATGTATTTCGGTAGCTGTGATGGGTGCTAATGGCAGTCCTCAATATTTTAATAACTTGATAAAAAGTAGAAAACATGAATAAAAGGAGGGGGGAGGGGGGGAATGTATTAGTTCAAATATAATGTAATTTTTAACACTCTGTATCTCAGCCCATCTGCTAGCGTGCTACGTAAGATGCATGATTTCATAGTTGCATCAACAACCAGGTCTAGCCCCACTACATGAAATCCAGTAATCTATTAGTCCAATCAACAACACTTGGAGGATAATGAAAGTCTAGTAAACATATTCTACAAGCCAGCAGAATTATCTGCAGAATGCTTGCAAAAGCAAGTACAAGCATGATTTTAACATTACATTTCAAATACTGCAATCTAACAAGATTTGAGTTTAAAAACAAAATTTAAGAAACAAGATTAAGTTTCATAAAGAATTTTATAACAGAGAAAATCTAGAATGTCATTAGCATTCTGTTCTACTGAACAATTTTCACAGCAGGAGCTATATCTATTATCATTAAAGAATAAATTATAATTTGTAATGATAATTCACAATGGAACTAAGAAAGCAGTGCTTACCAGTGGAAGCTTATAGCCACTGGGATTTCCACCTCCACTTTGTGTTGCTTCAGTCGCTGAGGAATTTTCTTCGCTCAGTTTACTTGGATCCGATAGTCCAGAAATGACACCATCTTTAAGGGAGGCCTCACTTTCAAGAAGTTGTGGAGATCCTCCACGCAAAAGATTCAATTTCTTGAATAAAGAAATGAGAAAAAATAGCGATAAGTGTTTGCTACTAAAAAAAAGCTATATACAACTCTGAAATTATCAGTACTTCCATGTTCACACCTGAAAGCTAGCTACATCCATATTACTACCTAACCACACATATGAACAAATCAACACCTCCATTAATCGGCATTAGTTTTTGGACGAAAAAAGGGTAAAATAACAAGTTTGCCCTTATAATAAGTTGAAGCAACCCTGATAAGGACATCAAATATGTATTATTTTATTTTGAGATTTAGCAATATGTAGTTTATTTGAGAGATTGGTTTTAGATTTGAGAGATTTGTTTTAGATTTGTTTGAAATTTGTTTTGAATTTGTTTTGAGCCTATATATAGGCCTTGAGAATAATGAGAAAATATGCTATTCTTGATCAACAAAATTATTGTGTTGAGTTATTGTTTTTCATCTCTTTTTGTGTGATATAATTAAGAGAATTATTAGGGTTTGTGAGAAGTCCTAATACAATTTTAGGGCTTATGATAAACTCTGAAACAACACCAAATCCCCAAATTAATATCCTAAACCCTAATCCCCAAATCACCAACCCTAACTATCTCTATCAGCCATCATATACCCCAACCCCTCATCTTCTTCTCCGATGTCAGGGATGCCGGCGTCCCAGCCGTCGTCGGAGTAGCTTCAGAGTCCATCGGAAGACCATAGAGGACTGCGGAGAGAACCAGAGTAGCCATAGAAAAATGTATCAGATATATCTGTAGTTTACATAGAGAGCACGTATTGTTTGAATGGAATTAGGGCGGGTGAAGAAGGGTGCGCTACGCACGAGTTAGGAGTTTGTCGCCTAGCGTAACAACCTTCTTCCTTCCCTATATAAAGCAGCTGTAATTCATTTCCTTTTCAAATAATAGAATTGCTGATTTCTTCTCTAATCTCTGATTTCTTTCACCCCAATTCTCCTCCTCTCAATCTCATAACCTCCATTCTCCACTAATGGCGAGATCCAGAGCTAATCGAAACCCAGAACTTGACAATTTGGTATCAGAGCCAAGTGGCTCCGTTGGCGATGGACGGGATGAGGGCAGCACAACCATGGAAGGCGATGTGGCGACTCTGAAGAGTCAGATGGCGGAGGTCCAATTACAGAATGGTTTCCTGTCGGAGAGGGTGGAGGCGATCGCGACGAGCATAAGAGAAAGGTTCTCAGCCATGGAAACCCAAATGGGGGCTCTGATGACGATGATGCGACAAACTCAAGCTCGCCTCCCTAACCCACCATTACTTCCCAATCCACCACCACCACCTCTCAATCCAAATCAACAGATTCCACACATAGAGGTAACATTTCCCCACTCCAGCTCCGTTAATTCCTCAGGGTTGGGTCATAGTGAGCCCATGTTCAAAACACCTTTCAAAGTTGAGTTTCCTGTTTTCGAAGAGGGAGATCCAACTGAGTGGATTTGTGGGATCGAACAATTTCTTGAGTTCTATGAGGTGTCGGAGAACAAGAAATTGAAATATGCTGCATTGAGCCTGCGTGGAAGAGCAGCCCAATGGTTCCGTAGACATATAAAACCCAAATTGCTAGAAGTAACTTGGACAAAATTCCTTGAAGAGCTCATTAAAAGATTTCGTCCAACTGTGTTTCATGACTATGAAGAGGTTCTAACCAAGTTAGAACAGAAGGGAGAATTAGAATCCTACATCCAAGAGTTTGATCGTTTATCCAACTTTGTGAAGGACTGGACTGAGTCCCATTATCTCAGTGCTTTTGTGAGTGGATTAAGGAATGAAATCAGATGGGATGTGAAGTCTCAAAGGCCTAGAAATGTGAATGAAGCTGTGGGTCTGGCGAAAAGATATGAAGAAAAAATAGCTAGTATGAAGAAGAGTTATAGACCTCCTTTTGTATCCAAACCAGTCTCTGCTTTCAATCACCCTACACCAAATCCTTCCAAATCTCCAAACCATTTCAATCCCACAACACCAACCCCCAATGGGTTTCCCAGAAGGCTTAGTACTCAGGAGTTGAGGGAGAGAAGAGCTAAGGACTTGTGTTTCAACTGCGACGAAAAATATGTGCAAGGGCACGTATGCAAAGGGCAGAAGTTCTACTTCCTGGAAGGGTTGGAAGAAGATGAGGAAGCCAGTTATGAAGTCACATATGCTCATGAAGCTCCAACTCCACAATTCACTTCCACCCCTATCACACAACATCTTCAGATACCTCAATCCAATTCCCCACCAACAGAACACCCCCGAAATCTCCCTTCATGCCCTTATAGGTTCCCAAGAATATCCACAAACTATGAGGGTTAAGGGTAGGAACAATGGAAGAGATGTGAGAATTTTAATTGACACAGGATCAACCCACAATTACTTAGATCCCCAAACAGCTGAGAGAGCACATCTAGCAGTTGCAAATGAGCCTAGATACAAAGTCACTGTGGCCAATGGGCAGTGTATGTATAGTGAGGGAAAAGCTGCAGATGTAAGCTTCGTAGTACAAGGAGTGACCCTAAGAGCTGATCTATTACTTCTACCCCTTGGTCCTGCACAGATGGTACTAGGGGCTCACTGGTTGAGAACCTTGGGTCCAGTCACCATGGATTTCAGCAAAATGACTATGGAAATTGAATCTGCAGGGGAAAAGAGGAAGCTACAAGGGATCATAGATCCTCAGCTACAATGTATGGAGGTGGATGATATTGTAAGGTTTGGAAGTTATACATGTCAGGCATTTGTAATCCAAATAGAAGAAATCCCAGCTGATGACACTCAACTCAACCCCTCCCTTCAGATGATTGAGAATAATGAAGATATACAATCAATTTTGCAAACATATCCTGAGGTGTTTGCTGACCAAGTGGACCTCCCTCAAAGATCAGTAGATAACCAAATTCCTGAGATAAATGGTGCCAAACCAATGTGCCTCAGGCCCTACAAACAACCCTATCATTATAAAGGTGAAATTGAAAAACAGATCAGGGAAATGCTCACTTCAGGGTTAATCCGTCCAAGCAATAGCTCCTATGCATCACCAATAATCTTAGTAAAAAAATCAGATGGAGGTTGGAGGTTGTGTGTGGACTATAGGGCATTGAACAACCAGACTATTAAAACCAAATTTCCAATACCTTTAATAGATGATCTGTTAGATGAGTTGAATGGGGCCAAATACTTCTCAAAGATAGACTTGAGGTCTGGATACTATCAAATCAGAGTTAAGGAGAGTGACATTCCAAAAACTGCTTTTCACACCCACCATGGTCACTTTGAATTTCTGGTTATGCCCTTTGGGCTCACAAATGCACCTTCTACATTTCAATGTTTGATGAATAATGTGTTCAAAGAGTACTTGCGCAAGTTCATCCTAGTATTCTTTGATGATATATTAATCTACAGCTCCACTTGGGAAGATCATCTGACTCATCTACCACTGACAGCTCTTAAGAGTTAATAAACTGATTGCCAAGTTGAGCAAGTGTAGTTTTGGCCAAAAATCAGTAGGTTACTTGGGTCATGTAATAAGCGCTGAGGGAATTGCTGTCGATGCTAATAAGATCAAGGCTGTGGAAGCTTGGCCAGAACCCCAAACTGTTAAGGAATTGAGAGGGTTCCTTGGGTTAACAGGATACTATCACAAATTTGTAGAAAACTATGGCAGCATTGCACTTCCCTTAACCCAGTTGTTAAAGAAGAACTCCTTTCAGTGGTCAGCAGCTGCGTCTCAAGCTTTTGCATCTTTTAAGAAAGCCATGACCTTTACACCTGTGTTAAAACCTCCAGACTTCAACAAGCCTTTTGTTATAGAAACTGATGCTGCGCAACAAGGGATTGGAGCTGTGCTTCTCCAAGAGAGTCACCCTATAGCATATATGAGCAAGGGTCTTAAAGGTAGAAATCTAGCTTTGTCCACTTATGAAAAAGAGGTTCTAGCAATCCTACAGGCTATCAAACATTGGTGGCAATACTTACTGGGAAATTCCTTCACAATAAGAACTGATCAACAGAGCATCAAATACATTTTAGATCAAAGAATCAACACTGAGATTCAAGAGAAGTGGCTTTGGAAACTGTTGGGGTTCAATTTCAAAGTAGAATATAAGAAGGGAAGTGATAATAAAGTAGCTGATGCACTCTCTCGAAGGAAGGAAGAACAAGGTACTTGCTATGAAATAACTTTTGTAATCCCACAGTGGGTAGAGGAGATTAAGCAATTAGTGATGCAAGATAACTACTATATCAAGCTGCAAGAGAAGTTACACAAGGTGGGAGGAATTTGGTACTACAAGGGTAAGATTCTCATAAGTCCCACAGCTGAATTGAGGAGAACTATCTTCCTTGATCATCACTCTTCCAGTATAGGGGGCCACTCAGGATTTCATAAAACCCTGCAAAGGGTGAAGAGGGTGTTTACGTGGGAAGGAATTTCCAGGGAAGTGAAGAAGTTCATCAAGGAATGTAAGATTTGCCAACAAAACAAACATGAAACTATGTTTCCAGCGGGACTCTTACAGCCTCTACCAGTACCTGAGCTAATTTGGGAGGAAATTTCCATGGATTTCATAGAAGGGCTTCCAAGGAGTGGTAATAAAAATGTGGTCATGGTTGTAGTTGATCGACTTACAAAGTATGCACATTTTATAGCTTTGTCACACCCATACACTGCTCATACAGTGGCACAAGTGTTTGTTGAGAACATCTATCGCTTGCACGGCATGCCCAAGTCAATAGTAAGTGATCGAGACCCCATTTTCATCAGCAGATTTTGGAAGGAATTCTTCAATATGCAAGGATGTAAGCTGCATCACTCTACAGCATACCATCCTCAAAGCGATGGACAAACGGAGGTCGTCAATAAGACATTAGAGATGTATCTACGATGTTTTTGTGGGCAAAAACCAATGGAATGGGTTAAATGGTTGACTTGGGCTGAATTTTGGTACAATACTTGTTGGCACGTATCCACGGGGATCACACCATTTGAAGGAGTATATGGAAGACCTCCCCCAACTCTATTGCGTTATGTGAAGGGCACCTCTGATTTACCTTCAGTAGAAGAGACATTGCTGACCAGGGATGCGATTCTAAAATTGCTCAAAGATAACATAACCACAGCACAAGAAAGGATGAAAAAGTTTGCTGACAAATGAAGGAGAGAAAGGGATTTTGAAGTAGGTGATTTAGTTCTGCTCAGGCTGCAACCATATCGACAAGTCTCCCTACGCAACCCATCACCCCAGAAGCTGTCGATGAAGTTCTTTGGTCCCTACACGGTCTTGGAGAAGATAGGGACAGTGGCCTATCTAAGCAGTTAAAATTCCCGATTACGCCCGATTAATCCCCGATTAATCGCTAATCGGAGGCTAAGCAATTATTTTTTTAGCGATTTATAATATTTCAATAATTAGCGATTTAATCGGGGAATAATCGGCCGATTAGTGGTTAATCGGCCGATTTTAAGTAGCCGATTAGCCGATTAAATCTCCTCCTGTAATTTTCATGCTCGTTTGCATTATTTGGGCTCAATCCGACCCAAATCCAAAATTCAAATTCAAAATTCAAACCCCTTCTAGTCCTCACACAAACTCAAACCTGACATATTGCCGCTCTCTTCTTCCTCGTGCAAACCCAAACTCAAACTGATTATCTTTAAACTCAAACCCAAACAGATTCTCTTCTTCCTCGAGCAAACCTAAACCCAACCCACCATTGCTCCCCCTGTACCGTCACATACTTGACCCGGCCCACATCTGCACCTCCTCTTGTTGCTCGCACTGCTCCTCCCCGATTGTTTTTGATTGATGGAACCGACCAACAAACCGGACAAGATCCACATCCAGAATTCAAACTCAGCTCAAACCAAGTACTCTTTTTTTTCCTATAACTATATGTTTCTATTTGATAATCTCATAGTAGTTTTATGTTAGGTTTTAGGGTTGCTACATAATGAGGATATATATCTTTTTTTAATTATATAAATAACGGTTTTTCCGATTTAATCCCCGATTAATTTCCGATTAACCGATTACTCACTAATCGCTCCTAGACCGATTAGTTCCAAAAACCGATTTTAACTGCCTTGTGGCCTATCAATTAGATTTACCTCTGAACACAACCATCCACCCTATTTTCCATGTTTCCAAACTAAAGAAGTAATATGGTACTCAAGAAATTGCAACTGCAGCTGAATTACCCCACTGGTGGGTTCCCGAAGCTAACACAGATGTACCGGAGTCGAGTCGGAGTTCAATTACTGGTTAAACGGAAGAACGCAGGGGTTAAGGATGCCTCATGGGTTGATATTGATGAAATCCGTGCGAAATTTCCTTCTTTCGAGCTTGGGACATGCTCGCTGTTATGGGGGGAGTTGTCAGGGATGTCGGCGTCCCAGCCATCGTCGGAGTAGCTTCAGAGTCCATCGGAAGACCATAGAGGACTGCGGAGAGAACCAGAGTAGCCATAGAAAAATGTATCAGATATATCTGTAGTTTACATAGAGAGCACGTATTGTTTGAATGGAATTAGGGCGGGTGAAGAAGGGTGTGCTACGCACGTGTTAGGAGTTTGTCGCCTAGCGTAACAACCTTCTTCCTTCCCTATATAAAGCAGTTGTAATTCGTTTCCTTTTCAAGTAATAGAATTGCTGATTTCTTCTCTAATCTCTGATTTCTTTCACCCCATTTCTCCTCTCAATCTCATAACCTCCCTTCTCCACTAATGGCGAGATCCAGAACTAATCGAAACCCAGAACTTGACATCCGACACTTTCCCTCCCCCGTTTGCTTTCGACCACTACACCACCGTCTTCATCCCCTTCGTCCCTTCATCGTCACCACCACCTTGTACCTCGCCTACCACCCCCGCCAGCAACCCACCTGCAAACCATCGACCTACCATCGACTGTGCCTGCACACCCCGCCCTCGACGCCACCCCAACCTTCAACCATCCTCCTCCTTGCAACCCTTGCTGCACCCTATCGTCGACCACCCTCAACGCGACTTGCTTCCGACCGCCTTCACAACCCCCTCCTCAACCATCAGCGACCAACCACCGAACCACTAGCCCCCTGCCACTGTCTTCCGAAGCCGAAGACCACCGCCACCGCTGTCAACCACCGCAGCCCTCGGGGCACTAAAGCGATTTGCTTCGAATCCCGGTAAACTCTTTTCACTTCTCAAATATTTGTGTACTGCTTTATCATCTCTATCATATTATTTGATTTATCCGTCATCCACCAATATTGAGAGTGAGCGTTTCTACTTGCTAATTAGAGTACGAATCTTTATTGAATATCTTACATGCTAAGAACGATTAAGTATTACTGTTGATTGATAGAATTGACTTTTAATTGAGCTTGTTAAACTTAATTCAATTCTCGAAAATCCATCGAACCGATTAACTGTTTTAATTTCTAACTTGATCCGCATTACGTGTTGGTATATTTAATCCTTTAAAATTCTTGAAAATTCTCTATTTAGGGTTAAGTTTACATCAAACCCTAAAATGGGTTCTTATTCAACCCTTTTCTCTCTACATCTCTCCCTCAAACAACAAAAACTTTCCTTTTAACTCTGCTCTCGGCTCAATCCCTTCAACAGACCCAAAAACAGGAGAAAGGATGAGCAGAGAGTCTGAAGAAGGGGAATCAGAAAGGAGAGGATATGAGGGTAGGAGAGACTTTCATCAATGGGAGAAGACTGAGTGAATCGGATATAGGGTTTAGGCTAGAATATAACTCAAAGAGAGAAAAGAGCATTTTCCTCATGTAAGATATGCGTACATGGGTTCAAAGTCTCCAGACCATCTAAAAGCATACGTTATTTTAGAAAAAAATGCAGCATATTAAGAAAATAAAAATAGAAACAATCAGTAATTTTAATAAAATGCAATATGAGTAAATTCAATATAAGTGTTCCTCTTCTCCTCTGTCGTCGTAATACTTTCCTATAGCATGTGTGTGCACGGTGTGAGAATGTATTTGTAGAAAATTGTTACATACATGCAAACAGTATATAAAATGTACATAAGCAATTCCTAGATACAAACAATATGTCAAATAAACAATAAGGTTTTGGCCAGTTTGCATGGAATGCATTAAGCTACTATATATTAGAGAACTAATCACCATCACATAACTAAAGTTGTGTTGCTGTGGTACAGAAACTTACATCATCTTCACCTAATGAACGGCGGTGTTGGTTGCTAGGTACTTCACTTAAAACTCCAGGAATTGTATTCTTCGTGGAAACAAGTATGAGCTTTGTTAGCCTCTGTATTCTACTCATCAGAGCAGCTTTTGCTTCTTCTTCCTCCTCCAAACGAGATTGCATCTTTACCTGGCCGTCTTCCAACTGTTGTAAAAGATAAAAATATTAAAAAAACATTATTGTTATTCCTCTAAGATTGTAACTGTAAGATTATCATAGTCAATAGATCAAAAGATAAAAGAAAGTACTACCTGCAAACATATTAATATGTTATAGTTATCTAGGGAGATCAAGTTAAGTATATAATTCAAGCAAAAACCTGCTGCTTCAGGCTCATAATTTCTTCCTGACTGATCCCAGGAAGTATCCCTTTCCTTAGTTGGTCAAGCTCTTGCTTTAAGACTGATATTTCCTTCTGATACTTTTTAATCAGGGATTTCTCATCTATGATCTGGAAATTTTGTTAAAAGTAAATCAAATCAGTTAACCATGGTTGCTACAAAAGTTCTACTGAAAGCTTGGCAGGGAAAATAGGTTTACCCGATTACGAGAAGCAAAAATCTCAACTCGCTTTGCCCTACTTGCAAACTTCAGTGTGTTATGTGTTTCTTCCATGTTACTAGATGCAGGAGTAATAGTGCAAATGAGCTGTAAAAGATATGTTAGCTTTTTTCTCATCTGAGAACCAAAATTATCATCATCATTACAGATGGTTAAAATAGCATAAGCATCTGCTTATAACCATGAAGATAGTAATAAGATGAAGAAAGAACAAATATTTTTGTGGGGAAAAATAGTCAAAGACAAAAATGCTTATTTTGTCTAAATAACATACAAAAAATCTTCAGTATACATGAACACTGGTAGAGTCAAAAAGAGTTATTGGACATCCTTTGAACACTCACCGACACATGTCCATGGCCACTCAATGAAGACTGAAGTAGGCGTGTCAACTTAGAATCACGATAAGGTATATGACAAGCCTTCCCATCACTCAGCTTTCCAATTACCTTCAAAGTTTAACAATGCAATCAGCATTTTAATTTAAAAACTGAGTGGTAAAAGAGTGCTCTGTAAACATTCAAAGACAGCTAGTAATAAAAACACAGTACAGGTCACATAAGTGCACAACTAGAGCAATTATATACTTCAATAAATACAAAGTCTATAATAGTCAAATATAAAACAACCAATTGACAAGAGACCTGGCAACAGTTTTGCCAGCAACTTCCCAGTCAATATCAAAATATGCTAGAACATGGTTGATAAAATTATGATTCCAATTTATATCTTGTAGTTGGTAGTAGAACAACAACAAAGAAGAAGGGTGGTCAGAGTCTTCTTCTCTTAGGAGGGAAACTAGATAATAAAAAACCTGTGCATTTATGAAAATCTCACTATGATGTATGTGCACAAAAGAACTTGTGAACCACTGCATGTTAGTCATTATGTACATCATGCGTATTTGGTCCAGCCTAAATACTATGTACGTTGCTGGTATGCATGTATCAGCAGAGATATTATAAATTGAATGCAGAAAGTATATATGCAAACCACCAGGATTCACCAGAAAGAACACCTTAAACATGTTCAGAGAATATCAACTAAAGGAAGCTAATGATAAGCAAACATATGCAATAACAAGCCTAAGAATAGTATACTTGAACACAAAAATAAAATACATATAAATATTAATTTAAACTCTGGTTAAGCAGAGAATATAGACTCAAATAGGAGTCCTTGTGACCCATCTGAAAATAATTACTGAAAGTAATTGAAACATAAAACTAGTTTGTAAAGAAGAAACATGTAGAAAGCAACCTCTGAATAAGGTGCAAAGCAAGCATAATAGGTAATTAGGCAGGACTCAAAATGCTTTCCCACACAAGACAGGAAAATGCAAAATTGAAAAGGGAGTATGCAGTTAACACCTACAGTTCCAAGTGTTAAAAGACTCTTGTTTATATATGATCCTTCCTTTCTCCTCAGTCCAGTAGTCTCGGTTTTGGAACTCTCAGAGCCAGCGAGATCAATCAAATTCTGGGGAAAGCAAAGGTGAGGTACTATAAATATAATAAATGATACTTCTGAGTTGTATGGATATTTCATAACATACAAGTTGAGAATACATCACTCCATCATATTCGTCACCATTTACACTGCTCTCAATCATCTGCAAAAAAAAATAATGCAAATAGACAAAGAATAAGAAAAAGTAATAATATAGTAACATCTTAGGTGAACAATGATCAAAGGACATATGAAGGTACTCATTTAATAATGTATGCACATTAATATGAGAGAGAGAGAGAGAGAGAGAGAGAAAGAGAGAAGAGGGGGGGGGGGGGGGGGGGGGGGGGGGGGGGGGGGGGGGGGGGTTACATCATAACTATCTATGTAGGTGTGCAACTATTCTTCTCTTCTTCTTTATTAATCCGCAATAAATACACGCACCGAGCAACATTGAACCTGATACCATGTGAAAAGTCTCTGTGACTAGACTAAAACTTCGAGTTTTTAAAAGGGTTGAGGGAAATTACACTTGTATTCTAACAATAACAAACATTAATGTTGCAAAAGAAAGATTACATTTTGCAGAAAATACTGAATCTGATTATGGGTTTATGATTAGTCAAAAAAAATTGTCCACAAAAGTAAACTGTAGTTAGAACCATTGATTAAATACTGGTCGTGCAGATTGAAACCAAATGTAGTAGGATATAAACATCATATCAGAAACCAATAGGGTTAATGTTATTGGGCCATAGAAAGATGGGGATAATATTTATGATAAAATCTTTGTACTTTAGCAATTATTAGGTGTTTACTGAAATATTAATATGTTAGTTGAATAGGTTATTCCTTTATTTGTAAACCTAAATCTAAGAATCATGGAATGGCTGAGAGGTCGACTCACCCAAGTTCATATCAAAGATTTTGAAAGTAACAAGTCTAGTGATAGATTGGTCCATATAAGGATAATTTGAGAGGATACTTGCGGCTTCTGCACATATAGCTTAACTAGATGGTAAGATTTCAGATTTTATCTGCTGATTTTAGTACGTTAATTGTGGGTTATGTATATGTTAGATATTATGTTAGATGAGAGATATTAGTTTAGTCACATATTGAATAATGTATTGGTTTAAGTCTTCCATTCTCTCCTATATATAGGAGACATATTGTACTTAGGGCTGCAAACGAGCCGAGTCGAGCCGATAATTTTGAGGCTCGAGCTTGGCTCGTTAAGCAATCGAGCTCAAGCACGGCTCGAGTTCGTCTCGAACCGAGCTTTGACCGAATTCGTGATTTTTGAGCTCAAGCTTGGCTCGGGCTCATCTCGAGTCGAGCTTTGACCGAGCTCGAGCCGAGTAGCTCGCGAGTAGCTCAGTTCATTTGCAGCCCTAATTGTACTCAGTTCAATCAATCAATAAAGTATTTCTTCCCATCCATAATTCTGACATGGTATCAGAGCCTATAATCCTGTAAGGCGTAAACTATTTTTATCATCGTCACCGAGGCGGAGCGGTTTCCGCCTTCATCAGAATCACTCCACCTCCTGACATCCCAATCACAAACCCTAATCCCCCAAAACCCTAACTCAAATCCCTTACTCCTAATCAAACCCTAATCCACAACAACAACAATCTCAGCAATCCTCATTGTCAACAACCTTCTCAACAGCAGCAAGAACAACTCCGACAACAACCAACTACGGCAACACCAACTCCAGCGTACACCTCCTGACATCCCAATAACAAACCCTAATCCCCCAAAACCCTAACTCAAATCCCCTACTCCTAATCAAACCCTAAGCTCCTAACCCTAATCCACAACAACAACAATCTCAGCAATCCTCATTGTCAACAACCTTCTCAACAACAGCAAGAACAACTCCGACGACAACCAACTGCGGCAACACCAACTCAGCGTCTACCAACATTGGCAACACCCAAAATTGTCGAAACTCATCATCTGCAAAATTTCCCGAAACTCAACAACCACCATCGCCAACAACTACCTCGCCGAAACCATATCTCCCACCATGGCAACACCCTCCATCGTCGTCCACTGCCTCGCCAACTAGGGATGGCAACTGGGCCGGGTCGACCGGCGACCCACCCGCGACCCGGCCCGTTTAATCGCTTCGCAGGTTCGGGTCGAACCCAGTGAACAGTACCGGGTCGACCCGGGTCGCAATTTACGCGAATTAAATTCGCGAAACCCGGCCCACGAACTCGGCCCAATTCGCGAGTTGGACCCGTTAACCCGCGGGTCGACCCGCGGTTTTCGACCCGTTCGACCCGTGACGGGTCGACCGTTGACCCGCGGGCCGAACGGTCGAAAATCCCGTTCGCTGCGCTCGCTCTGCTACCGCTCTGGTCCAGAGCCGTTGTAAACGGCTCTAAGAGCCGTTTGGGCCTTTTTTTCCAACTTATTTAGGCTATAAATATCCCCCAAAAATCTCAAAAAAAATCACACCTCACTCTCTTACTCTCTCTACTATTATACATCATTTTAAAGAATTTTTGAACAATTGTAGTATTCATCAAATAATTGTACAAGGAGGCATATACACGATCAAATTTCGGTCGTATCGGAAACAAAATTCAACGTCTTCAACTCTCTTCAACCCTCGTCAAATCTACTTCAACCTCTTCTCAACTCTTCAATTGTGGAATCGGCAAAGCGCTCCTCCATCTTTTCTATTATATTCTTATTTTCACGGTTTTTTTTACATACGCGTATTCTACGGTGAACGGTATCAAAATATCTCTCTCTCTTGTTAAATTTTTTTTTGCGTTGTAGTAAAAATTATTGTTCGTTTTTTGAACTTCTCTATCTCAACCCTCTTGTTTTTTAGATTTTTTTTGTATAATTCACCGCTCCTACATTGTAGATTTTTTTTACATACTTTAGCACATTACCACATTATGTCTAGATCACGCGGTAGCGGTCATAGCGGACAAGATTCCTCCTCTTCACGTAGGCCACCAATTGTCCCAACTAGTGAGCCCGCCCAAGATTATATTGATCCTACTATGGAACAATGGGGTACACACGACATGGATGTTGTAGGTGACATTCAATTAGAAGAAGAAGAACAACAACAATAACCCGAAACCACACAACCCCGTTGATGCAGTTTATTTCTGGGAGACATGTGGATGCACCAGGTGTGAGTTCGGACTCGATTTGTATTTGAAGGAGAATGCTGCTCGTCTGCCGATCTTCGGTTGACCTTCTGGAACCTACGATGAGCTCGGAATAATGTTGAAGTCTGGGCTCGGATCCGAGGTCATGTGTACCTGCAGACGGTCCTGAAACACCGGGGTTTATCCCGGTGGCGGACCCTCCGACGATCTAGTCAGTCTCTGTAAGAGAGTAGCAATAACTAGGTATATTTAAGTGGCAAAAGATTCATTACCTCAAAAGGTGGGTGTGGGTCTAGTATTTATAGAGAATCCCAACCGGGTTTGGTTCCCCTTAGAGGCCGGGTCTGGATCCGAAGGCCCGTGGGCCTGACGTGGCAGCAGGCCCAGGGGGTTTAGGGCAAACGTGGCAATACCAGGAGTGGTATAGGGCTGACGTGGCGAAACCCTTGGTGGTATTTGGAGCCGACGTGGCTGATCGTGGGTCTCTTGTTCTTCTGGGGGGATCGGAGGGCCTAGGCTGCGCCAGGTCATCCTTCTGCTTCGCCAGAGAGGGGGGACGGCCTGTGGCACTGTCACGGGTCGGACTCCGAGGACTACCGAGGCTCGTCGGCACGAGGAGGCCAGTACTGTGAGGGCAAACATGAGGTTCGGCGCCGACCCTGAAGTGGTTCGGGGCCGAGCTAGATAGCTATTTTTACCTTTTTCAGTGAGAATTGTATTGGGCCCTGGTTGGGCCTCAGGCCATTTTTACCCTATCACACCCGTAGTAGTAGGAAAAGTAGAGGAGAAACTAGCGATTGGCACAAGTTTTATGAGTATATCCCCGACGAACATGCTCCGGGTATAGGTTTGAAAGTGTGTAAAACATGTAGTAAAACATACAAATTCAAGAGGGGTGACGGCACCGATACAATTAGTAGGCACATACAACATAATCATAAAGAACTTCTTGATCAAATACAAGGCCAACAAAAAATCAACCCTAGGACCGGTCAAGTAGATAGCCACAGTTATGATCCCGAATTTGTTCGTCGGGAAATGGCCCGATTAGTCATTAAGGAAGAGTTGCCATTTTCCTATCCCGAGAGTAGGAACTTGGAAAATTTTAATCAAACGGCCTTAAACCCTCATTTTAAAAGAATTCCGAGAAATACTTGCAAATCGGATTGTTTTAAAGTGTACATGGAAATGAAGGACGCTTTGATTGCAATTTTATGGAGTTTAACTTGTAGGGTTAGTTTAACTTCGAATTGTTGGACGAGTGTCAACAATATTCCAGCGATGGGAATAACCTGTCATTGGATCGACAATGATTGGATTCTTCATAAAAGAATCATATCACTTGCGTCGTTGCCGTATCCCCATAGTGGCGCAGAAATAGCAAACCGTATTATAGAAATTTGTGATGTTTTTCATATTCGCGATAAAATTATGGCTACTAGTTTTGATAATGCATCTAACAATAATGTAGCAATTACTACTTTAAAATCTGTATTAAACCCTCCATCTGACAATATTTTTCATTTAGATGTGCATGTCATATTATAAATTTATGTGTTCAAGATGCATTAAAAATAGCTGATCCATATATACATATAATTAGAAATTGTGTACATTTCATTGCATTAAGTCCAAGCATTTTACAAGAATGGAAAGCTTGGTGTAGGGTTAGAAATGTTCCTTTTAGAAAATTTCCAAAGGATGTTGGACACCGATGGAATTCTACTTTTGATTTACTAAATGTTGTCACCGATTATAAAGCAGTTGTAAATGATTTTTGTTTCGCAAAAAATATGCACAATTTTGAAATGACTCCCAACGATTGGTATTTTGCCAAATCTTTGTTGAAATTTTTAGAACCTTTTAAAACCACAACTTTAAAGTTTTCAAAAACATATGAATCTACTTCTAGTAGCATTTTTATTGAATTAGTTAGCATGATGCAAATATTTAACGAAATGTTAAATGATCCCTATATTAGTGACATTGTAATACCTGCATTTCAAAAAATTTTGAAGTATTATTTTCTTCCTCCTATGTTGATTTGTGTTGCTACTGTTATGGATTCCCGTATCAAATTAGAAGGTACGAAGAATTTGATACAAATGTTTTTTGGATATTTAGAGGACAATGTAGAATTAACAACTGATTGCGCTACTTTTTTAGTTCAGTTTGAATCTACTTTAAATAACTTGTATGATTATTATGATAAACATTTTGCTTCTAGTAGTACAACTTCTGTAGTTAGTTCTTCTTCTGGTAGTTCTAAAGGTAAGGGTAAAAGTAGAATTGGTGATAGAACATTTAGTTTACTTGAACAAATTCAATCTAAAAAATCTAGGACTAATCAACCTAATGAATTAAATTGGTATAACCAACAGGATACTGAGCCTACTCTTTCTCCACTAGATATTTTACAATGGTGGAAAGAACATGAACACACTTTTAGTATTCTGTCAATTATGGCTAAAAATTTGCTAACTCCTCCTGTCTCTACAGTTGCTTCTGAGAGTGCATTTTCTACAAGTGGCAGGGTTCTATCTGATTACAGGAATCGGTTGAAGCCCGAGGTGTTGGAGATGCTCGTTTGCACAGAAGACTGGCTGAAGGCTGAAGATAGGACGCAAGGAAAAGCACTATCAAGTTCCACAAATGGGAGCACCTCGCCCGAAGAACAACAACAACAACAACAACAACAACAACAACAACAACAACAGCTTTGCTTGTTATGTCAAATTAGAAAACTTGTACTCAATTAAAATTGTATATAACAAATATGTTATTGTATAAAACTTATTTGTGAATTGAATTCTTCATTTCGTTATAAATTGTTCAAATTGTATAACTTAAATTCATATGAATAAAATTTCAAAATTTGTTGTCAATTTCACTCTTTCAATCTTATTATTATTATTACGATTTTTTTGTTTATTAGTATTATTACTTACGTAGTATTATAATTAAACATCATTTGGGGATATTTGAAGAATTGTAGTATTATTACTTATTAGTATTATTACTGAATTACATACTTAGTATTATAATTAAACATCATTTGGGGATATTTGAAGAATTGTAGTATTATTACTTATTAGTATTATTACTTAGTATTATAATTTTTTAAGAATTGTAGTATTCATCAAACAAAAATATGATTGTTTGTATACATCATTTGTAAAATTATTATTATTATTATTTTAATTTAAGCTACCAAAAAAAAAATTATATTATTAAACGGGCCAACCCGCGGGTCGGCCCGGCCCAACCCGGGTTGAACCCTAAAGGGTTCACGGGTTGGGCGGGCCACCCAAACGAAAACGTAGCCCGGCCCGGCCCGGCCCGTATAAGTGTGCAACCCGGCCCGGACCGGCTACGTATTCGTGCCAACCCGTACGGGTTGGGCCCGGTCCGGCCCGAACGACCCGTTCGCCATCCCTATCGCCAACAACCACCATCGCCCACCATCCTCCAACACAGCCTCCACCTCCTTGACTGCTCATTTTCCTAAAACCCTAATGATCAGCCTCTGCTGCAGGTCGTCGTCGTCGCCACCGCCACCAACTGCACCCATTACAACCCCTTTCCCCTCTTCCAATGTATGGGTTCAGGATTAGCCAGATCCAATTTTATTATTGGTGGATTTCGGTGATTGTCAGGCCCAGGAGGGGGATCTTCCGCCATTGGTGTTGCTTCGACTCAGATCCAACCAAAGGCAATCTTATTGGTTGATCATATGTTGTTTTGTGTTCAGGCTTAAGATCAGATCCTACTGTGATGTTGTTTGACTAAGATCTGATAATCTCATCGGTCGGCAGTTGCCAAAAAAATCAAAAAAAAAAAAGAAATCTTGCAGATTCTTCAAGCTTCTACAGTCGTCGCTTTTGAAAGATTTCGGTACTTTGTCAACAAACTCACACTGGTTGATCGATCGTGAGTTTGATAGAGGAGATATCGACACCATTCCAGTTCCCGTCTCCCTCATCCCACATT
The DNA here is from genome assembly GCA_017893485.1 of Hemerocallis citrina. Lineage (NCBI taxonomy): Eukaryota > Viridiplantae > Streptophyta > Magnoliopsida > Asparagales > Asphodelaceae > Hemerocallis > Hemerocallis citrina. The sequence goes on from JACEHZ010000387.1 coordinate 135,821, forward strand.
CCGTCGCTGCCCACCAACTTCTGCATCCACTTCTCAGTTCGGGGATAAGATCTGATCCTAACATGCGCCAACAGTGTGCCACTACCACATAACATACTACTTCTACTTCTCAGTTCGGGAGTGAGATCCCAACATGTGCCAACAGTATGCCACTACAACATACTACTTATTCTACTTCTCAGATCATGGGTTAGATCCCAATATGCACCAACAGTGCGCCACCACCACTACTACTTCTCAATTCGGGGGTGAGATCCCAACATGCGTCATCCACCGAGCGTCTTCCCTACGTCATCGAGCATCATCACCAAGTGCATCACCATGAGCCATCTCTGCCACATGAACATCGTCAGTATTCCAAACTCATGTTGCTTGAACCAACTTGAGTTTGAAAGGGGGTGTTAGATATTATGTTACATGAGAGAGATTAGTTTAGTCTCATATCGAATAATGTATTGGTTTAGTCTTCCATTCTCTCCTATATATAGGAGACATATTGTACTTGGTTTATTGGATCAATCAATAAAGTATTTCTTCCCATCCCTCATTCTAACAGTATAGATATGTGGACCTGAAACAAGTATGTGCAATTTTAAGTTTGTAGAATTTGTATAAAATAATTGAATGGTGATGGAAGTTACAATTTGTATATATCCATATAGGAGTTAGATCAAAGAAATGTTACCATTTACAGTGTTCGATGAGAATATCAAATTTGAGAATGAATGTGCTTGGACAGTGTGACCCTACCAAGATTCTAACTGACAGTCTGACAACTATGGACGAGGGACATTTACATATGATACCAAAGAAGGTATTGGCAGGTAGCACAACATATAGTTTTAAAAAATGAAGCTTATGCAGCTGAGGAGGCATCAACCAAAATCATAGTGGTGGAGCAACAAGTCTGAGAGGAAAGGATAAGAATTTCGTTATGAGAACTCAAAAGCATCTATGAGAAGCAAATTACTCTTAAAAGTCAAGTAGAATAAACAATCCAAAAGGTTGCATGCACCATGCATAAGGAAGGATAGGAGACTTATTTATGACTAATCTTGCCTAGATCCCATTCAAGAATCCGAAGAAAAAAAATAGTGAATAAGTTGAAAACAATGTGTATTCATAATTCCAAAATCTCTGACTTGAACGTACCAGTGTAAATATGGTATGGCTCCGACTGCTAAACAAGTTAAAATTATTAGAACCAACATGGCGATGCTCTGCAAATGGCAAGGAAAAGTCAGCTCCACAAAATCTTTTTAAAATATATAACTTATAACCAAAAAAAGGGAGGAAAGGAAAGAAAAGAAAGATCGGACAAGTAAGAAAAGATCTAAGTATGAAAGTACGAATGGAAAAGCAATGAGAAATTTCATGATGATGCAGTTTACCCTTATTCAGAACTAAAAAGAACACTAGTTTAGCATGAAAAGAGCAATTCTTAGTTGAAAAAGGAAGACTGAATCATTTAAATTAAAATAAAAAGTTAGAAAAGAACACAGTCACGCACATACAGAAGCACATAACTAATAGTAGTAGCTCCTTGTCATGTGGCACATGACATACCTCATAATAAATTAATCCGAAAAACAAATTTGTAAGGGAAAAAATACAGATAACATGAACATTGGAATCCAGTAAAGACTTGTTCTTTAATATTTAAGTATAAAAAATTTAAGCCAGATTGTTTCGATCAAAAGGTAATAGAATATATCCCATCCTACCAAATGTGCATCTGAATAAGTTGCAGAAGACCAAATATTCTCCAACAAAAATCTATTGCTATACGAACACCCATTGGAAATCATAAGGAATAATAAAACCAAATATTCTCCAATAAAAATCTAGTGCTATACGAACACCCATTGGAAGTCATATGGAATAATAAACAGATTCAAAATTTACTCAAGAAATCCACTCTTGTCTTGCACTGTGCAAATCCAAAAAGTAGATAAAGAAGCAAACAGAAAGCTTAAAGTAATTTAACAAACACTGCAAAAATCTTATTTAAAATTAAGGTTTCGTTCACATGCTGCTCCATATATCAAATTGAGAGGGAGGAAGGGAGGAGGGAGAAGACAAAAAAGAACAAAGAGATTCTTAATCCTGCAAATTAATGATTGAAGTTGTAACAGAAAGTAGAAGGTCTTGCTAATAATATTAATTATTAAATAATATAACAGCTCCCAAGGTGAAGGAAACAAATTGAATATTGTTACGTAATATGTAATTAGTAAAAACAAATTAAAGGGTGTAAATAGGCATCACCTTCACCAGCAGCAATAAAGGAAAGTGCATGTCCAGGAGATAGAACAACTTCTTCTTTTATTCCTTCAACATAGGTTCCCTACACATTAATTCATCCACCGAAATGTTCTTAGTAACAGAAAGAGAGGATTATATATCCGAATATGTGTGTGTTTGTGTGTATATGTGTGTAGATAGAGATAGATAACTTGGATTACTTGTTATGTAAACCATTAAATTTGAACATTATAACTCAGGCAGAACTTAATTAAACTTCTTGGAACAATTACAAATTAATGTGAAGATGTTATTAAAGTTGGAAAACCATAACAGTTAAAATTTCTACTGTAATGAGCGAATTCTTCAAATTCTCAGAACTACAATGATTCATATCCGCCCTTAGCTACAATACAACCTGACCAGACGGGATATTATTTTAATCAAACAAGTCCATTTATCAGACTTCTTAAACTGATATACGCATCTGAATTTCATCATACATAGGCACTTAGAGCATCCACTATCGTCTGCTAAAAACTTATAAAATGGAAAATTTGAGAAAAACTCTCCCACTATCGTTGGGTAAAAAGCTACTTTATAACCGAAAAGTGAACAGTACTCTGCCATATATAGCAGACCAAAATAGCATTTGCAAAATATAGAAGGCAAACGATCATCTTCCGTCTGTTAAAAATTTCGAATTGTTTCGAATAAACAATTCAAATAGACGAAAGCAGATCTTCCGTCTATAGCGTTGAATGGTCAAAATTCGAAAGACGAAAGAAGATCTTCCGTCTCTCAAAATGGCTGAATTTTTATATTTTAAAAAAAAAGTAGACGGGAAATGTTCCTCCGTCTGTCTCATTTATTTTTTTTTTAATAAATGAAAGAGGCAGAAGAACATCTTCCGTCCCTTTCATTTATTTAATTTTTTTTTTCTTTTTAAACTTTTTTGTCCTTTTCTTCACAACAACACAAAAAAAATAATAATAATATGCCCAGACGGAAGTACATCTTCCGGCTGGGCATTTTTGGTTTTTTAAAAAAGAAAAAAAAAAACCCAAGACGGAAGATCTTCGTCCGTCCGGGATTTTTGTTTTTTTTTTTTTTTCGCGGGACCAGGCTGTAGATCTTCTTCGGTCTGGCTAAAAAAAAAAAATTTTTTTTAATTGTCAAACGGAATATCATCTTCAGTCTACCCGAATTTTAGCTTACACGATAGTGGCGCAACCCATTCTTTTCTAAAAGCCAAATGCCAAAAACCTGTAATATGGCACGAACAATAGTGGATGCTCTTAATGAATCTTATATAGCCATGTGTCATAGAAAATGCCAAATAAGAAGAATATGGATGCAGCACAAATTTTTGGAGAGAGACAAATTTGCATGTACATTCTTTTTATTTTTGATAGACACATGAAGGTGCAGAAATAAGCACACAGATCTGTACAAAAACTACTATTTGGTTGAATTGATTATGATCAACAGCATCAGTAGTGTAGAATGTAGATCATGTATTATAAGCTTTCGCACTTTAACAGTTTCAACTAAATTAAGTACCAAACCTGAGCATCTTCTCTGACGCGCAGATTTTGTCCAGTGGGATCAAGCAAATCATTTATCACCTGGTGGAAAACTTTGAGATGAGCTCCAGAAATTTGACAAAATGAAAAATGTGTAAAAGAAATTCTTTTTATTTTGGTGTGACTGGGACACTGGTGGGTGCAGGGCTGATATTAACTTGATGTAATTCAGAGTTCTAGTAATTTTTGCTGATGCTGACCTCGTTATAAATTTCAAGATAAGAGACACGAAGCAAAAACTCTCTTCCCGGAGTCTGCAAAGAAATCCAAAGAGTAAAGCTATGCATATCAAACTGCAACAACATTTAAATAAACCACCAGCAACATTTCAGCAGAGCATCAATTAACAAAAAGCTACATACGTTATGAAAACTGTTAGTAAGGAATTACAATGCCAATGTACTGACCAAAATATGATGATCCAGAAACAACCATAAATGTGCATAATTTATCTCACGACAGCCTCCATTCTCTCTATCTTGCTTTCAAGTTAGTTTAGGGTACACAGATATCATCAGCATAAAGATTTCAAGTATGCAGGGTAAGAACATAGAACAGCTAAAAAACCGATAAATTATTTAGATGAATAAATATTCATCCATAACTGTTACATCAGGTGTCCTTGTAAGGGCTTTAGTGAAACCAAGAAAAGACGAAGATAAAAATAAGGGGCATTACGAACATATGACAGCTAGGAAACCATAGGTTCATAAATCATATATAATTACATCTTTGATTGTCTCCACAGTGAAGTCATGTCTGAACTGGGACCAAAAGACCACAAAAAGAAGACAAAAAAACAGGGGGTAGGCCGTTTGGTAACTGAACAGTAGTATCTGTATATGGTATACGTTCTTTAGTTGCTACCTTACCAAAATAAAGAATCAGAAAACTGTCACTGAAATATACATTCTCTATACTACATTACTACTACAAAATGACCTACTAAAAATGTTCCAAAAATATCATTTCTATTAGTTTGTCTCTTTAATCAGGACAAAATGAAATCTCATTGAAAGTTTTTCATATACATAAAAAGAAACAAGTGACATTAAAGTAAATATTGAATAATATTGTTAAAAAAAATTCCCTTTTTTCTCAATGAAATGATCTTCTCTCTTGTTTCTCTCCGCCATCTCACTCAACCAAAAAAAAAAAAAAAATTTAAATCGTATCCTCTAGAAAATATGCATATCTATATAATAAATCACAAGGCAATTTGAAAAAAAGCTAGCAAGTGACTCTCCTTCAATTGAAACAAAATCAATGGCTCACATTCATCCTCCTAAAAGACATTTTCCCCCAAAAGTTTTCCCCCCAAAACTAATTTTTTCCCCCAAAACATAAATCATCATCATCATCATCATCATCATCTCTCTCTCTCTCTCTCTCTCTCTCTCTCTCTCTCATCTCTTCACTTTTCAGAAAATGAGGAGCTACAAAATCATGCATTCTTCAACAGTTGAATGGTTAGTAATAATACTAGCATGTTGGATATTTTTTAACTTTTTTATGTGCTTTGCTTTATTGCATTTTCTTTATGTGTTTACAGGGTTTTTCATATGCTGCATTGTTCATGAAGACGTGCCAAAGGCACGTGTCAACGAGCAAACCTAGTATTATATAAATCTTTACTTCTTTTTTTTGGGTGTATATTGCAAGTATGAGAAGCCTTTTATAACTTAACTTTTAAATGTGCATTGGCATGTGGCAATGGACTAGTTTGATAAAAAAGTAGTGAGCTCCTATAAGACTTATACTCCCCTCCCCCCCCAAAAAAACAACCAGTAGATGGCACAATATGACAAAACAAACATTTCAACAGTTAATAAACAAATAAAACACAGAAGAATTGCAAGTGCCACTATGGTGTAGTGGTAAGCCTCGCTCTATGGTGTTGTGGTAAGCCTCTTTGCTTGTGAGCAAGAGGTCAGACGGTCAAGTGGTAAGCAAGAGGTCAGGTGTTCGAGTCCCGTTTACACCAATAACTTATTATGAGAGGAAGAGTGTGTGTGTGGCTTACACGTCACACACTCAAGAATCTAGAATCTACATACATCCTGGATTATTACTGAAGACATCCTTGATGGCCACAGTAACATAAGGATTTACGTACCTCTTGGATTATACTGAAGACATCCTTGATGGCCATTGGTATAATTCCTGGAGATTTCTGATCACCCTACAAATTGCAAGAAACAAACAAACATGAGCAAAGAAAGGACTCAATAAGTTCAAGTTACTAGTTTGAAATCCTTTTTCCACTAGAACAGTCTTTTAATATATAAAAGAAGTAAATTCAAGTAATTAGTAGAGAATTTTTCAAATAAGTGTTTAAATTAAAAGATGTTATAACTGTTAGGGCAATGAGAAAATCATGGGATTTGTGCCCACTAGATATCATAAAGTATTAATGTCCAGTACATAGTTGACATGAGTAAAATAATCAGTGTAAATGTTTGCGCTGCATAGAAGATAGCAAATAGTTCAACAACATTTTGCTCTATAAAGTATTCTAACTAAATTAGAGAAAATCATTTTCACCTATAAAAGCATCATTATATAAAATTCTTCAAAGTTTCCCAAGCCAAAATAGAGAAAATCAGATTAAGTGGTATCTCATTATGATCTTTCACTTAATGTTACAACTTTATCATTTAGGATTGATGTCTTTATATTTTAACTAACATAATAATCAAACAAATGGTTCCAGTATTTAAATTTTAACTAATAAAATAAGCAAACAAGCAGTGATAGTATTGATGTTATGCACATTCATTTTTATCATTTCAAAAATAGAAAAGCTGATATATAACTGAAAACTGTGTTTCTTCAAAAAGAAAATATTGGTAATGCACTGGCCAAAATAGCCGAGTGTACTCACAATTTATGCAATGCCGTGCTTTAATAAAACCATCATAAAACTGTGTAATAAGTTACTAAATTAAGGGCTTCAAATTTGTGATAGGAAATTCAGATAAGGGCTGTTCCGTAGGCTTAAGGTTGCGTTTGGCCTAGCTTTTTTTTTGGCTTTAAAGCTACTTCAGAAGGAGAAGTCAGAAAGTAGAGCTTTGAAATTAAAAGCTAGGCTGTTTGGATAGTCAGTTTTTTTTAACATTAAAGCTACTTCTATATATACCATCTTTTCTTCCAAACTCCAATTGTCCATCGCTATGTTATTAAGCAATTCCCTTTTTAAGTACAAACAGACACAAGATGGATTGTTAGTAAAAGGTTGGTAGACCATAATCAGAACAGAACTAGATAGTTAACTTGGAGTAAGCAACTAACTGATCAACACTCAAATCGGTACAATTTATTAAAGTCACAAGGAGATTCTTATTGCAGTTGGAGCTCCCACAAATTTGGGTGTAGCTCCTGTATCGAACTCTCCTGCAACTCCAATTACTCTAATTGTTGTAACTTGCCAAAACATCTGTCAGCAATACCTGTTAGCTGAAATTGGAGCTACACAAACACAATCGCCAAAATTATTGTTCCAACTTTCAACTGTAAACCCTACCTTTTGTTGTTAATATTCTCAGACAAGAGTAAGCCCAAGTCAAAACCCATTCACTGTCATGAAAATTGCCATTTCATCTTGCCGAAAACCCTTGCCACTGGAACATCAATGGGAAACCCATTCACAATCATGTGGGTGCAGCAATGAGAAATTGAAAGTCTAAAATCTTTCAAATGGAGCAAGATATAGTACTACAAGCAACCATTAACAAACCACGGCAAGCGTGCGACTCTTCGACGGCGACTCTTCGACGGCGAGGTTCGACAGCGGTGTTCCCCGGTCGCGAGTGTTCGGCGAGGAAGGGGAAGGGGGGAAATTTTTGTTGTTAGGGTTTGATATGTGGGAAGGGCCAAAAAAAAAGAAAAGGTAAATAAATAAAAAAATGAGAAGCGAGAAGTTGCTCTTGAGGGCTTTTTTTGAAGCTACTTCTCCTTCTGTAGAACTTTTCAAAATATGCGTCTGGCCCAGCTTCTCCTTCTAAAGGAGAAGAGAAGCTAATTTTAAGCTGGGCCAAATGCTACCTAGTTATGGTTGCGATTTATGCAGCAACTTTCCTTGCACTTCAGTTGTATTTGCGAAAAAAAAACATACCACATTAGCTAATCGAACAAGAGAATAGCCAAATGCATAACAACACTCGACAAATTTAGTCTTGAAATAAAAGAAATTAATCTCAACAAAGTAGCATCATCTTTTATGACACAAGATTGTGACATATCACATATTCTTAGGGTTGGAAAGTCATAAAAACAAATTTATATGAACATACACAACCGGAAGAATTTAAACTTACATGCATAGTGTGAGTCTTTCCACTGCTTGTAACTCCATAGGCAAATACAGTTCCTACAGTCAATATTTCAGGTCAGTGGATCACCTTAGCAAAGAATACAACTGAAACAGCTATGCTTTGGCACGGAAAGTTTTAAGTCTACAGCACTTATAAGCAAAGATATAAACTGTATCAAATTTATGCTTTGACACAAAGAAGTACAGAAATGCACAAAAACCCTTCTTAGTTTGAGAATCATAAATTTTGTAAGAAGAAGAAGAATATACATATAAGTATTACCTTATAAGGTTATCAGAATAAGAATGAGTACACAGAAAAGAATGTATTGTAAAATTCATTTGCAAGTCAAATATCTTCAAAAAAAATTATTTGAATCATGAGTTGATTTGAATTCTAGGGGAGGCCAGCCAGGTGATATCCTTCAACAGAATTACAGAATGGGAAGAATAATACCTATGGTGATACTAATAGCTACAAGTATAAGAAAATAATGAGAAGGCATATTTTGCAAGTTATTAATATCATGTGATGCAACGTCTTAGTCTCAATACATACCTTGTTTTGAATACTTAACGAGATCAGTAGGAGGAGGTGGGGTAGAGGCATATCGATTCCAAATTTGACAGCCATAAATACTTAAATAGAATGGACAATAATACTTTTGAATTTGAGATATCCATGGCATGAAGGCATCTACGTATGGTGGTCTACTCGAAAATGGTAGATCATATGGATCTGCGATACTACAATACGAGTTGCCAACATCATTTTGTATGATATCCAGAGCAGTAAGAGCCCAAGAGGTCATTCTGGAGGCACTTATCTCTAAGTGTATGTGCATATATCTGTAAGGCCCTGACCTATTGAAGATATCAGGAAGATTGCATATCATTGTTATTATCAATCAAGTCAAACCTAAAAGGTCCTCATACATATTGTGTTTCCAAATCATATTGAAAGATATGTGGTTTAGAAAAAAAGAAACCTCAGAAGACTGTATCATTTATTTCTATTATTCATGTACACAATAACTAAAAGTAGACCTGAATCTCACAATTTGTCTAATTTAAACGATGGATAGTAAACAGTAAATAAGCAACAGTTTGATGTATGGAATCTGCCTTATGGGAAAAGAACCAAAAGGATCCAAATTAAGGATGGAGCGTACACTGATTCGAGTTATTTATTATTTACATTGCCAAAATCAAACAGATTGATTGAGGATTAATACTGGTAATCCTCCTTTGTCACTGAAGTTTTCACTCCCCAGATCCTGCCTCATCCTTTTTTAACGTGATAGGATCTAGGCAATGCATATATTTAATATTTTAGGAAGAACTACGAAAACCGTAATAGAGAGCAACAAGACTACTATAGAAAACTTAGAAGAAACATACCATTGATGCCTTCCATTGCAGCTTTCACAACTGGCTGGGCAGCCACATCATAAACAGCCAAAGAATTTGTGGCAGGACCGAAAACTCTGTCTAAAAAAAATAAGAACATAATTGTAAATGTTGAACTATAGTCAAAACAAAAAAAAGACAAGTATTTAGACTGAAATAATATTTACCATATATCCAAGAAGACCCGACATGGACACAAAGGATTTTTTTAAAACTACCCTAAAATATCACGTGGCATGTCAAATTCGTGTGTCCGACACCAATGTCTAACAAGTGTCCAACACGACAAGGCTACCAAACAGTAACGTCCACGCTTCATAGCTAAATATTTTCTAAATTATTTCTTTAACTAAACCAATTATTACTGACATTAAGGTTCCAACCAAAAACGATACAAATATAAATGGGACACATTTTTATCCCAGCATGCTGCAAGCAAATCGAAATCACTACATTTGCAAAAAAAAGTCAACAACATTAAACAAGTTTCTGTACACCACATCGATGTAAACTTAGAAAATTACTCAACTGAATGTCAAGCAAATCTAATAGTTCAAAATGTCACTTATAAGAGAACGAATCAGTATGAGCTCTAGCCTAAATCAGACTGTCCGGAATAAGCACATAAAAGATGCAGATGAATCGCACAAACTCACATTCCTCACATCCACCTTCTAAATTCTTTGCATTCATATTCCACTCAAATTTCTTTTGGAATAAGGTTGTAGCCGCGGACCCACACTTTACCCTGAATATATATTAATTGGGAATTTTTTTGTGTAAGCTGGATTAGAACTCCCGACCTGCTCACTAGCCAAGAGGCTTACCCTTGCAATTCTACTTAAATCAGGGCTAAATTAGGAAACACTCCACACATTCAAGAAACCAACTTACCAAACGCATAAGCAGTCGCCGCATTATACTCGCTCCTCACAATCTTATCCCCATCAGCATACCATGCAATCTCATCCCCTCTTTGAAATTCGCGCTCACTGCACCAAACCAAAATCAGCCAAAATATAAAATTTTTAAAAAAAATAAAAAAAACTCGGATCTAACCAAACCTCATCCAGATCCAAAACCCTCACCTCAACGGCCGAAACCTAACCGTAACCGAAATGCTATCGCCGGCCCCACCCGACTCCGGTGCGTCGATCAACAGCTCGTCCGCCAACGGAATCGCGACTGGAGCGCGGTTTCGCGACGGATCGAATCGCATTCGGTTCGGAGTCGTAGATCTCGGCATTCCGAAGTGAGACGAAACCGAAGACGGCGAGGAGCGAGGGATGAGTCGGCCGTTCATGGAGGAGGCGGAGGAGGAGGACGAGTAGGAAGTTGACGGCGGTTTCCGGTGGCCAAACGGCGAACTGCTCCGGCCTCTGGACGACGATGAGGACGAAGGCCCTGCCATTAATGGAGTTTGTTCGAGTTCGAGTTCGAGTTCGAGTTTGAGTTTGGTAGAGTAGAGTAGAGTACAATAGAGAGAAAGGAATCAAAGAACCGATTTGGTCAGAGATCACGTGCTGTGCACGTTTTTTAAAGAGACGAATGGAAGAGGGCGGAGATAGGAGGGGGATTTTTTTGAGAGCAGGAGAAGGGGGCGGGGGGAGGGGGAGAGTGACGTGGCAGGTGTGGCCCCGGGTGGAGGGCGGTAGGTGTGGGTGAATGTGAGTTTGAACGTTTTGAGTTGGGGACTGTGGAATGTAATAACTTTTTGGGGATTTTTTAAAGAGGGTGCTCGGAAAATTGAAAGCTGAATTGAATGAGCGGGAATAACTGCGGGGGATTATTTATTTTGCAAGTGTGTTTTTTTTTTGGGGGGGGGGGGGGGAACAGAAAAAAAAATTTGCTGTAGTCGTTGGCTATATACTCAAATTGGCCGATCGATTTGTAGATTAAAAAAAAAACTTCTCAGTAGGTAATTGATTACGGCGTCCCACAAAATAAAATCAAAAAAAAATCCTCACACGGTAAATGATTACGCGGCCTACAAATTAAAACAAAAAATATTTCCTCAGATGGTAAATGATTACGCGTTCCACAAAATTTAAATTAAAAAAAAAAAAAAACTCAGACAGTAAATGATTATGTGTCCCACAAAATAAAAACAAAAAAAAATCCACTGACAGTGAATCATTTCCCTTCCGTTCGTTTTTTTTAATTTTAAAAAAAAATCAAAAGACGAGAAATCGTACATCGTCCGTTCAATTTTTAAATTATTTTTTTACAGGATATTATCTGTCGTCTGTCAATTTAAAATTTTGAAAACCCGATATTTGGGTTAGAACAGCTGCAACTCAAACCCCAAATTTCACTTTCTATATGCCAAATACCCAAAATTTATGTTAGAACGACTACAGATGCTCTAAAGAACTAAATACTCCTTACTAGTAAATTATGCGTGCAATACATGTCTTAATAAATCTTTACTCTTTTAACAGAAGAGTTTGTCACCAAATAAACACGTGCATTGTAACCCAACAAGCACGCATGCATAACTAATATAAAAGGTCTTAGGTTCGATGCTAGACAACGTAGAAATTTTTTTAAATCTATATATTTTTATAAAGATGTGCATCGTACGTATAAATTACTAGTATATATAGTTTTAGAAGTTAAAAATCTGATGTAGTCTGACTTGAACCCGATACCTCCTGATGTGGTTTATTTCTGGGAGACGTGTGGATGCACCAGGTGTGAGTTCGGACTCGATTTGTATTGAAGGAGAATGCTGCTCGTCTGCCGACCTTCGGTTGACCTTCTGGAACCTACGATGAGCTCGGAATGATGTTGAAGTCTGGGCTCGGATCTGAGGGGCCGGATCCGAGGTCTTGTGTACCTGCAGACGGTCCTGAAACACCGGGGTTTATCCCGGTGGCGGACCCTCCGACGATCTAGTCAGTCTCTGTGAGAGAGTAGCAATAACTAGGTATATTTAAGTGGCAAAAGATTGATTACCTCAAAAGGTGGGCGTGGGTCTAGTATTTATAGAGAATCCCAACCGGGTTTGGTCCCTCTTGGGGGTCGGGTCTGGATCCGAAAGCCCGTGGGCCTGACGTGGCAGAAGGCCCAGGGGGTTTAGGGCAGACGTGGCAATACCAGGAGTGGTATAGGGCTGACGTGGCGAAACCCTTGGTGGTATTTGGAGCTGACGTGGCTGATCGTGGGTCTCCTGTGCTTCTGGGGGGATCGGAGGGCCTAGGCTGTGCCAGGTCATCCTTCTGCTTCGCCAGAGAGGGGGGACGGCCTGTGGGACTGTCACGGATCGGACTCCGAGGACTACCGAGGCTCGTCGGTACGAGGAGGTCAGTACTGTGAGGGCAAACATGAGGTTCGGCGCCGACCCTGAAGGGGTTCGGAGCCGAACTAGATTGCTACTTTTACCTTTTCGAGCGAGAATTGTATTGGGCCCTGGTTGGGCCTCAGGCCATTTTCACCCTATCACACCTCCTTTATATTAGTTATGTACGGACGATGCACGTAAGTTGGTGCGTTTACAAACGACGACTCCAACTTTCCCATAATAATGTAGACAGATATGTATATTACTACTCGTGAATGATTCTCATATGGAGTGGGTGGGTGATAGCCAGTAGATCTATGTAGATATTCATCTCCACGTGGTTCTCATAGTTTGTAAAAATGGGTTTTCACTTGTAGGGTGGCTGGGGACTTTGATTGTTCAAAATATCTCGGTTCCGTTTGTAGTGGTGGTTGGGGATTGATGTGAGTAAAAGTCCAGCTCCTCAATCTGAACCGTTTGATCTCCTCAGGATGTGCGAATCCCTAAGAGCATCCACAGTCGTTTGAAGTAAAGAAATGCATCAATGCAAATTTTACCTTTCCATTTCGATGAAATGCTGCAGTCGTCAAAAAGGCAAAAAATGCATATTTTCGTTAACAATGAAACAGCCGAAACATGTTGTTTCGTCTGTGATTAAAAAAATCAGTTATATAGTCAGAAAGTGAGAAAATATTAATAAAATATACGGGACGAAACACAAAAGAAAAAAATTTGCAAAATAACCGAACGAAACATGGGTTTTAAGGAAGTTTTTTTTGGCAAAAAAAATGCAAAAACAATTTAAAAGTTTGCAAATTAATTTTTCAAAAAAAAAATAGACGGGGATGAAACATCCCAATCCAATTTTTCTTTTCTGGTTTTTTCCCTTTGTTTTTTTTTATTATTTTTGCTTCGAACGAAACATAATGTTTCGTCCGAATATTTAAAAATACATTTAAATAATCCAGGCGAAGCATAAAATGCATTCTGCTATATCAACTGCTATTTTTACCTGTAACTGTAGCAAAATGGCAAAAATATGGCAAAATGCCTTACAAGATGTGTCGGCTGCAGTAAATAAAAATGCATAAAATGACATTTTACCTGACGACTGTGGGTGCTCTAATAATCAGGCATGTACACCCTATGGGCCTTCTGTTGATCAGGCCCACAAGAGATGGTCAACCCGCCTATTAGGGTGCCCTTTCACTGCCTATAAATACCATGCAGCCACCCGCATTTCAAAGTTAATGTCATTTTCTCCACTCAAATTATAACTTTACTTTTTCCAATAACTGACTAGATCATCGAAGGTCCTGTCATCAGTATCTCTCATGGTATTTCTAGGCATCTTGCAGGTGTTCAGGGGCAGCCAGCTACTGGCAGCACCACCTCTCCAGATCCTCACAAAACCCTCATCTCAGATCCATATATGTGGTTGAGATCAGTCTCTCCCTCTACAAATAACTCTCCCTCTACAAATAACAAGAACTCACATTAGTTGCTCCCACCATTAAATCAGCAGCATCATATTGGCGTTATATGTGGGAACAAATAGACTGGTTCGACTCCAAACTCGGATCTCACCCCGAAGTCGTCCCCTTCCATGGCACCCAAATCCAAGAAAGCACACACGACAGGACGTCATGCCGACCCTCATCCTTCCCGCAGTCGCGTGAACACATAGGGGTCTCGAAGGCAACGAGCCGAGGGTCAGTCAGAACCTGGTCCGAGCACTTCACGCTCGGTCGCCGATGAACTTCGGTACGTTATAAATAATCGGCAGCCTGTGGATGACCTCCGGCACCAGCTCAGTCGATCAAGTGGTGAGGTTGCCCCCTCCAATCAAGCTCTGACCCACAACATTCACCAATACCAGGGTCGAGAGAAGAGGTGCAACCACTCCCCGAGAGATCGGCCACCCCTGAACTGTCAAGGTGAACAGGTCCTAGTCACGAGAGCTAAGTTTCGAGATTTCAGGAACGAGGTTATCCAGGCCCTCCGGGGTGACCCCAGAACCGAGTGTCAAAACGACAACCCTTGCCGGGAGGAAGCCCAGGGCAGTAAGTCTCACTGCACGACTCATTCAGTAAGACGAGATAAGGCCGTCCTTCAGCGCTTCCAAGAAATAGAGAATCGCCTTGCTTGGATCAGTGAGGGCGGGTTACAACCCAACCGGGGGTATTAGCCTACCCGGCCCCCGTTCTCCACCAGAACCCTTGATGCTGAGATTCCCAGGAATTTTAGACAATCTTAGTTCGAAATGTACAATGGAGAGTCTGATTCTGCTGATCACATGGAATGGTTCAAAATCCTCATGATGATTCACAGCGCCTTGGATCTTCTCTTCTATCGCGCGTTTCTAGCCACTCTGCGTGGCCCGTCACGATAATGGTTCTCAAAAATCGCCTCAACTTGATTTTCGCATTCGACCAGCTCGAGGCGAGCTTCCTTGCTCACTTCGTGACCAGTGACAAGGTCCAGAAAATGAGTGTGTCCCTCATAGACCTTAAGAATAAGGAAGGAGAATCCTTCGACGTTGGCTAGGGTGGTCTCTTTTATTGATGGTGGCGTTGCGTCTGCAACCTTCCATCACATTGTTCGTCACGACCAGCTGAAGGTCTCATTGGCAAAGAAGCCACCCATTGATTTTCCCGACCTTCTCAAGATGGTTGAAATTTACATCCGAACCGAGGAGGCTCTGCACCCTGAAGGTCTAAAAGAAACCCCAGGCAAGGGAAAAAGAAAGGTCGATGACTCCGAGCCGCCGAAGATAGCTTAGAAAGATGTGTTCGGCCAGAAATTGCCACCTCCTCCTCACCCCCCCCCCCCCCCCGCTTCGAGAGGTTCACTCTGTTGACTCATAGTGTGTTCGTCATTCTCATGAAAGTTGCAGATAAGGGGGCCGTCCACCATCCTCCCCGATTGAACAATAACAAGAAGAAGGACTGGAGATTCTACCGACGGTTTCATCGGGAGCACGAGACTGATAATTATCAGGCCCTTAAAGGCGAGATTGAGGTCATCATCCAAATGGGGTACCGAAAGGAGTTCACCCAAACTAATATGAGGGACATGAAGTCTTTGCCTCCTCCTCGAATAGCCACTAAGCATCCAGAAGCGGAACCCGAGCCCGAAGAAGTCGGTGGACCAGCCGTTCTTCACTGTGTCCACGGCGGACCCATTCGGGGAGAGTCGAACACCTCCTGTAAGGCCTTCGTACGGGAGATTAACTCATTCCACAACTATCCCCCCTCCCTTCGTCGGGGATCAAGGACTGGCGGTCTCATTCTCTAGCGAAGATATGGAGGGCATCCAACTGCCTCATTGCGATGCCCTAGTAGTCAGCTTCGGCATGGCTAACTGCGTTCAAAAAACTCAAACTCTCTCGCGAGAGGCTGAAATCGGTCAGGTACACGCTCCATGGGTTCTTAGATGTTCCTGTCCAATTTGAGGGAAACATCACGCTTGATGTAACAGCTAGAACGGCCCCTACCATCCGGACAGAGGCAATGGACTTCATGGTGGTCGACGTTAAGGCCGCCTATAATGCCATCATCGGTAGACCCGGCCTCTGCTCCCTCCATGCGGTGTCCTCCGCCTATCACCTAAAGATGAAATTTCCTACTGAGCACGGGGTCGGCATTGTCCGAGGCAATCAGGAATCCGCCCGTTCATGCTATATGGCCGCAGTGGGGGGCAGAGTCATTCCCTTTGATACAGTAGAACTTCCATCTGACAGGGGTCAGTTGTGCTCGAAGCCCGTCGACAAGTTGGAGGAGGTACCCTTCTCCGGTGATGACAAATCTAAATGGTTCCGAGTGAGCCAGTCTCTTGCTCTATACCTAAAACTGACCATTATTGGTGGCATCCATCGGAATGCCGACCTCTTCGCATGGGCGCCCTCGGAAATGCCAAGGATTTCAGAAGAACTCATCGTGTACAAACTAAGAGTCCACCCGGACTCGAAGCCAGTCAAACAAAAGCGCCGTAAGTTCGCTCCCAACATGCAACATGCAGTAAAGGAAGAAGTGGACAAGTTCCTTTCAGTTCGGTTCATATAGGAGGTCAACTACCCACAGTGGTTGGCAAACATTATGATGGTGAAGAAACCGAACGACAAGTGGAGGATCTGTATAGACTTCGCATACCTCAATAAGGCCTATCCTAAAGATCTGATCCCCCTCCCGAGTATCGACGCCCTGATAGACGTGACCTCGGGTCACGAGCTGCTAAGTTTCGTGGATGCCTTCTCAGGCTACAAGCAAATTAGAATGTTCCCTCCAGACATATCCAGAACTATCTTCGTGACCAATGAAGGCCTCTACTATTACCGGGTCATGCCCTTCGAGCTGAAAAATGCGGGTGCCACGTACCAAAGGCTCGTCAATCGTGTATTTAAGGAGCAGATAGGATGGAACATGGAGGTATATGTAACCTCTGTTTTTTATTTTTGTGTATTTTGAGTGTATTTTTCGTTTTGGTGTATTTTCTCTCTTATATTTTTCTGAACCATATATTGGAGTTGTTTTTCAATATATATTCGCTTTATTCAATTTGAGCTCTTTGTGGTTGTTTGGTTGTCTCTTTTGTTTCGTTCTTCAATTTTGTTCTTTCTTTCATTTTGGTCTCGTTCTCTTTATTTTTTTATTTTCTTGGGTGCTTGTGGTGGTGATTTGATTGTGATATTTTTCCCACTCCTATTGTTTATTCCCTAATAATATTTTACCAAGGCCAAATTAAATCCTCAAACCTATTTGATATTCTATACAATTTGTATCCTAATTAAATCCAATTAAACAAATCCTACTACTACTCCTAATTACCCACAACCCAAATACCCATTAACCCAACTTGTATTTCTAAACCCTATTCCCCTCATATATATATATATATATATATATATATATATATATATATATATATATATATATATATATATATATATATATATATATACTCACTTGTCTCTCCCTCACAAACCCTAGCCCTAATACTCATCCTCATCCATCCCGGCCTCCCTACTCTCTCTCCCGATTGCTTGCGCCGCCCACCTACAGCCGAACACCCTTCGACCCTAGCCCAGGCCGACCACTCCCTTCGGCTGTGTGCACACCCCATCCCGACACCCCACACTCCTATTCACTTGGTCGACTACCTCCTTGGCCATTCCGACCACCTCACATCACCATATAATCCATCGACTCCCTTTCTTGGTGTTCTCTCGTGGCCGCAAGCCACCATCGCCGTCATCTATCGCTTTTGGAGTTTTTGTTCGTGTGAAGATTTTTGCTCTAGTTTGCTTGGATTTTGATTCGTGGATTTTCGTTCGTGGGATTTGCTCGTTACTCTTGGTTTTCGTCGTTCTTCATCTTCGGTTAAGGCAAGTAACTTGTACTCCAATTCATTTATCTGATACAAGTCAAAATACTACCTATAGTGTAGTTGGATCTAGAGATGACTCTTGTTTGTGTTATCCTTGATGGGTTTTATCTCTATTATGAAAATTTAACCATAGATGACTCACGACACAATATGGACATGAATTAACGTAGGATTTACCCGTTCTTGATTTTGATCATGTATATGAGACTTTTGTGAGAACTCGTGTTTTGGTTGAGACCCATATGATATATTTGGTGTGGACATGCTAGATACCTTAATTCATGATGTTTGGACACCTGGTAGACTCGATTTCATATTTGGTTGTGTTTTGAACAAGTTTTGTATGATATATGTTGAGTTGTTGTTAAAGGGAAAAATCTGTATTTTGTCGCTGATCTGTTTTGTTTGCTATTTTGGACTGTTTTAAAGTCAGTAACTTAATTTCGGTATAAAACATGAGTTTTAGAGAATTTCGTCTAATTTCAAACCCCTCTAACCTTGTTTGATTTCGTTTTCGTATGAGTGAGTTATGACTGTTTTACTACAGAGGTGTAGATCTCTTCCAGATTTCTTTTTTCGATGTTCTTGATGACTAAATGATTGTATTAACTGTGCTACACATATTATTTTGATCCAAAGCTTTGGTCAGTATTTCTTTATCTAGTTAGGAATTACCCAGAATTTTGGTGAATTTTATTGATGAGTTTTATGTGTTATTTCATGCTCGTTTATGAAAATTATAGTTGCTGTATTTTGTTCACTGTCCTGTAAAGAACCTTATTTTCACTATGATTCCTTTTACTGTATGAAAAATGTTTGTGAAATATGAAAGTTAGTGTATTTTATCTATTTTCTTATCCCTTTGGCGGAATTGGATTTCGTTTCACTGGTTGTGAGATATCATAGTTTTCGTATAGCAGTGTTGGGAATTCCAGATTTGCCAAACTCTCGTTTATTGATGTTTTCTTATTTTTTGATGACTGATTCTAATTTTACTGGAAAATTATGAAACTTTATATTTAGATACTGGACATATAGAGGAATACTCCAGATTTTTCGTGGATTTATTCAATGCGTTTTGATGTTGTTTTCTTGTTCTTGAATTCATTTTCCGGATTTCTGGCTGAACCTATTTTCTGTATTCAAATCAGTTTTGAGCCATGTTTTTGTGAATTAATATATGACTTATTTATATTCGCTGGATTCGTGTGGAAGTCTATTTTTCAGATCCTTCTACGGATCCAGATTTGGATATTTGTAACACTGGAAATCACTGTTTTACTACAGTATGGTCTTGCTATCTTGAACTTGAGATTTGTCTATTTTATTCCTTTATGAGATATCTTGCACTCGTACATGTTTATCTTACAACTTGCACTTGTCACATGATAATGCCATGTTATTTGTGACATATTTTGCACATATACATGTTTGTTTGATATTAATAATAAATAATCAAGCCGGAGTTTAAGGGATAGATCTAATAGTAGATAATTCAGAAATGTGTACTCGGAAGGGGATCCACTGATCCTATGTGATTACTTGAGGCATGATACTTGACACGTGATTTCTTGATACTTGCACGCAAGACACGATATTTGCCACTTGTACACTTGACACGTGATTACATGATACATGATACTTAGAGCTTGGAGCTCGATTACTTGACTTGTCCCCGAGTATACTGCCCTCTATGGTCCACTATGAAATCTAAAGCGAAACTGTTTGTTGTTGCAACCATGTAAGGTGGGTTGCATAAAGTGCTACCTAGTTAATAATCACTACAAGACTTGATACATGATACTTGATACATGATACTTGAACATGATACATGCTTGCTTGATACTTGACTACATGATACATGAGACTTGTTTACATGAAACTTGATACATGACACTTGATACATGATTATATGATACTTGACACTTGATGCATGTTTATATGATACTTGACTACTTGACACTTGATTCATGTCATGTACACCTATTCACTTTACCATGCTAGTTGTTTATGTTGACATCATACTTATACTATGTTGCTAGTTAGTTTCCCCATGTGCTTGTATCCTACATTATAAGTGGTCTGTAACTTGCAATTGACGGGTACTTGTTTTTCTCTTTTCCTCTTTCCTGCATTCGTTGAATTGCAGATTTTGGAGAACAGACTCCAGATGGTATCAGAGACATGAAGTATTAGTGCTGGATTTTATTAATATTATTCCTTGTAGCTTGCTTGAACAATTTTGTATTTTGAGATTTGGATTTATTCTTGTATTTGAACAATGTGACCCAAGATGTTTGTTTTATTCAGATCATGACTATTTGAGATTTATGTATTTGATTTCACGTATTCTTATTGGTATTCTGGCTCATTATGTGCATGTGGTTGATTCTTTTGCTTCCTACTCTGATGACTCTTGAGAATGTTGTAAAGATTTCTTGAACAGCTTATGGATGATGAAAATCATTCGCTAGGCTTTTGTTGCGTATCCGTATTCCGTATTCTTTTTGGGAAGCGGGGCGTGACAGTTTATGTCGACGACATGCTCGTCAAAAGCCGCAGAGGACAAGATTGCGTCAGCGATATTTATGAGGTTTTCAGGCGTACGATTCCACAATACGAGACTCAACCCCTCCAAATGCGTCTTTTGGCAACACCTTGGGAAAATTTATCGGATTCGTGGTCAGCCAGCGAGACAATGTGGCGAACCCTGTAATACCCCGTACTTGAGGAGTATGCATATATATGGTATGTATATACATATGTGGCCTATAGTTGTGGTAGTGTGTGGTTGGAAGTTATAGAAAAGAATGAATTAATTACTATGGGGCCATGGTGTTCATGGTCAATGGCGGAGGCACATATCAAAGTGGGGGTACAAATGGGACCCCTAAAAAATTATAGAACACCCCTTTTATAGGTCAAAATTTTTATTTCCCCCCCCCCCCCCCAAAAAAAAATTATTTGACCCCCTAGCTCAGCTTCAAAATCATGTCCTATGCACTCACTACTCAGTACTTCGATATACAAAAAAAAAAAAAAAAAAAAAAAAAAAAAAAAAAAAAAAAAAAACACCAGTGGTACCCACACCCATCATACATCCCAACTCGTTTATCATTTCCATTCCCTTCTCTTCTGTCATCTCATTCTCTCAACCCATTGACCTAACCCATCCCATTCTCTGATTCTCACACTCTCTCGTCTCATTCTCTCAACGCAACCGCAAAAACGCAGTCACGCCAGTGGCGCCGCACTCGTTGCCTTGTCAGCAACGATCGTCGATCGGCCGTCGGCGAGCGGATTCCTCATCTTTTGCCGAAAGTGGGACCTGATCACCGGCGTAATCATCAGGTGAGCTTTCGTTTAGAAAAAAATTAAAACCACTTACAATTGAAGTCTTGAAGAAGATGTTGTTAAATTAGATTGGGGGCTTTTAATTTTTAAAAAAACCTTTGTTGCTTTCTATCTTGTTTATTTTAACAACCAACTTGTAATTTAGTCTTTTTGATTCAACGATTAGAGTTTCTTTGATTCACTGAATTGCACGAAAGTTTACTTAAGTAACTTAGCAGATTGTTTGGTAGTGTATTAGTGTTCAACCTAAAATACATATATATAATCGCCTTATCTTTGACAGTACCTTTGAGTGAATATAAATTATATAATGCCGGATGTCTTGTTAGTGGGAGATAGGAATTAGTGATGCACAAAGCTATGGAAATCATATGGTTTTACACTAATCAAGCGTGCACAATTTATATTATTAATCAATATTATTATCTACAATTTATATTATGTATGGATTAATAATATTGTATTGTTATATAATGTAAATAATATGAGCAAACAAAAAAGAACTCTTGATTTCTTTTTTGGGAAAAGAGATAAACCCGTTCGTACGAGTGAATCATCTCTTACTTCAATTGTCGAAGAAGTACCACTAATCGTTGAAGAAGAGGTGCCCCCTATTAGTGAAGAAATATTGTTGGATGTTGAACAATTACCTTTTGCAAATGAGGATCAACAAACTAGTGCCAGTAAAAAGAGGATGAAATTAATCTATCAAACTCCAAGCGTCCAAGATTAATTGATCCAGAAAAGATGGATGCATCTTCTTTGGTACGTGATCCAGGATTACGTCCAAGCATATGGGAAATTCCACCTAACAAGAGGGATGAAATTCGACGGGCTTACATAAATGTTGGACCGTATCAACCTAAGCTTTCACATTATAAGTCTTTGGATCCAGATAATCGTCGGCGATTTCAAGCTTCTTGGTATGAAAACCATCAAAGTTGGTTGAAGTATTCAGTGGAAAAGAATGTTGAATTCTGTCTTCCACGTTATCTTTTTGCAAAGAAGCCAACCGAACGATTTGGAGAGGATGCATTTACTACGAGGGGGTTTGAAAATTGGAAAAAAGTGGGAATCAAGGATAAATGTAAGTTATTATTACATGAAGGAAAGGTTCCAAATTCACCTCGTAAAATGGCACTGAAGAAATGTGAGGATTTGATGCATTATTCCGGACATATTGATAATTTGATTGATAAAAAAACAAAGAAGCAGAAGAATGATAAACATTTACGTCTTATAGCCACCATAGATTGTGTAAGGTTTTTGCTTTATCAAGCTCAACCTTTTAGAGGTCATGACGAAAGTGAGGACTCCGACAACCGTGGAAATTTTATTGAATTGTTAACACTTCTATCACATTATAATCATGATGCAGCTCAAGTTGTGTTAGAGAATGCTCCAAAAAATCAAAAGTATACATGTCCAACAATTCAGAAAGATATTATACATATCTTTGCCAATAATGTCCGGAACGCAATACTTGAAGAAATTGGGAATGCTAAGTTTTGTATCATTGTTGATGAAGCCCGGGATGAGTCAGAAAGGCAGAAAATGGCTATCATATTAAGGTTTGTTGATAAAATGGGATGTATAAGAGAGCGTTTCTTTGCAATCGTGCATGTCAAGGACACACGCGCATCAACTCTCAAAGATAGTATATGTGATGTGCTCACTCATAATAACCTCCAAGTTGAAAACATATGAGGTCAAGGCGATGATGGAGCAAGTAATATGCGTGGGGTGTGGAATGGACTTCAAGCTCAAATTTGTAGAGAATGTTCTTATGCATATTATGTGCATTGCTTTGCTCACATATTGCAGTTAGCCTTAGTCACAGCATCGAGGGAGGTACATGTTGTACATGAATTCTTTAGGCAGATGACTTATATTATTAATGTTGTTGTAGGCTCCACGAAACATCACGATGAGTTGCGAGATGCTCAAACTATTGAACTTGAAAAGCTGGTTGCTGCTAATGAAATTCAGACAGGAAGAGGAAAAAATCAAATTGGTACATTACTAAGGGCTGGAGATACTCGATGGAGTTCTCATTATTGGTGTATTTGTAGCTTGATCAAAACGTACAACGCCTCGTTGACAGTTCTCTTTAATATGAAAAATGAAGGGAGAGATTATGAAGTGCGTGGTGATGCGGCAATGGCTATAAAGATGATGGGAACGTTTGAGTTTATTCTTTGCTTGCATCTAATGGAAGAAATTATGGGAATAACAAATATTCTTTCTCAAGCTTTACAGCTACAAACTCAAGACATCCTAAATGCTGTAGATTCAGTTACTACATGCAAATCACTTCTTCAGAAGATGAGAGATGTTGGTTGGGAACCTCTACTAGCCAAAGTTCTATCATTTTGTGAACGGAATAATATAGATATTCCCGATTTATCCAATCTTTGCTCTGATGGGCAAGGTTTCCCCCATGGAAGAAATCAAAATTCTATCACATTGGAGCATCATTTGAGGATTGATTTGTTTATAGCTTCAGTTGACTTCCAATTGCGAATAGCAGGTTTTCTGATTCTTCTTTAGAGATCCTTGTCCTTAGCTCAGCATTAAATCAAAGGGATGGGTTTAAGTCATTTGATGTTAACAAGTTATGCATGTTGGTGGATAAGTTTTATCCCGAAGATTTCAGTGAACAAGACAGAGTGCAATTAAGATTGCAATTGGAGTATTGTGGTCTTGATGTCATAAAGCATCCAGAATTCTTGAATTTGTCTTCAACCTCTTATTTATGTCATAAATTATATAAGACAAAAAAATCAGTTAACTATCATCTAATTGATAGGTTGATCCGTTTGGTGCTAACTTGACCAGTTTCTACAGCAGCTACTGAACGAGCCTTTTCAGCTATGAAGCTTGTGAAGACGAAACTCCGCAATAGAATAGAAGATGATTATTTAGCTGATAGCCTCATTGTTTACATTGAAAAGAATATTTGTCGTAGTTTTACCAGTGAGATGATCATGTCAGAGTTTTATTCTGTGAAACCTCGACGGTAGGGATAAATTTGTTGATTGTAATTTTTTTAAACTTGGGTTATATTATTGACGTATTTTGTCGTTTGGTTATAAATTTATGGGTTTTATGAATATATTTGATCCAATTATTTTGAAATTTTTTTTAAAAAACAATCATGATGATGCCGAAAAAAAATGGGACCCCCATTTTGACTAGTCTGGCTCCGCCACTGTTCATGGTAGGTGGTGGTGACTTAGTCCCACATGAAATGTGAGTTAGAATTGTGTGTGTATATATAATAGTTGCTAAGGATCAATAGGTACCTAATAGTCATGACACCTTTTGTGAGGCAAGCATGTGGTGGGCTGTTGTTAGGATCAGTTTTTCGCGTGCGCAACTGAGCGGGACTCGGGGCGATACAAATGGTATCAGAGCCGACTTTTGACGCCGATCATAGGTTAGAGTGAGTTTGAGGTATGTCTGAGATGGAGCTAGTAGATGTACACTGGTGGGTAACCAGAGTCCCGGGTAGGGCTGTACAGCTAGCAGAATCAGGGTGCCTGAAATGGAGCTAGTAGATGTACACTGATAGGTAACCAGAGTCCCAGGTAGGGTTGTACAGCTAGCAGAACAGGGTACTCCACTCTACATTGGCTAGAAAGGGATCCTGGATCAGGTTGCAAGACCCGGACTCAACGAGGATGCTGAGTTCTCAAGGTGGGGTGTATGTAATACCCTGTATGAGATGGGCCTTCATGGTGGGCTTAGTAATTAATTAATGGTTAGATGAGGCTATAGATTTGGTAATGTGTGTATAAAGCCAATAGAAATAATGAATTAATTACCATGGGGACATGGTATTCATGGCAAGTGGTGGTGACTTAGTCCCACATGGAAGGTGAGTTAGGATTGTGTGTGTGTGTGTGTGTATAGGATTATCTATGATCAAGAGGCACCAACTTGTCATGACACCGTTTGAAAGGCAGCTTGTGGTGGACAATTATTAGGATTTGTTTGAACGGGGCTCGGGGGTGTTACAAAGCCCGAAAAGATTCAGGTCATACTGGACATGGCCCCTCCAAGAATTGTCAAAGAAGTCCAACGGCTTACGGGTCGATTGACGGTCATCGGCCGTTTCATCTCCAAGTCCAGAGAAAAGTCGCTCCCATTCTTTAAAGCCCTCCGCGGGGGGGGGGGGGGGGGGGGGGGGGGGGGAGCTTCGAGTGGGAAGATCCTTAACAGCAGACTTTCGATCAGCTGAAGTCCTGCCTGGTCAACCCCCTACTCCTTAGCAAACTAGAGTCAGGCAAGTCCTTTTTCTTTAGTTGGCTGCTTCGGAACACGTGCTCAGTGCCATGCTAGTCAGGGAGAAAGGCAGGGTCCAGAAACCCATCTATTATGTCAGCAAAATTTTGCACGACGTTGAACTGTAATACACCAAGATGGAAAATGTCTCCTATGCATTGGTGATGGCCGCTCAGAAACTCTGACCATACTTTCAAGCCCACTCCGTCCAGGTCCTTATAGATCAGCCTCTCGGGATAGTCCTCAACAAACCAGAATGCTCTGGCCGCTTGATTAAGTGGTCAATCGAGATGAGCCAGTATGACATCAGCTACCAACCCCGGACAACCATTAAAGGGCAAACCCTCGCAGAATTCATCACCCGAGGCATCTGAAATCCGAGATAAAGAACCAGTTTGGGAGATCTATGTCGATGGTTCATCTTGTGAGGGTGGAAGCGGAGCTAGCATCATACTCAGGGGCCCCGACGACTTCCTCCTTCAGTATACCCTACGTCTCAATTTCCAAGCATCCAACAATGAGGCCGAATATGAAGTGATAATCATCGGGCTCATGCTAGCCCATAAGGCAGGGACAAGACGAGTAATGATCTTCAGCGACTCTTAGCTCGTGGTCAACCAGATCTCCGGGAATTATGAGGCCTATGACACTCAGATGATCCAATACTTGGCGGGCGTCATATTCCTCTTAGCTGTCTTCGAGGTTGCCGATGTCGAGCGTGTCCCCGGAGAACAGAACAGCCAAGTCGATTCCTTGTCCAAGCTGGCCTCGTCGTCCTTCGAGGGTCTAGATCACACTGTCCTGGTCGAGGTCCTCCTCAAGCCTAGCATTTTCTACAGCAGCTACTGAACGAGCCTTTTCAGCTATGAAGCTTGTGAAGACGAAACTCCGCAATAGAATAGAAGATGATTATTTAGCTGATAGCCTCATTGTTTACATTGAAAAGAATATTTGTCGTAGTTTTACCAGTGAGATGATCATGTCAGAGTTTTATTCTGTGAAACCTCGACGGTAGGGATAAATTTGTTGATTGTAATTTTTTTAAACTTGGGTTATATTATTGACGTATTTTGTCGTTTGGTTATAAATTTATGGGTTTTATGAATATATTTGATCCAATTATTTTGAAATTTTTTTTAAAAAACAATCATGATGATGCCGAAAAAAAATGGGACCCCCATTTTGACTAGTCTGGCTCCGCCACTGTTCATGGTAGGTGGTGGTGACTTAGTCCCACATGAAATGTGAGTTAGAATTGTGTGTGTATATATAATAGTTGCTAAGGATCAATAGGTACCTAATAGTCATGACACCTTTTGTGAGGCAAGCATGTGGTGGGCTGTTGTTAGGATCAGTTTTTCGCGTGCGCAACTGAGCGGGACTCGGGGCGATACAAATGGTATCAGAGCCGACTTTTGACGCCGATCATAGGTTAGAGTGAGTTTGAGGTATGTCTGAGATGGAGCTAGTAGATGTACACTGGTGGGTAACCAGAGTCCCGGGTAGGGCTGTACAGCTAGCAGAATCAGGGTGCCTGAAATGGAGCTAGTAGATGTACACTGATAGGTAACCAGAGTCCCAGGTAGGGTTGTACAGCTAGCAGAACAGGGTACTCCACTCTACATTGGCTAGAAAGGGATCCTGGATCAGGTTGCAAGACCCGGACTCAACGAGGATGCTGAGTTCTCAAGGTGGGGTGTATGTAATACCCTGTATGAGATGGGCCTTCATGGTGGGCTTAGTAATTAATTAATGGTTAGATGAGGCTATAGATTTGGTAATGTGTGTATAAAGCCAATAGAAATAATGAATTAATTACCATGGGGACATGGTATTCATGGCAAGTGGTGGTGACTTAGTCCCACATGGAAGGTGAGTTAGGATTGTGTGTGTGTGTGTGTGTATAGGATTATCTATGATCAAGAGGCACCAACTTGTCATGACACCGTTTGAAAGGCAGCTTGTGGTGGACAGTTATTAGGATTTGTTTGAACGGGGCTCGGGGGTGTTACAAAGCCCGAAAAGATTCAGGTCATACTGGACATGGCCCCTCCAAGAATTGTCAAAGAAGTCCAACGGCTTACGGGTCGATTGACGGTCATCGGCCGTTTCATCTCCAAGTCCAGAGAAAAGTCGCTCCCATTCTTTAAAGCCCTCCGCGGGGGGGGGGGGGGGGGGGGGGGGAGCTTCGAGTGGGAAGATCCTTAACAGCAGACTTTCGATCAGCTGAAATCCTGCCTGGTCAACCCCCTACTCCTTAGCAAACTAGAGTCAGGCAAGTCCTTTTTCTTTAGTTGGCTGCTTCGGAACACGTGCTCAGTGCCATGCTAGTCAGGGAGAAAGGCAGGGTCCAGAAACCCATCTATTATGTCAGCAAAATTTTGCACGACGTTGAACTGTAATACACCAAGATGGAAAATGTCTCCTATGCATTGGTGATGGCCGCTCAGAAACTCTGACCATACTTTCAAGCCCACTCCGTCCAGGTCCTTATAGATCAGCCTCTCGGGATAGTCCTCAACAAACCAGAATGCTCTGGCCGCTTGATTAAGTGGTCAATCGAGATGAGCCAGTATGACATCAGCTACCAACCCCGGACAACCATTAAAGGGCAAACCCTCGCAGAATTCATCACCCGAGGCATCTGAAATCCGAGATAAAGAACCAGTTTGGGAGATCTATGTCGATGGTTCATCTTGTGAGGGTGGAAGCGGAGCTAGCATCATACTCAGGGGCCCCGACGACTTCCTCCTTCAGTATACCCTACGTCTCAATTTCCAAGCATCCAACAATGAGGCCGAATATGAAGTGATAATCATCGGGCTCATGCTAGCCCATAAGGCAGGGACAAGACGAGTAATGATCTTCAGCGACTCTTAGCTCGTGGTCAACCAGATCTCCGGGAATTATGAGGCCTATGACACTCAGATGATCCAATACTTGGCGGGCGTCATATTCCTCTTAGCTGTCTTCGAGGTTGCCGATGTCGAGCGTGTCCCCGGAGAACAGAACAGCCAAGTCGATTCCTTGTCCAAGCTGGCCTCGTCGTCCTTCGAGGGTCTAGATCACACTGTCCTGGTCGAGGTCCTCCTCAAGCCTAGCATCGAGAACCCCGAGGTCCTTTGCCTTAATCTGGGCATACAAGCGAAAACGTTGATGGATCTCATCCGAAAGTTCTTGACAAAGGGCGAACTCCCACAAGACCCAACCGATGCCAGAAAGATAAGAGTCTGATCAAAGAGATTCACCTTGATTGGCGATGTACTTTTCAAGCGCTTATGCACTAAAGTGGATGGAAGACCATATCTCCGCTGTCTGAGTCCTGATGAAGCCAAGTATGCATTGGAGGAGTTGCATGAGGGAATTGGAGGTTGCCATATGGGCAGCAGGTCTGTAGAACCCCATATTTTCAAATATTATTTTAATTATTTGAAAATGAATTTAAATGATTTTTTTGGAGATTTAATTAATATTTTCTAAGAAATTTATCTTTTGCACACGTGCAAAACACGTGCAAATGACTTTTTAGAAGTTTGAAAAATTAAGATTTCTTTATGAAAAATCATTATTTATTATTTAGAATTTATGTAGTATTTTTCCAGATTTTTCTAAAAATTAATTGATACTATTTGCAATTTTTGAGAAAAGAAGGACTTATTTGCAAAATTGACATTTTAAGGGTGTGACAGTGTAAAAATGGCCTGAGGCCCATCCAAGGCCCAATACAATTCCTACACAGAAAAGCAAGAATACCGACCTGGTTCGGCTCCGGACCCCTTCAGGGTCGGCGCCGAACCTCGTGTTTGCCCCCACAGTGCCGGCTTCCTCGTACTGACGAGCCTCAGTATCCCCCGGAGTCCGATCCGGAGCAGTCCCTCATGCCGTCCCCCCTCTCTGGCGGGGCGGAGGGATGACCTGGCGCAGCCTAGGCCCTCCGATTCCCCCAGAGGCACAGAGGACTCACGATGGGCCACGTCAACTCCAAATACCGCCAAGGGTTTCGCCACGTCAGCCCTATACCACTCCTGGTATCACAGCAACCGCCTTAAACCCCCTGGGCCTTCTGCCACGTCAGGCCCATGGGCTTTCGGATCCAAACCCGGCCCCCAAGCGGAACCAAACCCGGTTGGGATTTTCTATAAATACTAGACCCTCACCCACCTTTTGGAGGTAATCAATCTTTTGCCACTTAAATATACCTAGTTATTGCTACTCTCTCACAGAGACTGACTAGAGCGTCGGAGGGTCCGCCACCGGGACAAATCCCGGTGTTTCAGGACCGTCTGCAGGTACACAAGACCTCGGATCCGACCCTTCCGATCCGAGCCCAACCTTCAACGCCTTTCCGAGCTCATCGTAGGCCCCAGAAGGTCAACCGAAGGTCGGCAGACGAGCGGCAATCTCCTTCAATACAAATTGAGTTCGAACTCACACCTGGTGCTTCGACACGTGCCTCAGAAATAAACAGCATCAGGTTGGCGCCGTCTGTGGGAACCAGCTGCTCCAGAAGCCGATCCGACCCAGACCCTCAAAGGCCATCGACAGCCGAATCCTCATGGCAACCAAAGGCAAGGGGGCTGCTTCCTCCGTCAACCAACGGGACTCGCCCCCACCCACCAATAAAGCCAGGCCACGCCCGTCGAAACACAAGGCTCCCTCTCGGGAGTCCCAAGGGAGCGTCGGCCGGCCAGCCCAGCCCGACCTCCGGGGAATAATCCTCAACCGCAAGATTACCCGCAGCAGGAGAAGGGCCGCTTCCAACCCGGCCCCGAACCGCCCGAGGCCACCGTCCGAGGTACGCAGACCCGCGCTCAGCCGAGTCGGAAGACAACCCTCGGACCAACCAAACCGGGCCGAAAGAGCCCCCGTCACTCATAAGGAATTCCAAGACTTCCGAAAAGAAATGCTGGGAGCCCTCCGACGGGCCCCCAGGGAAGAAACCCTCCATTCGCAAACGGGGTCGGACGCCGAAGCCAGCGCGTCCCGCCCTTCAACGATCCAGCCGGGAGACGATGACGTACTCCTAAGCCGCCTACAAGAAATGGAGGACCGCCTCGATCACATAAGGGACGGCGACCAAAGAATGGCTCAGGGGTACAGACCTGTCCGTCCACCCTTCTCCGCCCCCATCCTCCTAGCGGAAATACCCCGGAATTTCCGGCCCCCTCAATTCGAGACCTACGACGGCGAGGGAGATCCTGCTGATCACATGGAGGGTTTCAAAACCCTCATGATGATTCACAGCGCCTCGGATATCCTGCTCTGCCGAGCCTTCCCCGCCACCCTTCGGGGTCCTGCTCGCGAGTGGTTCTCGAAACTCGCCCCCGGCTCCATTTACTCCTTCGACCAACTCGAGGGCAATTTTCTTGCCCATTTTGTCACTAGCCGGAAGGCCGAAAGGACCAGCGCCTCATTACTTGGGCTCAAACAGATAGAGGGGGAATCACTCAGAATGTTCGTCCGGAGATTTACCGCTGAGGCAAGGTCGGTCTCCTCCCTCGACCCAGGCGTCGCTTCAGCGGCATTCCGACACAACGTCCGCCCCGGACAGCTGAAGGCCTCTCTGGCCAAGAGACCCCCCATCGACTTCCCCGACCTCCTTAATAGAGTCGAGAAATACATTAGGGCAGAAGAGGCCCTCAACCCCGAAGATGCCAGGGATGCCACCGGGAAAGGAAAGCGGAAGACCGAGGAAGGCGAACCACCGAAGAAAGCTCCAAGGGACCCGGGGGCCATAAAGAAGGTCCCGCCAGTCCCCCGCTTCGAGAGGTACACTCCCCTGACGCATAACATCTCCGCCATCCTCTTGGAAATCGAAGACAAGAGCATTGTCCGACTCCCCCCCCCGATCTAATAACAACAAGAATCGAGACCAGCGCTTTTACTGTCGCTTCCACAGAGATCACGGGCACGAAACCGACCAATGCCGAGCCCTGAAAGACGAAATTGAAGAACTCATTTCCAGAGGATACCTCCGAGAGTTTACCTGAGAAGGCCCACGGGATCGGCGAGACGCTAGGAACCGGAGGCAATCGCCTCCAAACCCTGCTCCAAACCAGTCCCAGGATCGGGACCCCGACTCCAAGGGAGCCGCGGATATCCCTTTCATCTTGCACTGTGTCCACGGAGGGCCGATGGGAGGCGGATCAAACACTTCCAAAAAAGCCTTCCTTCGAGAGGTGAACGCTGTCAAAGACAACCCCTCGCCCAAACTACAATCAAGGCCGGTCTCCTTCTCAGGGGAAGACCTTGAAGGTGTTCGCTTGCCCCACTGCGATGCTCTCGTCATCAACCTCCACATGGCTAATTGTGAGGTCCGCAGGATCCTCGTCGACAACGGTAGCTCGGTGAATATTCTTTTTCTCGAAGCCTTCGAAAATCTCAGGTTACCCCGAGGAAAACTCAAGCCAGCTGGATACACCCTGCACGGGTTCTCAGGCGTCCCTGTCGTAATAGAAGGGATTGTTACCCTCGACGTTACCGCCGGGTCGACTCCTGTCAAGAGGACCGAATCCATGGACTTCATGATGGTCAACGTCAAGGCGGCCTACAACGCCATACTTGGCCGGCCTGGACTATGCTCCCTACAGGCGGTGCCTTCGGCTTACCATCTGAAGCTCAAGTTCCCCACCCCTCAAGGAGTCGGCATCGTCCGAGGCAGTCAAGAAGCAGCGCGATCATGCTACATGACCACCGTCGGTGGAGGCGTGTTCCCCCTCGACGCCGGACGAGCGTAGACTATGGCCCGGCTATATGTAAATCTTTTGTTTTTGGTGTAAACCCTCGTTTGTAAAGGGCTGCCTTAGCGGCCCTCCCTACCTTATACTAAAAATATGCCTTTTTATCCGAACCCCAAATGTCTCGATAATCTCAATACGAGTCCGGACCGAAGGTCCTTCCTAAGGCCCCACTTCGATCCCTCGCGGAACGATGGAGCCAGACCTTGCCTCCGACATTTCGTACCGCATCGCTGGCCGGAGCAAGGAGGGAAAAGGATTCCTCTTTCATACCCCTTTATTTTTCGTTCCAAAGAGGAAAAATAAAACGAAAGAAAAAACAAAGACCGTTACAAGACCGCTCCACTCTTCTCAAATCAGGTAGATCAGGGCCCCCCCCGGGCCCAACGAGGGACAAAGAGTACTTCGACCAAGCAACTAGGGGCCCCCCCCCTCGCTGTGATATTCCTTAGCCTCAGCCCCAATCGACGGTCCAGCCACCGAACTCTGGGCGTCATCCGGTCGCGCCCACTGCAACAACAGCAACGCAGAGGGAACCCCCTCCGCCAGTCGACCCAAGGATGAAGAGAACGAGGCTCCCAGCATCGCCTTGTAACGAGGCATCTCCGTCTCCTCCTCCACAAAGACGTCGCGAGGTAGCCCCCCAGGGGAGGACCTCGGCTCCAAGGTACTTAGCCCGGCTCGTCTAATGTCCGTCCCGCCGAGCTCCCGATCCCACATCACTCTTCTCAATCGGCGCGCCTCCGCACTCAAGACGGCGAACTTATTCCGATAAAAGTTACAAGCTTCATCAGTGTCCCGAGCCCCCCTTCGGTGGCGAGCCAGTGCGGCTTCCAGGACCTTAACCTTACTCCGGAGTCGTGCCACATAGAAACTACGGGAGTCTCCTTCAGGAAGGATAGCCGCGACCTACAAGATAACCAACCAACTCAACACACATTCTCAAGAAGATTCAGAAATGTCCGAGGTCAAACCAACCGGCCGGTCAAAAAACTTTTCTTGCCACTATAAATCCAAATGTTTCTTACAAAAATGCGGTGGCCAGTCCGCGGGAGGCAAACACAATCGAGGGAGAGAAAAAGAAAGACGAAAATTGCACAACTCATAGACCCACCTCCGCGCCGACGGACGGATCCACGGGAGCGTCGGCCGAGGGGTCGACGGCGGGCCCTGCTTCACCCGGAGTCTTCGACGTCCCCTCGATCTCCATATCATACTCAAAATTGGACAGATCGAGGGCCGGGAAGAAGTGCCTCACGTGGCTGAGGGCCCTCTCATAGCTCTTGTCCTGGGCCGCGATCACCATCTGCTGGCCCTTGCGCAACACCTCCTCCGCCTCCTTGGTAAACTTCGTCTTCAGGGAGGCCATCTTCTTCTCCCACTCCACATCCTTGGCCTTGAGCTGGAGCTCCAGCTGCTGCTCTCTCTTATGCGAACCCTCGAGTTCGATTCGCATCTCCTTCATCTCCAGCTCGCTCTTTTCCGCTCGAGCTCGCTCTTGAGCCAGGGATGCCTCGTACAGGTTCTTGATGTTGGCCCCCTGTATACAGGCCTACAACCAACGACAGACAAAGATGAGACCTCGGCACGTAAATCAACAAAGAGGGACAGAGTCGACAGACTTACCTGCACAGTGGCCTGTGCCAGGCGGGCAAATGCCGCCTCTACGGGCTCGCCCTCCATCGCCTTGCGATCGCAAGGGGTCGCCAGCTTTTCCACCACTTCGACGGCTTGGGCCTCCTCTGTCAGGCGGTCCCCCATCAGAACCGACCAGTCAGGAGCCCACCGCTGCCGCACCAGCTCCACCACCGGATCCTCTTCCTCGGCCTCGACCCAGGGACCTTTCCCCTTGTCGAGAACAGAGGCCCCTGCTCGGCCCAGACCCTTCGAAGAAGCCACGCCCTTGCTCGTCTCAGAGCGACCCCTCTTGGTCCTCGGCTCGAGTTGAACTTCCGAGATAACAAGGGGCAGCTCCCTCGACCTCTTCGCCGCCTCCGCCTTCTTCTTCTCGGCGTTTTCCTTCTTCATGGCCAGCCGCCTTGCCTGGATCGATGCCTCATCCATACCTGCAGAAAAAACCATTAAGAGCAATGAGCAAGAAAGCAAGAAAGGACCCAGAGGAAAGGAACAACTACATACGCATAACAGCTGGGCTCAGTCCAGCGCTCGCCAGAGTGGTCTCCGTCACCTCCGTCCAATCAATGCTAGGTGACTGGCGGAGGCGCTCGACAAACCCCCATTCATCTGCCGACAGATCCCCCTGCCTCGGCAGTGGGTGGCTCGGCTTGGAGTGGTTCCATCGAGTAGGAATGTCCCATGGCTCTTCACTCCGGATCACCAAATACTTCTCCTTCCATCCCTTGATGGAATCGGGGTGGTGGCGAACGACCTTCCCCCCGCTCCGGGGAGAGATATAGTATACACCCTCGGCCGACGGATTGACCATCAACATTGCACGGAACACGTTCAACCGCAGGGGTACTTGCTGCTCCTCGCACATCAGCATAAAGCAGATGATTTGCTTCCAAGAGTTTGGCCCGTACTGCATGGGCGCCAAGGAGGCCCAGTTCAACACGTCCCTAATGAACGGGTGGACCGGCAACCTCAGGCCAGAGATAAAAGCGTCCACCGGGAAGACACAGTACCAAGCTGATAAGGGATCGGTGGGACGCAGAGTAGGGCTCGGCATCAGCAGTTCGTGACCAGGCCCTATATGATACGCCAGCTGCAGAACCTCCAAATCCCCGCCCTCCAAAACGGTCGAGATCGCGTCCATCATCACCCTCCCCCGGCTCGGCGAAGAGGGTTGCACTCCGAAGAGCTCCTGGTCAGAAAGATCGTCGGGATACTGACGGAAATGCTTCGGCTGGACGGGCGAGCCAGTCATCAAATTACGGAAAACAGGCGCCTTGCTCGAACCGCCGGTCCTCGACCCCGGTTTTCCTGGGGCCCTCTTCTCCTTCTTAACTCGCTCCGACGGTCCTCGACCCTGAGCGGTGGATCTCCTCACTGTATTGCCCTCGCCACTCTCCTCATCGGAAGACAGCTCCAGCACGCGAATGCCGTCCGAACCCTCGCCGGTTCCCTCCGACCCACTACTCTCCACCCCAAAGGGACGTCGAGTACGCGACGCCCTCGACTTGTGTATCGCTTCCCCCTCACCTACGGAGCCCTCCAAAGAAACCGAGCCAGTATGGTCCACAACGGGCACCGATCCCTCCTCGAACACGGGCTCTTCCCACGACGTCGACGGAGAGTCAGGCTTTACTTCCCCCCTGGACGACGACGCCGACGAACCGGACTGAGCCCTATCCATCTGTGCCTAAAGATAAAACAAACTTACCAAACTAACCTGGGACCGCTTCGGAAAGGCGAACCGAGTACGGCAAACTGCAAGAGCAATCGCTGAAGGGGTGGGAGATTTTTTTTGAAGAAAGAAGCAGCAAGATTGTAGTGGGCGAAAGGGAAAAAAGGGGGAATACTTATATAAGGGAAGAACGGCTCCTCGACTTCCGCGATTACTGTTCACTGATTGACGCACAACTGCCGCCTGGAAAATCGCGCCGCGTTCTCGAAACCTGTGCGGGGGACGTCATCAGACGCCAGACTGACGGCCTAACTCTGGGGTCGGGTCGGGTGGGATACACGACGGAGAAAACATTTTTTTAAGTTTAAGGCACCGTCATATGACAGACGCCCCGGGCTCCAGCGACCGACCAGTTCCCCTCTCACCCTCGAGCAGCCCGGGACTTACAGCCTCGGCAGCCGAAACCCCGAACTGTTCGAGGGTGGAACAGAAACCGCCATCGCCTACAGCCCTATCAAGACGGACTGACCGACCCCCGACGGGAGGTGGCCCCCCCATCCGAGGCCCTTCAGCCCCAAGGCCGGTATACGGTGGGTGCGTCTTTTCGTCTGGATCTCCCCCGGGCCAAACCTCCATGACAGGGCAGTCTGACCCGAAAAGGGATCCAGACGGCAAAACCACCACTAAACCGAAGCTCCTCTTCCCACAGCACGGATTTCGGCCGTCACCCCTCTCGCCCTGATCTCCCGTAGACCTGGCCACCATATCAAGGTCCATCAGATCCAAGAGAAGATCAGGGCGGCAGAGTAACCACCTCTCCGACGCTGCTAGGGTCGAAAATATTAGCCAAAGACAGGCGTCCGCCGAAGCAGACACCTCTGAGAGCCAATGGGCCACCCTTGTTTTGATCATACCTACAATGGAGGGGGGAGGTATTTATAACCTCCCCCAGGGACTAACCGTTGAGGCGCAGGGAAGGTCAATCAACGGAAAACCATGCACCATCTACATTTATTAGGCGGCGCCATTAAATGCCCCTAGGAAATTGGACCATCACACCATTCTCGGAGAGCCTTCAATACACCACATGAATGGTGGGATATCCCCGCTCAGTCACTCTGGGGCGCCAACCGGTCGCCATCCCCCTTGGTTAGCCCGAAATCCCTCGGCCAGCTCGGGGTCGGGTCTAGCACCAGGGCAGTCTTCTCAGGAAGGCTTCACGGCTCGCCATCGCCCTTGCCTTCCAGTAATCCCTCGCCAAGCTCGAGGTCAGGTCTGGCACCAGGGAGGTCTTCTCAGGAAGGCCAACGGCTCGCCACCCCCCTTGTTGGTCCATAATCCCTCGATCAGCTCGAGGCCGGGTCCAGTACCAGGGGAGTCTTCTCAGGAAGGCTTCACGGCTCGCCATCGCCCTTGCCTTCCCGTAATCCCTCGCCAAGCTCGAGGTCAGGTCTGGCACCAGGGAGGTCTTCTCAGGAAGGCCAACGGCTCGCCACCCCCCTTGTTGGCCCATAATCCCTCGATCAGCTCGAGGTCGGGTCCAGTACCAGGGGAGTCTTCTCAGGAAGGCTTCACGGCTCGCCATCGCCCTTGCCTTCCAGTAATCCCTCGCCAAGCTCGAGGTCAGGTCTGGCACCAGGGAGGTCTTCTCAGGAAGGCCAACGGCTCGCCACCCCCCTTGTTGGCCCATAAATCCCTCTATCAGCTCGAGGTCGGGTCCGGCACCAGGGGAGTCTTCTCAGGAAGGCTTCACGGCTCGCCATCGCCCTTGCCTTCCAGTAATCCCTCGCCAAGCTCGAGGTCAGGTCTGGCACCAGGGAGGTCTTCTCAGGAAGGCCAACGGCTCGCCACCCCCCTTGTTGGCCCATAATCCCTCGATCAGCTCGAGGTTGGGTCCAGCACCAGGGGAGTCTTCTCCGGAAGGCTTCACGGCTCGCCATCGCCCTTGCCTTCCAGTAATTCCTCGCCAAGCTCGAGGTCAGGTCTGGCACCAGGGTGGTCTTCTCAGGAAGGCCAACGGCTCGCCACCCCCCTTGTTGGCCCATAATCCCTCGACCGGCTCGGGGTCGGGTCTGGCACCAGGGTACTCTTCTCACGAAGATCCAATGACTCACCATCCCATTTTCTACAACCATGAGCACTCCTCCACGGCTAGCTCCCGCACCCCCTGCAGGAGTGGGGGGCTTGTGTGACAGTGTAAAAATGGCCTGAGGCCCATCCAAGGCCCAATACAATTCCTACGCAGAAAAGCAAGAATACCGACCTGGTTCGGCTCCGGACCCCTTCAGGGTCGGCGCCGAACCTCGTGTTTGCCCCCACAGTGCCGGCTTCCTCGTACTGACGAGCCTCAGTATCCCCCGGAGTCCGATCCGGAGCAGTCCCTCATGCCGTCCCCCCTCTCTGGCGGGGCGGAGGGATGACCTGGCGCAGCCTAGGCCCTCCGATTCCCCCAGAGGCACAGAGGACTCACGATGGGCCACGTCAACTCCAAATACCGCCAAGGGTTTCGCCACGTCAGCCCTATACCACTCCTGGTATCACAGCAACCGTCTTAAACCCCCTGGGCCTTCTGCCACGTCAGGCCCATGGGCTTTCGGATCCAAACCCGGCCCCCAAGCGGAACCAAACCCGGTTGGGATTTTCTATAAATACTAGACCCTCACCCACCTTTTGGAGGTAATCAATCTTTTGCCACTTAAATATACCTAGTTATTGCTACTCTCTCACAGAGACTGACTAGAGCGTCGGAGGGTCCGCCACCGGGACAAACCCCGGTGTTTCAGGACCGTCTGCAGGTACACAAGACCTCGGATCCGACCCTTCCGATCCGAGCCCAACCTTCAACGCCTTTCCGAGCTCATCGTAGGCCCCAGAAGGTCAACCGAAGGTTGGCAGACGAGCGGCAATCTCCTTCAATACAAATTGAGTTCGAACTCACACCTGGTGCTTCCACACGTGCCTCAGAAATAAACAGCATCAAAGGGTTAGAGTGCAAAATGTGCATTCTGGACGTTTTGAACAATATTGATGAAGATTTAGAAGTATATTTTCTATTAGATCCTAATTTAAAGGAGTTTTATTGAATTTACAAGACTAATGTATATATATGTAAGTTGTATTTTTGGGAAGGATTGTTTTGCAAAAGGTGAGTAAAACCTAATATTAATCCGGCATCTATAAGGGATTTCTTTCCCAGCCGTCATTTACAAAATATACAGATTTTTGAGATTTGTTTGAGGAGCAAGAAGAGGCTTTTTGGATCTAGCAAGGAGAAGAGCTT
This sequence comes from Hemerocallis citrina, assembly GCA_017893485.1. NCBI lineage: Eukaryota > Viridiplantae > Streptophyta > Magnoliopsida > Asparagales > Asphodelaceae > Hemerocallis > Hemerocallis citrina. Next base: position 175,006 of record JACEHZ010000387.1, read on the forward strand.
TTTCGTGGATTTTCTTCAAAACAATGTGAGTGGTTTGTTTTTGTTTTGCTTTGTTTGTCTTGTTTGTTTTGATTTATGAATGACGTAAGATCTTTTGTTACACTTGTTTGATCGGTATGATATTGTTTTCTTGTCTCATTGTATGCATAACATGGACCTTTTATTTTGATATGGATGATGAGAACACTTAATGATATTTGGTCCATGTATGAGAAATTATCAAGATTTGTTGAGGAAATATTGATCTATGGAATCGTATTATTGGAAAGCATGTTAAGAAATGATTAGGTTGTGATCGGAGGATAAACATCTAGATCTTATGATTTAATTCTGATTTGATTATGAGTTGAGGAAGAAGGTTTGTTGAGAAACCCCAATAGAAGATTAGTGATTTAGATCATGAGAAGTTGAGATTTGAGGAATTGATTGATGAGTATTGTATCCGTATTGGATATTATTTTGAGAGTTAACATTGGCTTGTGTACGAACTATTGTTTGATAAACAATGAACCATGATTTTTAGAAATCTTCAGATTGATTTTGTATTTAGACCTAAAATAGGAAAACTGTAGACCGACAGTCGACTAGGCTACTGTGCAGTCGACTGGTGCGACTCTACTGATTGTCGTCAGTCTTTGAGAATTGTTCGGGACAGTCGACCTAGGCTATTGTCAGTCGACTGGTCTACTGATTGTAAAACTTTGTTCAGTCCTTTCTGGACAGTCGACCTATGACCCTTTCAGTCGACTTATTTACTTAGAATATTTTTCTTGAAAATTATTGAAATTTGTCTCGGGGCATTCGACCGATGACTTCACTAGTCGACTGATAGTGCCTTAGATTATTTTGTGAAACTCTGAAGGGTTGTCCTCTGGACAGTCGACTTACCTCAGCATAAGTCGACTGGTACTGAGGGATCTGTGTATTTGATTTGAGACATTTGTTCAGTATTTGATTTTGAGATATTTTGTTCAGAAATTGATTTTGAGACATTTGTTCAGTAGTTGATTTTGAGACATTTGTTCAGTATTTGATTTTGAGACATTTGTTCAGTATTTGGTTTTGAGACATTTTGTTCAGCGTTTGATCTTGAGATAATCAGCTAAGAAAGTGATTTTGAGATATTCGGTTGAACCACTTGTTTAGTGGGAATTTGATTAGATGTTGGATTTTGAGTCTCTAGAGGTACGTGACCCTAGTATACCGGTGTTGGGTTATTTGTTGAGGCCCATTGAGGCGAATTTTCAGTTATTCATATTTTTAGTCCGGTGGGGTACACTACTCTAGGAGATTTGTTCAGTAACCAAAAATAATAAGGACTTGCACTAGTAGTGTCATGACGAAGGGGACATAAGTTATGCACCTCAGTAAGGCTTTAGATGTGGGATTTAATCTCCTGAATTATCCAAGTGGTTAACCTGAGATGTGAGATTTATCTTCTGAATTATCCAGGTAGACAACCTGAGATGTGAGATATATCTCCTGAATTATCCAAGTAATCATCTTGAGATGCGGGATTGACCTACGGAATGATCAAGGTCGAGGCGACGCTTTTGGGATATTATTGTGATGATGAGTCTATGTTTAGATGTGGATTGATCTCCTGAATTATCCAGGGAAAATACCTGAGATGTGGGATCTATTTCAGGGATTATCAAGCATGGGCAATTTCTCATAGTTTATCTTCATCTCTTAGTAGTCATCGTTGTCAGCATATAGCATTTGTGTTTTATTGACTCATCTTTATGCATTCGGATTTCCTGTTTCCACATTTGACATTCGGTTTTGGTATCACCTGTTGTTCTAATTGGTATCTTGGTTATTATTTGTTGGACATTGCAATTTAAGTTCATTTATGTTGTTATTTAATTTTTATGCCACTCACACCATTTATGGCTGACCCCTTTAGTTTGGGGGTTAGGATTCAACTCTAGCCTCACATGTTGCAGGTTATTGCCTAGAGTTGGAGATTTGATGCTTGAGTTAGCTTTTGGGATAAATGGACTATTAAGTGTTTAGTGTTAAATTGTAAAGACTTGTTGAGTTAATTTTGAGTTGTTTAGTCTTCCGCTGTGATATATAAAAGTTTTGTTGTGATAACATTGAAAATCTTGTTGGTGTTTGGTTGTGTTTATTGTTTTATTGAAGTGGATCACTGGGAATGTGCCACGTATTTTCTAAGCTCTCATATTAGAAATTCGGGGCGCTACAAGGTCGCTCGCGAGGAAGGTACTCAACCATGGGTACTATTGGCCAACCATATTACAAGACGTCGACGATTTTGTGAAAAGGTGTGGACCCTACCAGAGATTCTCTGTGAACAGACGCATGCCACAGGCCGAATTCTCGATACTTGCTAGTTTGGGCCCCCTTTGCCATGTGGGAGATGGATCTAGTCGGCCTCTTTCTAAAGGCCACGGGCCAAATGCGCTTCCTCATAGTGGTCATCGACTATTCATTAAATGAGCTGAGGCAAAACCCTTGGTCAAAATCACTGAGCATCAAGCCCAACAGCTCTTTTGGAAGCACATTATTTTTTTATTCATGATCCTGCACGTACTCACCGATAACGAAACTCGATACGTTGACAATTTTTTTTGAAATTTTTGCGAAGACATCGCGGTCCAGCAGCGGTTCTCATCAATATCACATCCCTAGTCGAACGACCAAAGCCGAAAATGTCAACCGCCAAATTCTTGAATGTCTCAAAAAAAGGTTGGGCAAATCTCCCAAGGGGTCGTGGGTCGACGAATAATCGAGCGTCCTTTGATCGTATCGAACAACCAAGAGGATCCCTATTGGCGAGTCCTCATTCAACCTGACTTATGAGACATAGGCTGTCATCCCCCTGAAAATCAGTCTCCCTTCGCCTAGGATCATGGGCTTCAAAGAGGAATCGAACTCGAGCAGCCTCATGGTCAACTTGGATCTAATCGACGGGGTCCATGAAAAATATGCCATCAGAAGAAATATCTATCAGTGGCGTATTGAAATGTTTTACTATAAGAAAGTCAGTTTCGCCTGAAGAGCCCGCCCGCGAGCTTCGGCGTTATCAGTTCGCATCTTTTGCTCCTTCATGTCTCGTTCATAGCACTGAGCGTTCCTCACTTCCCGCTGGAGCTCAAGAGCGTGCAGTATCCTCAGCTGGGCCTCGACAATTGTCGCATGTAAACGAATGGCCAAAACTTAGAAATTTATAGAAGAAAATAACTTGAAATTACGAATTTCGTTAGCACTTACCACCATATCGTTCTGAGCCCACCTCATGTAACATGATCCATTCGTCTCGGTTGCAAAGCCCTCCCGATCGCGAGGTGTGTCGAGGTGCTCCACTGCCACAACCGCTATGGGTCACTCGGTCAACGAGTCTGCAATCTTCACCGACCAGCCAGGGGCCCATGGTAGCAGCCCCGCTTCGCTGACGATCTCCTGGACCGAGGGCTTGAGGGACGAGACACCCTTCGTCAACAGCTCAGCAACATTAAGGTTACTGGAGCTCGGTACCTTCTTCGTCGATTCGGAGTCCCCGGTACTGTGGAGACATTCGACTTCTTGGACTTCAGATCGGAAGTACTCTCAGAACCACCCTGAGGGGGCCTTTTCTTATGCTTCGACTGCCGGGCAGCCTTCTTTTCCAACTGGGCCCTCCTCCGCACAATATCGGTGTCGTCCATTGCTGCAAAAGAAAATTGAAGTTATGAGAACGAAGGGAAAAATTGCAAGAAAAAGGAAACAAAAAACATACAGGGGCCGGCATGGCTCAGTCCAATCCGGGTTAGGTGTCTCTCGTGCACAGTCTGCCAACGAATACTCTTGCCCCCGGCGACCCGTTTCATGTCGTCTCACTCCTCTTCCGTAAGCTCATTTCCCTTCGGAGGCTTGAGGTTCGATTTGTAGAAGGCCCATGCGGTCGGAATATCCCATGAAGTTGGACTCCGAATAATGAAGTAGCTATTCTTCAACTGACCATGAACGACTCGATTATGGGACCGAGGAGAGACGTAATATATGCACTCATGCGTCGATGACAAACTCACACTAAGGGAGGCTTAGAAATACTTCAGCTTTATTGACACCCATCTCTTTTCGCTAAGCAAGATGTAGCACACCAGCTGCTTCCAAGAATTGAGGTCGTACTGCATGCGACTTAGACCAGCCCAGTTTAACACCTCCTTTACAAATGGATGCAAGGGTAGCCTCAACCCTGAGTCAAAAGCATCACCCTTAAGCATACAAAATCATTCAGACAGGGTATCAGCGGCTCAAAGCCTTAGGCTCGGCACCATCAACTCATACTCTAAGGGAATGAAATATCTCGCCCGTATCAAGGGAAGATCAGTGCGTGCCACTATGCTCTGCTCATCATCAATCTTTAGTTTCGATCGACGATCGACGTTAACTTCCAGCCAGCTCTTTCCTTTCACGCAACGCTCGACATTAACCTCGAGCCTCTCACATGGCTCAGCTCGGCGCTCAATGTTCGGCTCGGAACTCCCTCACAGGAGCTCGGTGCTAGTGACTCTGAGGTTGATTTCATGCATGCTCTACGGAGATCCGTCGCCCTACTCTCGGGCACACTATTTAGCTGGACTCTTCTCTTGCTAGATTAAGCTACTCCTTGAAGGCAGACGCAACTAGCCCTCTAGAAGTGGGGGGCCTATGATGTGGATAAAAATCCAACCCCTCAATCTGAGCCATTTGATCTCCTGAGGATACGCAAATCCTTAATAATCAGGCATGTTGACCATATGTGCCTTCTGCTGATCAAACCTACAGGAGAGGGTCAACCTGGCCTATTAGGGTCCTTCCCTCTGCCTATAAATACCAGACAACCACCCCTTTCCAAAAGTAATGTCATTTTCTCCACTCAAACCCTAGCTCCACTTTTTTTTCGGTGACTGACTAGATCATCGGAGGGCTTGTCGCCGGAATCTCTCCCGGTATTTCTAGGCATCTTGTGGGTATTCAAGGTGGCTAGTTACCAATAGCACCACCTCTCCAACTCCTCACAAAACCCTCATATCAGATCCATATCTGTGGTTGAGATTTGTCTCTCTCTACAAATAACAAAAACTCGCATCTGTTGCTTCCACCACTAAATTAGCAGCATCGGGGACTTTAGTTAATGCATAGTAATCGGAAACATTTGTTCACCAAAATTTTTAAAAAAAAACCTTAAATTTTTTGCCAAAGTAATTTTAGACACGAATAAATCAAATTACTAAAAATGCTGAAGTATTTTTTTTTCTTTTCAAAAACACAAACTTGAAAGGTGTTTTTTCAAAAATAATGACTGGAGAGTGTTTGTCCATCAATTTTTTTCTTCCCAATTTTACATATACAAAACTATTCGATTTTAGTTTTTTTTTTTTTGATAAACAGGATAGAGTCTTACGACTCCCGCCCAAAAATAACTATATTAAATAAAAAACACTGTACAGAATCAGTTTACAAGAGGGCAAAGTGAGGGCGAGAGCGCCTAAAACAAACTCGCAACAAACACCGCAAGCAACATAACATCCCATAATGAAACATTATCACCCAAACATACAACACCAATGATACAAATCACAAAACACAAAATAAAGCACCACAAAACTTTAAAACAGCAGCGAAGATATCAGCCACATGCAGCGGAAGAGAGCTGGCTCCGCCAAAGACACGACTGGATTTGATGCCAGCAAATCTCGCTCGAGACCGGCCAAGCTCCAAAACTCCATCTGATGCACCGCAAGCATCCCAGCAACCAAAGGAAGCCGCAAAACGAAAGGTCAGCCGATCTACACCAAATACCCAGGCAAGAGGAGGTACCACAAAAAATAAGAAATAAAGTAAAATAGAGCAAGACTAGAATAGTACCGGACCCAAATACGTATCTCTACAACAAAATACCTCCAACCCACGCCCTGAACCAGAGGTGAAGAGTTGGAGAACTCCGAAAGCCCCTTACTACACAGAGGAGCCAAATAAGAACTGGGACACTCCTTCACCCAAATAAAGAGCAAATCAAATCTGACCCAAATCGCGCATAACAGAAGGGAAAAAAAACAAGAGATGAAGATTTTAAAAAAAAATGCTAGATTAGAAGGCCGGCACATGTAAACCCATTGAGCATAGGCTTCAAAGTTGATACAAATAGAAAGAGTAAGATAAAGAGAGGAAGACTACCATAAAGGTAGCTAATCAGTTCAAAGAAACAACATAAAAAACAACTAAAACCAGTTCCCATCATCGACACCAAACGAAAGGCCCAGTAACAAGGAACAACCCATGCACAAACAGCCACCAAAATATTGCCCTGAGATGGTAATAGTCAGTGGCAAAAATTTGGACTCCACCTAGATCAGCTCTGCAAACCAAGAAAATACACAGAAAACATAAAATGAGTGTCAAGAGCTCATGGAGGTAAGTAAACATAGGAGATTGGCCTAAGCCCACAAGCAAAAAAGAAGCAGTAAATTACCAAATAAAGAAATGGTTAAGAGCTTAAACAGATTGGAACCAACACCACTTAAAAAAACCAAAGGCACAGGATATGAGTGTTAATACATTGACATTCAGCCCACCACCAAACCAGCCAACAGAAAAACCCAAAGAGACAACTGAAGGTCTTACCCAAACCAAACCAAACTAAACCCTAAACAAAGGTCCGGATTCGTGGGAAAAAAACTGATAAAACTGTTTTTTTTTTTTTTTTTTGAAGAGAAGGTGGAGTGTGGCCACCCTGTTTCATTAATAAGAGGTTAATAAAATAAACTCAGAGTACTGAGCCAAATACAAGGTCCTACAAAGAAATCAAAATATATATTCTCCACCCGAAACATGGGGGGTGGGACATAGGATCAGAATAGCCGCCACATACATGCGACTAAGCAAAATACATCATGTCCCTCCAACAAACCTTGGGGCGGTGGGTATCTATTCTCGGTAAGGTCACGTTGGCTGTTAGTCGATCGTTGGATCGATCTCGACTTCCTCGTCGTCAAAATCCTCCACCTGAAAAATGCTCGCTATCCTCCCCTTAGGACCTGTTGCTGCCACATTAGCCCAAAATGAAAGAAAATGCATAATGTGAGTCAAATTACCAGAGATTTTATTACAGGTTATGCGAAAATAAAAATTATTCCTGTCTAGCCAAAGAACCCAGGTCGTTGCGGTGATGGCGATGTACCACGCTTCTCTCATAGTTCTTCTCTCACTAGCAAATTTTGGACCTACCCACAGGTCCTCGTATGCACTAGGGTACCGGTTCGTCCCCAAGGCTGTGAGTACCTCAGCGACTACCTCTTTGCTCCTAGGAAATTGTAGGAGGAGGTGATCTCTAGTTTCAAGGGTGGCGCTGCAGAACCCGCAGCTAGAGTGCACATTTGGTTGGCGTTTAGAGAGATTTTCTCTAGTCAATATCAAAACTGATAAAACTGTTAAGGAGATAAGTAAGTGTTCCGGAGAAAATTAGTCACAGCCACCTCTAAATTATGAAGGAGGTTCATAATTTTTTTTTTGGATAGTGTGGATGCTCAGAACTTGGAATAGTAAAGAAGGTCGTCAACGAGAGAACGGATGGACCGCGTGGTATTAAAACTATTCGATTTTAGTTGGAAAAATTGTAAAGCTACATGCAAAAACCATCGAGACTATAAATAATGTTCATCATAGATACAACTTCGTCTCTATAACTACAATGGAACAAAGTTTCGAAAGCTGGTAAGAAAAAAATCTATTTAAAAAAAGTTCAAACTTTTAGAACAATTTTTTATTAATAAAAAAAAGGGAACTATGAGATATTTGAGTCATCATCATTCATCAAACCAGTTTAAGATTTTTCACAGCGTATGTAGCGTCACTTTCCTTTAATAAAATAACTACTTACATCTTTCAAGGACATCATGTGGTGGTCAGCTGCACGTGCTCCGCAACTTTTCATTCAAAACACAATTGATTTGCCAGCACGAGCCCCCAGAAGCAGACGAGCGCACAGGGAACAAAGGCACCGAACATAATTTAATAAAAAAATATTACATGCTCGTAGCCGCACGTTGCAGTCTATGAGACAAAGGCACTTGAATTGATCTCCTCTTCCGTTGGATTGTAAATGACGCGCGCATGTCAAGTCATGACCCAGCAACTGTTCCGAAAGTGACTTCAGTCGGTGCAGCAATTGGCATATACAATTTTTTTTCTTTTATTTTTGCTGAGACATTGACATGCAGCTCTTATTCACCAACTAAACTTTTCCATTGGTTGCTGGTTATTCTTGGGTCACTTCACCTGCACTCAGCACCAACATTGATTAAAATATTGTCCTTTTTTCTTTTTTTTTAGGGAGCATTTTTTTTATGGGTAATGCTACACCCACAACCTTTTCTTACTACCTTTCTTTTACAACCTTAGGTGGCACAATTTCATTGGAATGTATTGTAGAGTAGGTTGTAGTGAGTTGTACACATCTCCAATGAGATTGCGCCACCTAAGGTTGTAAGGCTGTAAAGTTTGTAGGTGTAGCATTACCCTTTTTTTATATGAAATTTTGTCCAATGCAATTGTTTCACTTTTTTTTATAAAAAAATCCCCACAAAGAGAAGATTTTTTCCCCAAACTGCCCCACTTTTTGAAAGTTTTTTTCAAACTGCCCTACTTTTTAAAAAAAATTTCCAAACCATCCCGCTCGGTCTTTGAAAAACCGAGTGTAGTTAAAATTCACGCGGTCTTTCAAAGACCGAGTCTTACTCTTTGATTTTTCGAAGTTTAAGACTCGGTCTTTGAAAGACTGCGTGAGTTTTAACTACACGCGGTCTTTCAAAGACCGTGCGGTCATTTTGGTAAATACTTTCGAACGTGGGTCCGTTTGGTAAATACTTTCAAAAAGTGGGTCATTTTGGATGATTTTATTATTTGCCTCTGGGAGTAGTGGATGCTTTTATCCTTTCATTTGGGGATACATCCAAGTACGACATAAATGGACCTACTAAAGGATATTTACCCCTAAAATTGAATGACCCCCTTGTTTATCCTATCATTGATGTTGGCACGTTTCAAAAGATAGAAACCGGAGAAATTCAGGTAAGAATGAAACTTAACTTTATTAACTTTATGTTTCAAATTTTTTCAAAAAAAAAAAAAAATTCAAAAAACTTTATGTTTCAATTGTAATAAGCTATAAGAAAATAGACGAGAAGAAGAGAAAGGACTGTTTTGTTTTTTGTTTTTTTTTTTGTTCAAAAAATGATACCTTTTTAGAACCAGTAACCATGAAGGAATAAATAGTGTATGCATTTAATAAAAAACGGCTACATAATAAAGATCCTTTAATTCTTAAAACGGCTATAACATAAAGCCCATTTATCTCTTGAAACAGTCATATTATTAATTGAAAAAAAAAACGTTTTTTTATATGTTTGAAATTTGAAAGTTCAAAAAATTGAAAAATTCTTTTTTTTCCTTTTTTCAAGAGACCCAAAGAGCCCTAAGGCCCGGCCCGGCCATATATATATATATATATATATATATATATATATTATGTGGAATGTAGGAATTGAACCCCTAACCTTATGAGAACTCAAAACTTTAACCGTTAGGTCAAATGACAATGTTGTCAACAAGAGCAGTGTTTTGAATGTATACCCAATTCCAACAATCCCCCACTTATACTTTTCGATCTCACAAAATCCACAGTAACAGCACCAGACATGAGGAGCTCTCTCACCGTACTGTGCTTGCGACGAATCGCTAATCTCTTACCGTTATAGTAAGCGTTTTGTACTTTAGCTCTGGTAGCAGTACTATCTGAGTGGATTAAGATCGTAGGTATAGGCCTACTCCATGATGGAATGTAAGACAAGAGGTTCCTCAATCAGCTTGCCTCCTCACTAACAGCAACTAGAGCAACTATCTCAGACTCCATAGTAGAGTAAATTAAAATAGTCTGTTTCTTGGACCTCCAAGAAACAGCACCACCAGCGATACCAAAAAACTAAATTGTCTGTTTCTTAGACCTTTTTATTACTGTTCACCTTAGTAAATGTTTGGTCCAGCACGAATGGAGGTTCCGATGTTTTGATCCCGGATACTGTTAAAGTCCTGTCAGGATCCAGTTCAAATTGTAAGTCTCCATCTGAACAAACACAGAGACTAAATTATTACATAATTCTACAACTGGATACAGAGAACGTTAACAACTCGACATTTCTAGGTTGTTACTTTATGAAGACCCCGGAAAGTAGAATCTGGAACCGTATAGCATTCCTTGTCTCGATTATTGTGGTTGCTCCAAATTGATTTTCAAGAGGATAATTCGCCAAAGTTCCGGTATAAGTAGCTTCCATCTTTTGGCCCAGAATATTTCTACTGACTGTGCAACACTAAAGGAATTTAAATTTTGATGGGAAACATACTATAAATGGTTGCAGTACTAAAGTTAAAGGTGCAAACACTTAACAAATTACAATATTTTTTTAGGTTCATAAAATTTAAGACGCAAAGTCTATGGAAGGAAAAGAGTACTTTCCGAAAAAGATGGTGGCCTTGGTCAGGAACTCTCTTTTCTATATTTAATATTAAAATGTGGTTGTTAAGTAATTATTATTGACATTCATAGTTAACTATAATATTTACTATTTTCATTTATTTCATATTTCTCTGTTCATATTGTGTTTTTAACTAGTGTAAAGTGTTATTACTATTAGTTAGGTTCCGATAAAGTTTAATTTGATTATACAATAATAGTTTAAAATAGTTTAATATTAGACATAATTTCTAAATAATCATGTTGGTGCTTGTGGTTTTCTAGTATTATGTAACACTTGTTACAACCTTAAATGATCTCTAGTTCTTAATTGGTGTTTTTTCCTTCTACAAACCGAACTTGTTACCAAAATAACCCACTTTTTGAAAGTATTTACCAAACTGTTTCGAAAGTATTTACCAAAATGACCGTGCGGTCTTTGAAAGACCACGTGTGGTTAAAACTCACGCGGTCTTTCAAAGACCGAGTCTTGCACTTCGAAAAATCGAAGAGTAAGACTCGGTCTTTGAAAGACCGCGTGAGTTTTAACTACACTCGGTCTTTCAAAGACCGAGTGAGATGGTTTGGGAATTTAAAAAAAAAGTAGGGCAGTTTGGAAAAAACTTTCAAAAAATGGGGCAGTTTGGGAAAAAATTCCAAAGAGAATCAGGCCTTTTGATATTTTTTACAAATTTTATGCAAATTTATGGCTCGGCCGACAAACCACCGTAGATAAAACCTTGTCAGAAATAATTTATCTCCTTTGTACAGTTATGGTTGGCATTCGGCCGATCGGGCCGGGCCCAAATCGCCCGGATTGGCCTAGGTTTCGGGTGGACTCGGATATAGTGGTAAGAGGGAATTTTGACCCGAGTTGACCCGCGATCCCCTACTAGTTAAACCCGTATCGGGCTGAGCCGGGTCGAGGGATGCCCGGGTATTTCATGGTTTAATTATTATTGTTATTATTTTTGAACTCCAATTTTTTTAAAAAAAATGTACAAGTATTAAAGTGGAACAAAATTGTATATATTATTTATTTCAGTTTACATGAAATTTGTACACTTTTTTTTACATACAAAATTACTAATACATGTAATAAAAACAAAAAAAAACTTTAATTACATGTTTAAGAGGGTAATCAAAAAGTTTTCATAACATAGAGTTGGATTGAAGATATGACATTGGACTACCGTCGTGCACCCCTACTTAACCTAAACCTTGGATCTCATCGCCCTAAATACCCTACTCTTGTTGTTGATCTTCAGACGAGTTGCTTGCACTCGTTGAGGTGTTGACCGCTTTTCCTTGTGTTATGTCTTCGGCCTTCATCCGATCGTTGGTGCAGACGAGCATCTCTAACGAATCTGGCTTCAAGCGATTCTTTTAATCTGTTAGAACCCTGCCACTTGTAGAAAAATTACCTTCTGAAGCAACTGTAGAAATATGAGGAATTAGTAGATCTGTAGCCATATTTGAAAAAAAAAATAGAAAAAAAAATTCATGTTCTTTCCACCATTGTAGCATTTTAATCTTAGTACTAGAACTTTCACTATCTTGTTGATTATACCAATTTAATTCATGAGGAGCATTAGTCCTACTTTTCTTTTAATTGAATACGAGCAAGTAATTAGCAGTGCATCTTCTAATATACTTTTATCATTAACTCTAGAAGTAGAAGAAAAAGAAGTAACTATACTAATTGTACTACTAGATACAAAAATGATATCACAGTAATCATACAAGTTATTCAATGTCGATTCAAAGCTAACTAAAAATTAATTACAATCATATTCAGATGCATCTCCAAGTAAAGTAAAAAATATTTCAATCAAACTCCTCGTACCCGCTAATTTGATACGAGAATTCGTAACAATAGTAATACAATACAATATAGGAGGATGATTAAAATACTTCAAAAATTTAGTATAAACGAGAACAACTATATGACTAATGTATTTACTCTGAAATCATGTCTTGAAAAGTTGCATCATAGTAATTATTAAAATAAAAATATTACTATAAGTATAATCATAAGATTTAGAAAAGTTCACAGTTTCAGTTTTAAAATGTTCCAAAAAACATACCAAAGATTCGGCAAAAAACATGATTGGGGAGTCATTTGAAAATTTCTCATGTTTTTTGCAATACCAAAATCGTTTATAAATTATGAGTATTGAGTAACAACATTTAGTAAATCGAAATTAGAGTTCCATCGGTGTTTAATATCTCAAAGAAATTTTATAAAATGTATTATTCTAACTTTACACATTTCTTTAAAATCTTGAAGCATAGTACCACTCAAAACAATAAAATATACATAATTTCTAATTGCATTTACATATAGACCGGCCACTTTCAGTGCATCTTGTACACATCTCTATTCTCTAATATTATAATAGGAGAGTTGGAGTTGTAATTTGTAGACAACCTGTAATTTGTAGACATTCATTCTAAAGTGGGAGTTATATTAAATATTCATTTACTCAATTGTTGTTACTTACCATAATACCCTTAAAGTTCAAATTTATTTACGACAAAATTATTTACAAAAGTGTCACTTATATAGATTGATTAAATTTCGGCCCATACGGCCAAAATTTCGCCCGAAATTACGTTTCGACTAGCTTGCTGATACGAAATCACAGATTTATACTCCGTATCATTTTGAACCGGAATGTGTAGATTTCGGCTGAAGTAATGCCAAAATTTTCAAAATATCGACCAAAATAGATAATGATGTTATTGTGAATATATAACTTTTTTTTATTTTACTTTTTGCATAGAAGTCTTTCAATATAGGACCTCAAGCTAAGATAATGTGAAGATTTTATCTTTCGATTGTTTGTGTATATGCAAAGTCAAGTAAGCCTATATTAACTAATATATATTTTTTCTAATCAATGCAAATTCAGTTTAGTTATATATTTATATTACATTCTCTTTTATATTGCTGTTAAATTCTGCAAATATTTACTGTGATTAATTCATGTCATTAGCTACATTATACAATATTTTATATGAAAAATAACATGTAGAATATATAATATCTTATTTAGGATTAAAAAAATATGTTTTTTTTGTGTCCAAAATGAAAATTCGAGATGATCACATTTCCCCGAGATCTCTTCCGAGATCTCTGATCCGAGATGAAACATCCCCTGCCGAGACGAGTCTGAAATTTGAGATTTAAAACCTTGCTCATATAAAATAAAAGTTTATGTCACTAGGGGTAATTTGTAAAGAATATTTGGCGAGTAAAGGGAGGTCTCAAGTTCAAGACTAGATTATGTCTTAATATTTACTATATATATAAAAAAAAAGAACGTGCATCGCACATGCAGATTACTAGTAAATTTAAAATATGACATGCACATCTAACATAAAAAATTCTATAACATGGAGCAGCTAATTGTATTTTTAATGTACTAATCAAAGCATTGTTGTTCGATGCATCATCAAAACTAATACTAAAATTTTTATCACAAATTTAAAATAAATCATAAATTTCTAAAATACGTGTTGCGATAACTGAACCACTATGCGAATACGGCAAAACAGCAAGTGATTTGATTATCTTTTGAATCATCCAATCAATATCGATTCAATGACAAATTATGCCCATCATCGAAATATTACAACATTTCCAACAATCGGAAATTAACAATACTCTACAAGTCAAAGAATACAATCTATATAATAAAACACAAAGAAAGCTATCAAGTGGCTCTCATTCAATTCCCCCAAAATCAAAGGTCCGGATCTAACATCACAAAACACATTTCCCTCCCAAAAGTTTCCCCCCAAAATTCAAATTCAAATCCCCCCAAAACAACTCATTTAATTATTTAATTCTCTCTCTCCCTCTCTCTCTCCCTCTCTCTCTCTTTATATATATATATATATATATATGGACTTTTATACCCCATTTTATAATTATTTTTCAACATATACTAATGAAAACTTGGACTTTTATTTACAACTAATTATTGTCATACTATTTAAACTTGAGCTATATAATTGTTGATTTACTGTTTACAAGGTTTATGCTGTATCGTTCTGAAGACGTGCCGTAGGCACGTGTCCATGGGCAAATCTAGTAATACTATAAAACATAACGCCAATCCTAGCATTTTTTGGCTATCCCGGCATTTATAAACGTCGGGCTAGACCGTAGCGGCGTTTCTGGAAACGCCGCTATAATGAGCGTCGGGACAGATATATGGGCTATCCCGGCGTTTTTTTGTTGTTGAAAGGCCGCTATAGACCACGTCTATCCCGATGTTTATATAAAAAACGCCTGGATAGAGCGTTTATCCAAAAAAATAAAAAAAAGTCACCTATCCCAGCTTTTTTGACTAAAAACGCCGGAATAGGTTATTTTTTTATTTTTTAAAATACCCTGTTCTGGGGTTTTTGCCCAAAAACGCCGATATAGGTTATTATTAAAAGAAAAACCCTGTTCCGCCGGGATAGTATACACATTTTCTTAAAAATAATCTATTTTAAAAAAATATATATAGAAAATACCCAACATAAAATAGAATTCCACAAAATTTAGCTAGTTTAAAACAACAGTGATGATGTTGATATTATCCCTCCTTTTATCAACGACTAGTAATTTACATGTGCAATGCACGTCTTTATAAATATATATTTTTAAAATAAATATTCAAACATAGTTTGAGTTTGGACCTATGACCTCCTTTATAATAGCTATGCACATGCGTTACGCACGTTGATAAATTTACAAATGACATTGAGGCCTTCTCCCATTATAATATCAAAGATTAGAGAATTACACAGGCAATACACTTCTTAATAAATATAGTTTTTTTAAAGTAAAAAATCAAAAATAATCTTGAGTTGAACCTAAGACCTCCTTTAGAATAATTATACGCGTGCAATGACAAATGATACTAAGGCCTTCTCCCATTATAATATTAGAGATAGAAGAATTTAACAACCAATTAAACATATTTAGTTTTGCAGGATAAATAAAGAGGGCTTCTGACAAAATCTTATCTTACTTGGAACACTAAAATATTGTTTTTGATAACGTGGATAGAATCGTTAGATTCCAGCCCAGAAATTATATTAAAAGAAAGTGAATTGACCCATAAGTACAATTTTACCGAGAGTAAAACTAAAAACCAACAATAAAACAGCCCAAAAAGAAAAAGCAATTGCGTAAATTGCCAAGGGGGCCAAACAAAGCAGCCAACAAAAGGACCACCAACTAATGTAGCATCAAGGACGGAGGGAAGCTGGGGCGACCACACGCTCACCACCGAGGGACCAAGACTGGGGCCAAGAAGCACTATCGCAGCACAACAGAAACACCACACTGGAGCATCCCTGCCTCAAGACGCAAAGAATGCACCAGGATCACAGAGCAATAACCAAGCCAGCCAACAAAACGCACAGGCCACCTCAATAGCGCTGCCTGTCAAAAGAACAATACGCAAGTCCCAGCAGGACTAGAAATAACCAGCGACAAAACCAAAGGAACGGCCGAAAGTAGCCCAGAGTAAAAGCTCCTGCGAGCAAAGCAAGAAGAAGAACAAACGACAATGCTAAACTCCACAAACAACCAGATCAGGAGCAACTGTGCTCCAAGAAAAGGAGAAATGCAATCAAATAATGCACCAACAGAAGATAAGCAGACATCGAAACTCATCGGGGGCTTACTAGCACCGCTGAGATCACCCAACTATAAACCTGCACATCAGAACCGATCACGCAAGATCCGAAGCCAGCACATGCTCCGGCAATAACAAAACATTCACAGCTCCATCAGACCAGAAACAGAACACAATGACAAAATAAAAACGCAACAGAAACCAATGGTAATGCCAGGAATAAAAGCAAGATATTGGCCAGAAGATACAACCAAAAACAAGCCATACTCCACCGAACCATACACAGCCAGCACAGAGAACACTAAACGAACATGATTCAACAGTCAAAATAACTACACAACCAAAAGAGCCAAAAAATCAAGCCCCAATAGAAAGAGAGGCAAGCAACCATCTCGAACAGGGAGATCAACGGCGGAACGAACCAAAAAGCCTCCTGTGAGTACGGAGCACAGTGCTACAACCACTTCATAGCTGCAACGAAAATGAGAAAGGGAAATAAATAAGAAATAAAGAAAACTAGTTGGGGTTTATGTTAGTAGAACGATAAAAGATTGTCGCCTCATGATGGTGACCTAGAAGCAATGCTTCCACTTTATCATGCGGTAAAATGGAATGCCAAAAAATAGGGAAGAATAAAAACTCATCGATAATGATATCGATTGAAGAAAAGGAGTTTGCAAAAATATGTTTGTTCCGTTCCGCCCAAATCACTCAAATGATCGCCATCAATGAAAGAAACCAGGATTTACGAAACTCTTTCTTAAGAGCAAGAGACATCCAACACGATGAAAAATCATTTAGGGCGGAGGCTTGCCAAGCCAGAATATTAATGTTCCACAACGGTCGAGTAAAGTTGCAATGGAGAAAAAGGTGGTTTGCGTCTTCATGAGCTGAATAGCACAACACGCACAATTGACCTACGGCCAGATTCATATTATTAAGAACCTCAACGGTGAAGAGTTTGTTGTTGAGAGCAAGCCAAGTAAGGATCTTGACTTTTAAGGGCGCGCAACTACTCCATAAAGACTTAGCAAGCGGGGAATAGATACCACCGAAATTAAGAAAGTTGTAGAACGATTTAACCGTGTAATTACCGGAACTGGTCCATCGCCATTTGAAATCAACTGAGGGATGCCAAGGATAAAGGTTAAGGATGACGAAAAGCTCTTGCAGTTCAAACTCAAGCGGAGAAGGTAGCACGCAACTAAATTGAATAGACCAGAACTTTTGCTCATTGATGATAGTGATGTAATCCGCCACAGTGGCGGAGGGATTGGACGCCAGTTGGTATAACAATGGGAAGGCCGACGCCAGCCTAATCGCACCTAACCATAAGTCGACCTAGAACTTGGTCTTAGAACTATCAGCGCACACATGAGAAATACCACATTGGAAGGGACCAACCGTTTCCAGATCCCCTTCAAAAAAAGAGAGGACTTGCGAGAAAGGATGGTAGGAAATTCCAAAATCTTACGACGGGAGAAACATTTCAAGAAGATAAGGCGAGCCCAGGGTAAATTATCATATTTTAGAATTCTCCATAACCATTTGCCCAGGAGAGCTAAATTTTGGTGCCTAAGGTCAAGCACCCCAAGGCTTCCTGCCACTGTGGAAGTGCAAATCAACTTCCAGTTGCAGAGGTGAGAGCCAACTCTATAATTATCAGCACCAGACCAGAAGAAGTTTCTTCTGATTTGGTCAATTTTCTTGATAACGCAAGGACATCATATAAAGAGGAATAGAAGAAATGACAAAGTTGACCAGAATAAGCCTGCCACCGCGAGGGAGGTGCTTACCCGACCAAACATTAAGTCTGGATTCCACTTTTTCAATCATCAGCATCCAATCCGATTTATGAAGTTTTCCCCATTTCAAGGAAATACCAAGATATTGGATAGGAAAAGAGGCAGGAACACGGTTGAAGAAATGCGCAATTTCCACTTGATGGTTGGGAGCCTCTCCAAGCCAAAGAACTGATAATTTTTGAAAGTTGATAGATAAGCTAGAGGCATTCTCGAATAAATACAAAAGTAACTTGAGGTTCCTTAGGGTGTACCCATTGGGTTTGGCAAAGATAATGGTGTCATCGGCGTATTGGAGATTCAGCACGCCACGATAACTTTGGGAACCCCCAAGGCCATCGATAACCCCCGCCTCCCAGGCGTTACGTAGCAACTTACTGAAGACATCGACCACAAGAGAGAACAAGAGGGAGGAAATAGGATCACCCTGTCGAAGGCCACACTTACACTTAAATTTGTGACCTTCCGATCCATTGATAATAATTGACGAGGTACTAGCGAAGAGACTGGATTTAATCCAAGCGATCCATTTAGGACCGAAACCACGGTGCAGAAGGATTTCGAAAAGGAAATCCCAACTAACGTTATCATACGGTTTGTGAAAATCTAATTTTAATAGAATACCGTCAGAATTGGACCTATGACATTCGGAAATGATTTCTTGAGCCGACGCCATACTATCAAGAATAAAGCGGTCTTTGATAAAACCCGTTTGAGCGGGGTCGATCAAGGGGAAAATAATCGCGCTGAAACGGGTCGAAAAAACTTTCATAATAATTTTGAAATTTGAAAGTGGTGTTAAGAAGACTGATCGGTCGAAAGTTAGAGACCGAGTTGGCTCCCAAGATTTTGGGGATAAGAATGATATGAGCATAATTGATCCTGTGAAAGGAGAAGGATCCTTGGTGGAGGTCAGAGAACATTTTGAGAAGATCTTCTTTAAGATAGTCCCAAAACTTTGGAAGAACAAAGCTGGAAATCCATCCGGCCCTGGGACAAAAATCACTCTTCAGCGAAAACACCACGGACTTAATCTCTTCTAAAGAAAAGGGATCTTCCAGGCTAGACAGGTCATGAGACTGTTGTCCGTACAATTGTGACCAATCCAAATGAACGGAACGATGTTTATAAGAACCAAAAGCTCTTTGAAGAAACGAGGGAAAGATGCATTACATAATTTATCTGCCTAGTTCTACGAAATTTACATACAGGTAACCTTGCAAAATATGAGAAACATTTCTCTCTAGGTATGCAGCACCCCTCACTCGTTAGGTATCCGACACCCCTAAAAAAACCACCTCAATTTTGTAAGGCCATTTTTGTCTTCTCATATAACAGTACAGTTGAGGTAATTTACCATTACCAAAGTCCTGGCTCATCACATTTCTTTCGAATCTTTGCTTTTGATGTCGAGGCCCAATTATGGTGTCAACCCTCTCGCCGGTAATGGCCTTTGCAATATTTCCCGATATGTTCAGGTTGAATAAACCGCAGCATTAAAATAGTTATAAAGATATTGAACTACAAACATTTTGTTGCAAAAAGTAAACAAAAAACAGTTCATCATCATACCAGGAATATTGTTTTCCTGGCAGAGTGATTGTAGTCATGTTCATAACAGAGGGATCCTTTGTAGTCACATCTTGATAGCTCAAAGCATCGAGAAGGTGAGCATTAGGATTACGCTTGGTAGCCCCATCAACATTTGTTGCTTTAAGCACAACTTCTGCATTAATGTAAATTTGTATGTTCCAAGTGACCATCACAGTAGACTGTGCCAGACTGTGCTTCCAAAAACTAAAGTAAATACTTGGTGATTTAAGTCATTTAGTTTACATAAATGGTAGTAACTCATATATAGTTTATTCTTTACTCTGATACAGTAGAAAGCCCCTTATTTTAAAGCAGATAACTGCTATAACCATATTTTGAGTTCTACAACTAAATGGGACTAAGCCTATACTTTATCATAACATATTAATTTGTGTTCTAAAGTAGAAGCATATTAGCTCAAACCATGAAGCTAGTATTCCAAGAGAGCAAAGAAGTGCTAAAGCCTCCTTAAAATATTTAAGAAGGCTGACCTGGTTGCTTACACATTAATGGAAATGAAGCTAATGAATCAAAGTTTCTTACAGATGAAAAGGTAAGTTACATACCTAAAAGAAGATAATATGTAGAAGAACATGACAATGTCAAATAAACTACTAAAATGGTTTTCTTTCTCGGATATGACTTGTCCATACTATGATTTTGCATTCTGAGAGCCGCCAAAAGTACTATCTGAATCCGAAGACATTTTGAACCTCAAAACACTGAAATAGGTGTTCGGTAAAATCCAGTAGAAAACTAGCAGTTTCCTCTTTATTCCACCAAACATAAAGAGCTGCTTTTATTTTTTTTGTGTAGAAGTGTTTTTGCCCCCTTGAAAATCTCTAGTCTAAAACTTTTCTACACAACATTTTATTTACGGACACAAGTAGTCTAACAGGGTTTTTGCACGCATAATATGTATGAACTTACTTTCTGCACATCACAAAGCTGAGGCAGTATCTGTTGTAAAGAATGGACTGCCAGTTCCGGTAGCAAAAATCATGACTCTTACTTTCGCCAAATGCCTAACATCTCTTCTTCTTATGTATGGAAATGCTACTTCCGACTTGCGAAATGCAGTCTGAACACGTGTTGGAATGCCAATACTCTCCATTGTGGCTTGCAAAGATATTGCATTCATAACTATTGCGAGCATGCTTGATACCAGCAACATGGTTCAAAGCAATAATGCAAATGTGTCAACAAACAACACTTGCCATACATTATAAAATTTGCTCGAAGAGTATCAGGTAAAATAATATAGATAGTGCTTATTCTCGTAGAAATAATAACCCACAAACAAGAGAGAAGCTGAGGAAAAAATGCATACACAATGCAAAAAGATACGACCTCCAAATATAGGTGAATGAAGAAAAATGATTCATGAAATCAGTGGTTTTATGATAATCTCAATATCGAATTAAATGTATTATAAGCAAAATAATAGAACAGCAAGGAATGACCATCAAGAGACGAAATCAACAAAGAGATAAATGATTGACCAAAACTGCCATATGCTGTGAACAATATCTATCATCTATGATTGCATTTTCGCATTAGATTCATGAATTGTTGGCCAATTCAGATGTCAGTAATAACCACCATGTCAAAACCTTTGTCCTGAAAATTTGCAGTCAACCACATAAACCTTCATACTATATAGCTTTGTTAAGAAAGCAGCTGCCTCACGATAGGACTGAGGCTCCTGATAACCAGAAGGGTTAATCTCTTCTCCAAGTACAAAATAGCATGCCATTGTTATCCGTCTCTACAATATAAAAAGAAAAAGAAAATTTCTTTTTATGAAATCTTCTCCAAGTACACCTATGCATGACTTAGGTGTACCAAAAAGAAAATAAGTACCGATAAAAAATAAATGTAATTTATGAGTTTCTATACCCAATGTTACATGCAGAGGAACGATCCACACCACTCGACCCAGGCCAAGCGCCCCCCCGAAAGATGTTACCGCCGCCAACCACTACAGCAACCTGAAAAAACTAACATTCATGATGATGATAAAAGTGATACAAGCCCCAACTAGTAAATAATAATGACATTTGGGAAAAAGGGGTATGAGCAACTTGCTCATTTAGTTTATAAGCAATTGATGATGTGGCATACATGTGATTGGAAAATCATTAAAAGTGTTAGTTGTCCAATGTATCACATGCATGACACAAAATCAATTGCTCATTTACTAAATGAGCAAGTTGCTCATATCCCTTTTACCCATGACATTTTCATATGTATTACAATATTTGGCATCTAAGTTATAACCATAGATTGAACGAATTAAATATTATAGACATTTTCATACATATTACAATGATTGGCATCTAAGTTATAACCATAAATTGAACAAAGTAAATACTAATGACATTTTCATATGTATTACAATATTTGGCATCTAAGTTATAACCACACATTGAACAACAAGCTAAGAACTATGAGTTCTATACCAAAATAGAATTAGTGAGTTACTAATGTAAAAGGCTGAACCTGTATGCAAAGTCAAGTTACAGAAGCTACTTCAATAGAATGAAGTCAATGAAAATAAATATAAAAGAACATTAGGATGAAGTCATCCTCCACGTCATCGTCATCATTCATTAGCCTTGGGACCGGCTGCACGAATTCGGGTTCGGGTTCGGATTCAGACTCGTTAAGGTCGTCGTCGTCGAAGGTTGATAGCGGGTCGAGTTCTCTATGGCCACTGCTTGAGTTGAATTTGGAGGAGAGATGAGCGCGAACGAGTGGTGACAGATCCATAAGTTACACATATAAGGGGAATTTGTTAGCGATGGTGAGAAGACGGCGACGGTGAGCAGGTGGAATTGAGGGGTGTTGGCGTCGGAGGGGGCCAGGGTTTCGATTTGGGGTTGAGGGAGAGGGGGAAAATGAAATTAGAAATTGGGGATTATGTGGGAATTGAGTATTTGAGAGGGAAGGGGAATGAAAGACCATCTATCCCGACGCTTTAAAAAAAACGTCAGGATAGGTATAATCTACTACGGCGTTTTACTAAACCACTGTTAAGCGATGCTGAAATAGACCCCTTTGATTTTTGAAGCAATCTATCCCGGCGGTTTACTAAAACACCAGCACAAAAGTGCCTGAAAAGCTCATTTATGTTGTAGTGTAGTGCCATTAAAGCGTCTCTCATTTCAATGTAAAGTTTAAAACAATCGGCCTTGAGTGTGTTTCTAGAAATTCTTTTAAAATGTGAATTTAATGCATTTTGGTTAAATGTCTCTACGTTCCTACTCTCGGAATAGGAAAAATTGTAACTCATCCTTAACACCTAGTTTGACCATTTTCCGACTGACAATTTTTGGATCAAAGGGGTGGCTATCTATTTTTCTGGTCTTATGGTTGATTTTTTGTTGTGATTGTTGGTTTTGTACTAGTGCAGGTTGTACATTTAAAATGTGTCATTTAATTGATGTTCCCTCACCATTCTTCCATTTGTAACTCTTGCTACAAGTTTTATAAATCTTATGTCCTATACTAGGATTCCCCTCGCCGGAGATAAAATCATAAAATTTGGTGCCAACCACTAGTTACACCTCTAGTTTTTCTACTAGCAGTGGGTTGTGCGGATTCGGTATTATGTGTTTGTGTCATTAGTACGCATTTTTTGTTCTATGCCGTGTAGAGGAACATCGTGAGAACCTAGGTTAAGCATGAGGTTATACTCGGGTTCTAATTGCGGGATTGTTGGAGGCCGACAAGAAGAACTAGTGGAATATTGTCTACTTTGGCTACGATCGCTATCGCGTGATCTAGACATGATAAATGGTTTGTAGTAGTAGTGTATGTAAAAAATAATTTTCTAATGTTTTAGTAGTGTATGTGATGCAACAAAAATACGATATATGAGGTATATGTGAAAAAAATTCTTAAAAACAATAGGAGAACTGAGAGAGAGAGAGAGAGTGGCGAAAAATCAACAAACAAATATGATAAAAAAATTGCTACCACAATAATAAAAAGTTGAGAGGATTGAAAAATTTTGATACCGTATTTCACGAATAATTGTATATAGAGTTGAGAGAAAAAATAATAATAGTGAGGCTCTAAAAGTAGACGTAATCGATGAAGTGTGTAGCAGACGTAGTCACGTAGTCGTAGAAAGAGAGAAATAGCTTCTTGTTGGGAGAGTTTGTAGTAGACGTAGTTGAAAATGTTGAGTTGACACGAATTAGATACGATTGAAATTGTTAACTTCTTTGTTGCTTGCTTCTTGGTGAACGAACTTAATTGAATTTAGTAGTAATAGTAGAGAGAGTAAGAAAGTTGATAGATGGAGATGCGAAAAATTTAGACGTAATCGATGAAGTGTGTAGCAGACGTAGTCACGTAGTCGTAGAAAGAGAGAGATAGCTTCTTGTTGAGAGAGTTTGTAGTGGACCTAGTTGAAATTGTTGAGTTGACACGAATTAGATACGATTGAAATTGTTAACTTCTTTGTTGCTTGCTTCTTGTTGAATGAACTTAAATGAATTTAGTAGAAGTAGTAGAGAGGGTAAGAAAGTTCATAGATGGAGATGCGAAAAAATTAGAGTGAATTTTGGGAGATTTTATAGCCCCCCCCCCACCCCCACACACACAAAAAATAAAATAAAATAAAAATCCCACAACCCTAAAACCCCCCAAAAAACAACTACTACTCACTGGCTTTTTTTGCCGTTCGACCTGCGGGTCGATCGTTTGACCCGAGCGGGTCAAACGTTGCTCAACCCGCAGGTTGGTGGTTCGGGTTTGGGTGGGTTTGGCGCGGGTTGCGGGTATTCGCCCGGGTTGAGTGGGTTATTTTTTTAATTTTTTTTGACCCGGGTAGGGTTGCGGGTTCAACCTGAACCCGAACCGGGTTAACGCAGGTCGGATCGAGTGTACCGGGGCATAGGTTGACCCAACCCGGATCCATCCCTATGTACAATGCTCATTTATTTTAATTAGAGGTAGGTCTCGCTAGGAGAAGGGGTAAGAGCATGTGTAGTCGTTGTAACTCAAAATTTTTAAATTTGACATTTAGAAATAGGAATTTTGAGTCTAGTTATAGTCGTTTGTACTAGGGGTGGGCTCGGTACGATACCGGACTTTTTGACATTGTATCATTACCATACCAAACTAGTTCGGTTAAAAATATGCAAACCGTTACCAACCAAAAAAAGTTCGGTATACCGACTACTTCGGTTGGTACGGTTCGGTATTGGTGTTATACCAAATATGACCCAACAAATACCTTGACAAATATCAGTACCAATAAAAATAACACACAACTAAAGGGTCAATATATCAATATAAAATATGGAATATTGGAATGAGAAATGGTAAGAAACTTTCTGCCAACCTCCTGCGTCTCGAGTCCTCTTTCCCGACAGTGTACACCCTCTTCTCTTGTCAAAAACATGCTACACGATCTATCTAATTCAACTTTCTGAAAGTGGTGTTAGGATTTGCACAGAAACCCAACAAGTGGGGTGAGAATAAACAGGGTAGCAAACAACAAACAAAACTCATTTTTGAAGGGATTCAGATGGAAAGCATGCCAAAGAGAGAGAGAGAGGAAGTACCTGAATGGA
Organism: Hemerocallis citrina; assembly: GCA_017893485.1. Classification (NCBI taxonomy): domain Eukaryota; kingdom Viridiplantae; phylum Streptophyta; class Magnoliopsida; order Asparagales; family Asphodelaceae; genus Hemerocallis; species Hemerocallis citrina. The sequence goes on from JACEHZ010000387.1 coordinate 200,132, forward strand.
GGGCTAGGAAAGGTGCCGTCCGAGACCCTGATAGATGTGGGGCTAGATCGGCAGTGAAAGAGGATCAGTACGGTACGGTAAAATACCGACTGAACCATATTCATACCGAAACCGAACTGGATTTTAGAACTCAGTACGGTTGTAGCGTACCATACTTTTGGTAACCGAATTTTTCGGTACCGAATCGATTGGTTTGGTTGGAAAACCGGTCGGTTGGCTCATTTCAGTATGATCAGCCACCCCTAGTTTGAACTCAAAATATGGGTATTTGTTTAAAAATAGTGATGGACAGTAGATGATTTATCGTCACATTTAATTTTTTGATATTTTATTTTTAATATTATGGACGGGTTATCAAATCCCGTCCTTTGAAATTTTTTTTAAAAAAAATGCACGGACACAACTTTCGTCCGATAGCACTTTAAACAAATTGTACGCATATATACGCATACAATTCCTATAGGCCTCATTTCCATCTCAGCCCTTGAACCCAAAGAACGCACCAATCTCAAAGCTAATATGTACGCATAACAATTCCAATAGGCCTAATTCCATAGAAAACACCTTTCAAATTTTGGCCAAAAAACTTAACAGACGGGAGATCAAATCCCGTCCGAGATTTTTTTTAAAAAGTTAGAAAATGCACAGACGGGCGGTCTGATATATTTTTAAAAAAAATTTATGGGATGAGATTTCAAATCACTTATCACGTCCAGTATATATATATATACACAAACAAAGCTATCAAGTGGCTCTCCTTCAATCCCCCAAAAATCAAAGACCCAGATCTAACCTTACAAAACACATTTCTCCCCAAAAGTTACCCCCCAAAACTTAAATTCAAATCCCCCATCCAAACAACTCATTTATTTATTTAATTATCTCTCTCCTATTCAAAAAAATAAGAAAATAAAAATTTTAAAATTTTAAAATTTTAAATACTTTAAAAACTTTAAAAATAATTCAAAAAAAATCAAAAAACTTATAAAAAATTATAAAATAATATAAAAATTTTACAAAAAAAATAGTTTAAAAATTTTAAAACTTTAAAAACATTAAAAATAATTCAAAAAAGTCAAAAACTTATACAAAATTATAATATGTTTTTTTCAAAAATTAATATAAAAAAATTTTAAAAATTTAAAAAATTTGAAAAAATTGAATTTTTAAAAAAAAAATTTAAATTTTTTTTAAAAAGTTGAAAAAGTTGAAATTTTTAAAAAATAAAAAATTTTAAATTTTAAATTTTTTTAAAATAAAAAAAATTATTTTTTTGATAATTTTATAAAATTTAAAAATTTAAAAATTCGAAATTTTGAAAATTTGAAAATTGAAAATTGAAAATTTCAAAGCAAATCCAATGTCGAACCCCAATCAAGAGGTCGTCGCCGATATCTGATCCGCTGCTGATTCCATATTGGTGACTCCCCTCCACCAAATCGAGCGCGAATAACAAGCGACTCCGTATCGGCGACTTCCCTCCACCAAATCGAGAGCCTCTATATGCGATGCGACGACTCTAATTTCATCTCATTAACCGAATTCTCATTCTAATTTTTAAATTTGTGTGCAGGGGATTACTCAGTTTTTTGCTGACTCGAATTTTGTGTTTGCATGAGATCTAAGTTCAAAGAGATGATTGTTTTATTTTTTGGTTTAAAAAGTTTTAATTTAATGATTTATTTGATGAGTTTTTTATTGATTTTGATTTAAGGTATACGCAAGTGAGAGATAGATTATTTAGTGACCTCAATTTGGGCATCCAAAGCATAGCAGGACAGGTAAGCTGACCAGCAACCTGTGTTCATAGGTAACCTAAAATAGCAGGACAGGTAAGCTGACAGGTAACCTAAAATAACTTGGCAAATATGCAACATTAATTTCTTTACTACAAGAGAAAATACTATCGTGAAATGTTCAATTCACTGGTTATTAGAAACCATGGATAACATAACATATAAGAACTATATGTTTAGATATATAAGATTGGGATGACTGGAGTTTACCAATGAAGGGTGCAAACTTTCTACTCAAGAAAGACAATTAAAGTAAAATGGTTATTTATCCATTTTTTTTTTATAAAGGTGCAATGGGGAGAGACAAAGTGGAGATAAAATAAATGATTAGCTTGGTTTAAATTTTTGAAAACTTCATGTATTTCATTTTGGTTGAAATAATAAGAGGTGTTTCAATTGCAAACTAAGTCTCAGACAAACAGATGTTTAGATTATTGATATTGTAGATACCTTCACACCTGCACTTGCGTTACCATTGTATTTAGACATGCTTATAGTGGACATGGGATTATAGTAAGCTCTATAAAACCTATACGATAATGTCCTTGCATAACTATTACAAGCATCTAAAAGTGATGCTGAAATTAAAAAAAAACTTTATACAGTGTTTCTAACAAACTATATGCATTCCAGGTAAGTTCAAGCTAATGATCAAGAAGGTGATGGTTGAGCTCAAAGGTAGATATACTGCTTCCTCATATAATATGTTTGCTACTTCAATTAATTTACTGGACCTCCAAAACTATTTTATATAATCAAATCAGGTGCACCGTTCCGAAGACGTGCCGTAGGCACATGTCAACGGGCAAATCTAGTGTGTGTGTATATATATATATATATATATATATATATATATGACGAGATTTCATATATCGTCCACAAAATTTACGGTCAAAATCGTGAACGGACGAAACTTCATGTTTCAAATGCTATATTTGGGAAATTCCTATATCTCTTCTCAAATATAGAAGTGTTGTTCCCCAAAAACTCAAAATTTGGGTATTCAGCCAACAGCTGCGGCACCTTTTTTGCCAAATTTTTCAAAATTTTGAATGGTCTAATCCCAACCCCTTATCATTTCCAACTGTTACTCTCTCTTCAAGTTCTTCACCTTCAGACTCCAAATCCCTCTCCATCTCTCTCTTGATTTCAACCCTTAATAATTTTTTATCTCAAAAATAAAATATGGGTTTTGCTTAGAATAACTTGAGGATCAAAATACCCCAACAAAATTCATAAATCTGATCTCTTCCATACTCTTGATGATCAAATACCTCCAAAAAACATGGATTTTTGCTTAAAATATGGAGTGATTTGTATGTGGTGATAGGTTTCTTAACATAACCATGGTTTATGTATTCAAATTTTTTAAAGTAAGATTTGTACTTTTCCTAGACTACTCATATATTTCATTTGGCAATTCACTACAAGAAATTTACCATATACCAACGGACACCTATAGTGACGGATCATTAAAACCGTGGGTACAGACATTGTATACCCACAGACGTACAATAAACTGTGGGTATAGGTGGATATATTCTATAATTTATTTTCCCCCCAATCCTTTCATTTTCCCCCCAAATCCCAAATACCCCCAATTTATAAAGTTCTCTCACGCTCCACCCATCTCTCTCTCTCTCCTCTCTATCTCTCACACCGGAAACCCTCTCTCCCCAAACCCAACCTGTAAATCATCCGCCTCCCGAGTCGCGTCCGTCGCCGTCGCCCCTTCCCAAACCCAACCTGTACTTGCCGCTGCCGTCGCCCCTTCTCCCTCACGAAGAAGACAAGATCTCTCCCGCATCCTCCTCTTCTTCCTCGGCGTCGATCTCGACGAGATCTCCCCCGCATCCGCCGCCTCCTCCTCCTCCTCCACCGCTGGCGCCGGCAAGAGGTTCGCCGTTTTTGAATATATACATCTTTTATTCTGAATAATTAGGGTTTCGATTGGGGTTTGAAGAACTACTTTCATAAGATGGTGTCTTTTAGCACCTGATGTCTGAAGATTTATTTAGCAAAATTATCAAGTCATGAATTCATAAGGATGAACTCGTCTCTACCCTTGTTGTTCTAGCTGTAGAGTTCGTCGGCAACAAAAGTAGGAGGAAAGTGGAGACTGGAGAGGGTGAGAATCTTCTTTTCTTTTTGATTTTCAGGTTCTCTTTTAATTGTTTTCTACTGTTTTATCTGTGCAAAACAAACCTTTGAGGTGCAGGCTAAGTTTACTTGCACTTGCATTCTCTGCATTAAGTTTAGTTTTTCCCTTTTTCTTTTTTTACCGATCAAGCACTCAAATAGTCAGCTTATCATTTTAGCAGACAGACGCAATGCTTTTTTTCCATATTGAGGAACTTTAGATAGATGTTGATCGGATAAATGATATCAGAAGTTTAACGACAAGGCTTCTTGAACATAGAATGAGAAGATTTGAGAGCATCAAATCCCAGCAAAAAAGTAGGTTTAAAAGAAGCTTTCCACATGAACCCCGATCGAACTCTAAATCATGATGCATAAGTTTGAAGCATAAATATTCCTAGGTAGAACATTATTAGCAAACATTAACTTAAAGCTACTGTGTCACTTCCAGCAAAAGAAAATGAAACTTTTCGATCAGCTTATTACATACAACAAACAGGTGGACAGACAATCGTCCTTCTTCTAACTGAATTTTTCTTTCTTTATTGAAGGGCTCAATTTGTCTATACTTTATTTTGAGATTTTTTTTATATATTATTTTTTGGTTGCGGCTCTTTGGCTTTTTTTATTGTAAAAGTAGTCATGGGCACATTTATTCGGTAAGGTATTGACCTCTCCTCTCATTTCTAATCGGATGACAATTTTTGGAATAGGATGAGGATGAGAAATTACATCCCAAGAACCAAACAGATTAGATTAGAGCTAATACATCTCGATTTTAACAAGCAAATGCCCTGCTAAATTAGCATGTAATGTGTTTAATCTTCCGAAGAGGAGCAGTATAGGTGGAGTTGTTCTACTTGACGATGTCCAAATGTCCAATGAGTAGCTAACAAAATTTGAATTTCTAAGGAAGGAACATAGAACAGGACAATACCAAGTTGCATTCGCTTTAGCAACCTCCTGATCCATACCTTACTTTGGTAGCATTGATTAGAATGAACCACTAGAGAAACCTAGGAAGAACCTAGTTTGGTTGACATTCGATCTTTTTTGGTAAAATTTCTGTGTTTTGGATCAATATATATACTCGGTTATTGACTTTGAATGGCGCTTGTTTAAACTAGTATAGTCGTCTTGTTTTGTTCTCTTCTGCTTGGGTGCGAAAAACACTAATTAATTCCAAATGGCGCAAATCCTCAACTCCTGGATGTGCTCTCTCTGAAAACATCCAGCAAGGGCAACCAGGACAAACATTGTTTGGCTAATACAAGGATATTGTGCATATCTAAAAAGAAAATATGCTTGTGTTTATGCCTTGGACTTGAACTTTTGAGAATAAAAATCATTGGAGAAGCACTCATCTCAAAGCATGCCGAAGCAATCTTGAAAGAACTTGTCTTCTCTTTTTCCCCTCTTATCTTGGACTACTTGCAAACTCTTCTCCTATATAAAACACAACACAATCCAATCAAATGAAATTTCTCCGAGTACTTCAATTCTTGGATTAGCAATCCTCAAAAAGTATTGAGAACACAGAGAGGAGAGTAGTCATGGCCTCAGTTTGTCCTCAAAATGGAAGATGGTCAGTTGGGTGTTCTAAATATTTTATCAGACAACTTCGAGATGCCAATGACCTTATTGACAGTCAGGGATTTTGCCCATCGTTGCTTCTGTTGCTTCTGAAATGTCTGATATTGACGAGATAAATTAATGCCTAGTTTTCAAGCCATGATTAAAAGAAAAGCATGGTTTGCTGCCTTACATTAATTTTTTAGAAAGTTAAAATTTATACTTCGTTATGCATGCTTATGTCCATATCAGTTATTCTGATTATTACTCGGACAAAAATATACGAAGTTCCTATGGTTTTTCAAATACATGATTTGAACTAATGTTGTCATAAAGAATTACAAAATCAGAACTAAAATTAGAGGATAAAAGTGCTAGTGGTGAAACCTCAAAGATTAAAAAAAAACTCTTAGGAAAGTTTCTTGCTCATTTATTTTAAATTAGACATTTATTACATGTAATCGTTTTAGTGCTCACTGTTATTGATGTGGATTAGGTTGCCTGGCGTTGTGACTCCCATGCATCACATTTGGGCAGATTGCAGAGATGGTAGACGAAGGACATGGCTGTAAGTTGAACTAAACTTACTAGATGTTATGGCCTGTGCAATCTAAGCGAAAAGATTGTGTAGGTTCCTGTTGTAACTGCAGTTAAAGATGTTAGGAAAAGATCATCTTGTTAAGTTATGCTATGCAATCAATACAAACCACCAAACACATATGAGATCACACCAAACATAAAATCTGACCAGATTCTTTTTCTGACCAGATTCTTTTTCTGAAATGCATGCAGATTAAATCAAGACTATAGCTTTGACTAATTTTGATACAGAACGATTACATACAATTATCGAAAATGGGATCCCAATTGTTAGCAATCAGGTGATGGATCTTTTTTCCCCTTTTGCAGTTCTCTTAATTTAGTTGACAATTAGTCTTGATTTTGATGCATTTAAACTGTGATTCTAGGTGCAACATTCTTTTGTAGACATGCGCTCTCAGCAGAAAATGGCTGAACTTTGTCAGCTTACTGGAGTCAAACTTATAACGTCTCTCTCTCTCTCCCTCCCTCTCTCTCTCTTTCGTATTCTTAATTTGTTAGGTTTGGTAATGCAGTTATGGAACTGTGATGGGTGGTCTTCTCTCTCAGAAATTTCTTGATACCAATTTATCTATTCCATTTGCTGGTCCTCCTCTAAATACCCCATCACTGCAGAAGTATAAAAGGGTGAGGCTTCATATTCAGAACAACAGATGCATTTTACTCTCAAAGACATGTTTTATAGTTAAATAATTTTGCCTAACCAATTTATCATTGAATATTATCTTCAGATGGTTGATGCTTGGGGAAGCTGGGGCCAGTTTCAAGTTTTGCTTCAGACACTAAAAAGGGTTGCTTCTAAACATGGTGTCTCAATTCCTACTGTTGCTGTTAGGTACATTCTGAATCAGGTATATTGTGCCCATTTATATTAGTCGACACTGGATCTTTTCAACAATTGGATTCCAAATTTGTCTGTTCAGTAACGTTTTGATTTGAAGTATAACTACTCTGTTATGATAAGTGCTTTTGAAAGTTTCCTCATTTCTTATTTTCCATCTAACAATCTCATACTAATTCTCATCTTTTGCAGGCTGACTACTATGAACATCCAGAACACTACGTCCCCGTTTTTCATGAGAAGATTGCTCCCTATGCATCTGTAATTGGTGAGGCTGTTGTCTATTGTCATCCTTTCTATTGATATCATTGTTTCTTTATTCCTCAATTGTTTAAAATCAATTGTTGAAGCAACTTCACAAACTGCATGTTAATGTCATATCCATGCCCCCCTCCCTCTCTTTCATTTTCACTTCTACAGGAAGTAACTTTGCTTTTTTAATATATGGAGATTCAATTTATAGTGGAAATGTGCTTGAGCAAGACGGTAAACTATCATCCTATGTTGGTGATGTAGACATCAATGAAAAACTTGATTGTGTTTTATTTATTGCAGGTTAACTAATGTTAATGAAGAAGGGCATCTTTATGGGGTTTCTGGAAGCTCGGGAGGTTATGCTGCGGTTTTTTGCCACGCTGCTAAAACCATCTTTAATACATTAGAAGTAAGTTTATTTTTAAGAGTTTATACTTACTTTCATTAGTGATTTATTTCCTGATATGTTACATGGTTTTCTTTTTTCGTAGATTGATGGTAAAATAGTTTTGAGATTTGCCCTGTGCCGAACAAGTTTTCTTTATTACCCTTCGCTGAATGTGCCTAATAACTATTCCTTTAAATTTTTGATGGTACAGGAACTTGCTGAGATGATTTTCCAGTCAGCACTGTAGATCGGAGTTATTTATTGCGAGTTGTAGATGTACACTATTTATTGGCAATGAAAGCTAATTTTCTGTTGATGGAGCAAACCTCGAAATTAAGTGGATGTGATTGTTATAAGACTTTATATGCTTATTATATGTCAGTATGGTACTCTTAGGTTGACATTTTAACTATTTTGTAATTCGAATTTGACATACTTGTAATTCTTCATTAATTTTTAATATGATTGAAGTTTAATTTTATTTAATTTTGTTTCATAAACACATGTATTTATTTCATTGTGTATTTGGTTTATAATTGAATTAATATTATAAAAGAAAATATTAAATTATCTTAAGCGTAATTAATAAGAAAAAATTGTGTATAGAGCGATGGGTATATATTCAAATGATTAGATGCGAAAACCATCACTAAAACCTATAGCAATGGAGCTTCAACCGTGGGTATAGGAAAGCAAAATGTGTCTTTAAAACCTATACCAACGGATACGAAACCGTGGGTATAACCCTAAGGTTTTGTCCAACGGGTGAAAAAACCGTCGCTATAGGCTATAGTGATGGCATTTTGCCGTGGGTATAGCTAATTAAAAACGACGGAAAAAAATGTCCGTTGGTATAGGTTTTACGGGCTATACCTACGGTTTTTCGCCTTTTACCCACGGATTTTTGCTGTCACTATATGTCAAATTTCTTGTAGTGATTGCACATAAGTTATGTGGCTAGTTCCAACACCTATATGGGCCATGGCCCATAGCTTCCTGCCTCCAGTCAAAGTAGGCTGGACACAGTTTAGCCAGTCAAGTAACCCACATAGCAAAATGAACATAAATAATCATATGTATATCAAGTAGCTTAACCACTGAAAAGTTAGCCAATATATCAACGATGTTCTAGAGAAGCTAGTACTAAAGTAAGGATGCTAGAATGTGCCGCATATGCTTTTAAATAAGGGGTGATTTGGTTGGTTATAAAGCAAATCCAGTAAGTGAGGAACACCATTCGGAAAGCAATTCTTTGGAAATAAGTTTCAAGCTTTGGTTAAATGTATGCTTACTGTAGCAGGAATAGTAAAGGTACAAAAGATTAGTTTTGTTTGAATTGTTAGTGCATTGTTTGAAAAGTTATTTTAATCTCTTTTTGCCTCCGTTTCATATGACATTTATTGTATATACTATGGATTTGGATATATAGTCACCATTTCAAGACTAGATAAGCATACCGACTTTTGTCCAAAACACAAACTAACTATTTCATTCGCAAGATTATCATCAAAAGATTTATTTATAAATTATATAAAAACAAAACAAAACTGAAACAATCTCAAAGCATATATACTGTCTAATATATCTGTGAGTTATACCATTTCATGCGCTGCAAATATTTAAAGAAGTTTAGTAATATTACATTTTGATTATGTATAATAAAAAAATTTATATTATACGTGATTATATCATGCCAAGTATTTCAAATATCATTATCTTCCTTCATTAAAAACCTCTACTATCCATATGATTAAGAAAATACTGATGGAAGGATTATTATATCTGCACATTGTGCTAATTAAAACTATTACATAAGATGAAGAAATGATTGATAAAATTGTTGAGGGTGATTGTAATGTGGAGAGAGAAGCATAGGAAAAGGCTGATAGGAATAAAAACCTAAAATAAATGTAAATAGTAATCCACAAGTGTTTCCATAGCTTTAGGGCTGGAAAACAAAACCAACCAGCTAAAATACCTGACAATGGGCACTGCGTTGTCTGGCTTGGAATAGAAATGACTAGAGATAGCCACCAGGAATTCTATTATTCTTGCCTCTAAGTTCTCTCTCACTGACTTTGGTGCGATAGTTGGCTACTTCCGAAGATTAAGTCAGTAATTTACTGCACCCTCTCATGTTTGGAAATATAAAAGCTAACTGCCACTTTCCATATTATGTCAGACGTCAGTTAGCTTCGGAAGTGAATAAATAACTCCCTGTCAGGAATGCAGTTTTTCTCTATCTTCTTTTTGCATGTCTGTGTAGTAAAAATATTATTATGAGGTACCAGGTATATCAAGCTATAACTCAGTAGATTCCTATTTCCCCCACTGAATTTAGTCAAAAATGTACTCAGCTATCCTATATTTTCTGCACTGAACCCTGCATTTGTCCTATAAAAATACAGTAGTGCATCTAAATTTTTGAAATAACAGGGTTCATTTTTCAAGTGATACGATAATGGTAAAGAATGTCTGTTTGCAAGATCAAATAGCATATATCTAGAGAGAACCCAATCACACCCCCACATTGCAGGATTATTTGATAATCAACACGATGGTTGCAGTGAATTCTAAGACTAAATTTAACAACAAGATGATTGCATTGCATATAACTCACACGTGTTCAACAGAACATTCGGTTAGGCGACTGCAATGGGTATTATGTTTGTAGTGCACAAGTGTGTGTATGTTTTCACTCGAACACCGTAAAGAAAGAAACAGATTACCTTATGAACAGAGTCGGCATCATCTGGGACCACTGGACCACATGACTGCCATTTTTGATTAGCTGCTTACGAGAGACAATAAGTTATTTGTTTAAAGTGCAAGTATGTGAAGGAAGTAAAATAGACAAACTTATCAATAAAGACTCTTTTGCGTTTGGTTTGTTGTTTTGAAAAGAGTTTTCTGAAAATGAGAGTGTAAAAGCTGTTTGGTAATAATTTTTTATGAAAATAGTTTTTTAGACTTTTAAGAGTATAATGTATGTATAGGTTTGGTTGTATGTATATACTGTATACAGTATATATACTTTGATACATACATGTTGTATACATATACATACATACTGATATATAATAATATAAAATATTTTATTATAATAAACATGTTTAATAATATACATATATATAATAATATATAATAATTATAATAATATATATGTAATAATAATATATTCAAATTATATATTAAACAATTTATTATAATAATAATAAATTATATAATAATATATATAACAATATATAATAGTAATATATAATAATATAATAATAATAATATATATTACAATAATAATAGATTATTATAATAGTATAGATAAAATAGTATATATGAAATAATAGTATATATAAAATAGTATATATAAAATAATAATATAATATAATATATATAATAATAATATAATATAATAATAGAATATATAATAAATATATAATATAATAATAGTATATATAAAATAGTTGAAGTGGAGTTTTATGAAAACTGTTTTCACAAAACAACCTAACCAAACGAGTTTTGGGGTTTTGGAAAATAAAAAAAAAGAAAAAAACAACAAACCAAACAGACCTGTATACACTTTTCACTGCCCCTCCCACAGTTCTTCGCTTCATCTGTCTGCCTTTTGAATCCCATTTATGGATTTGTGATTAGCTGCTGAGTAGACAACAGGAGAGAGAAAATCATTTAGTAGTGTGTGAAGAAAGTAACAACTTGTAAATCATCAAGAATACAATATAATAAACTCTCGCATTCAGTTGCTCATTCTCGGACATCACTTCTTCTCTGCTACATACATCTCTTTGCCCTTTGTCTGACATACTGGTAACTGGAAATTAAGGCTGTCAATGACAATATATTACACCAAAAGTATAGACAATTTCAATAAATAACAAGTAAACGTTCAGCAGATATTAATAAATAATAAAAGTTACAGACTCTTACCTTCCATATCGACACATGTAGAATTGTGATGGTTGGAGATCAGCCATTAGGCCCATTACAGCTGAAAGAAAGAAAATTTCAATAATTAAATCGAGTCAAGATAATGACAACGACAATCACAATAATGGATTAAGGCAAGACAATAATGAATTACTAATATCAATGCAAAATAATGAATTAAATCAAGTTTCGCATAATTGTCTTTTGAGTAATCCGGGATGATCAAATTACGCTGTGTCGCAAAAATTTCTCAAGGGCAATTCCACAAACACCTTCTGTGCTTCTCAAATTAATAACAGAGAATCAAGATGCTTTGATCAGAGCATCTATTATCTATCTATATGCATTAAATTGGTAATTCAATTCAACAAACAAGGGTGCGATTAGGAAAATAAAAAATAATTTTTTCCCTTTTTTTGTCAACGCTTAACTAAGATAAAACCCTAGAAAACCCACTTGACTAATCACAAAATTAATACAATATGATGAATTGCATAGCCTTTCCTTTCTAGTAAAACCCTAGATTTCCAAGCCCAACTTTACAAGCCCTAGATTCAAAATTTCGAAATTAAACCTTATAAATTGAAATTGTAATCGAATTTAGTACCTTTTCTTCAATGAATCGACGAACGCTTGATTGCTTCTCCAATCTTTCGATCCTAATGTAAAATAAAATTAATTTAAAAAAATGAAAAAGATAGAGAAAATTACACGAATTTAGAAGAAGACGAAACCAAGCGAATTTCTTTACCGATAAAGAAAACGATTTTCTACACGAGAGCGTATATGATGTTTGTGGGAGAAACACTATGACTCCCTTGGATCCCTCTAAATATCGTGCCCTAGTCTGATTGACGCTTGTGATGAATAAAGGACAATTATTTATAGGTGTTATAAGGCGGTGCATTGAAACCGCGTAATGGGCCCCTTAATCCGCGTTCAAGCCACGCAATCAGATTAAAACCGCGTAAAAACTCGCACCAATTTTCTAACGGGTTAAATTAGCGGGTGCCATTTAGAATTGGGCCGTTTAACCCGGATCTGGCTCACTTGAAAACAATATAGTGAATATACTTTTGCTCTTCGGCCGAGCTACATTTTGGCCCTTCATTTAAGTTCGTAAAAATTACAAGTGACATGAATCTTTATAATATCTAATCTAATCTAATACTATAATTTGAGAGTTGGAGTTATATAATTTGTAGACAAGCAACCATATAATTTCAATTATTTATTTTTATGTGAGAGTTATATTAATCACATTTACTCAATTGTTGTTAGTTACCATAATATGTTCAAAGTTTAAATTTATTTACACATAATTATATTTACAAAAGTGCCACTCACATAAAATAAAAGTTTGTGCCACTAAGAATAATTTGCAAGAAGTTTGTCATGAGTAAAGGAGTTCTCAAGTTAGAGGTCAGATTATATCTTAGTATTTATTTAATAATATTTTAGTTATTAGTTAGTACATCGCACGTGCAGATTAGTAGTGATATAAATTAAAAAAACATATTGTTATAAGATGTTCCTAAATATCTATATAATAAAACACAAAGAAAACTATTAAGTGGCTCACCTTCAATCCCCCTAAAATCAAAGGCCCAAATCTAACCTCACTATACACATTTTTCCTCCCAAAATTTCAAACCCCAAAACTCAAACTCACCCCCCCCCCCCCCCCCCCCCACGCCACATAAAAAAAAAACAACTCATTTATTTATTTAATTATTTTCCTTTCTTTCTCTCTTATTTTCTCTCTATTAATCAGAAATTTAGATTTCCAGATTTCAGGTTTATAAATTATCAGATTTTTTATATTTTTTTTATTGCTCATGTTACATTGAAAAAAACAAATATTTTTTCAATAGTTAAATTTCATCATTTTCCATCCTCAAAGTTTAAAGAAGTTGGATTTTATACCCTTATTTATAAATACTTTTCAACATATACTAATTAAAACATGGACTTTTATTTACAATTAATTATTGTCATACTATTCAAACTTGAGCTACATAATTATTGTACAAAGTTCTAAGAAGTTGGATTTTATACCCTGATTTATAATTATTTTTCAACATATACTAATTAAAACATGGACTTTTATTTACAACTAATTATTGTCATACTATTCAAACTTGAGCTACATAATTATTGTTTTACTGTTTACAAGACTTTTCACATGCTGTATCGTTCCGAAGACGTGTCGTAGGCATGTGCCCACGGAAAAATCTAGTTTATAAATAAAATAAAATAATAATGTAATAATAAATAAATAATATATATAATCCCATTGAAATAATATACATATATACACACACACACCTTTGAAAATTATACTTGTATTTCAAATTCCTTTGTGTCCTTCTATTCTTTTGAACCCAAGTGCATTCATTTGAGCATTCTATTGTTTTTGTTTGAACCAAACCCATTTATGATGCTACATATTTTCTGTATATTCATGTATTTCGGTTTTTTACAAAATATTTTTGGCACTTAAATGTACTTATTTTAATTCGATTTCGATTTCTGTTAAAGTCCGTTCTAATCAATCATTATATTGTAGCTAATTCTTTTCAAATGATTATTGCTTTTCAAGCCGAAATTATATTCCGTTCTATAAATTAAATTCTTGACTTCTTAAGTAATTATTCATATTATAAAACCAAAATCATATTTCATCTTACGTACGGATTATTTTATTTCTTTTGTATTCGGTTATTTATTTATATAATGGAATTTATAAATTTTAGAACATACTATTATATTATTACTAATTGATTATTTGATTATTTTGTGAAATCCAAAATCGAATTTCAGATTTCAACCTATTCTGCATTAATTATTTGATTTTGTTAATATTTTGTATTGAACAAGCATAAATTTTAATCAATTTTATATTATATTAATTGATTTATTAGTACTGGTTTATATCATATGAGTTTATTATATATGTATTTTTAGATTAAATTATTAAACACTATAACCAAATTTCTTATTGGATCCTACCCGCAACTCGCTACCCAATAACCCATTAACCCTTTAACTACCTTATATAATCCCCTCCTTAACCTTAGCCCTAATAACTATCTTAACCTAATCACCTTTTCTAATCTTGCCGCCTAATCTCACCCTCCTACCTCTTCATCTTCCCTGCTCGAAAACCCGCTCATCTGCAACCTCAGCCCTCGTCTCCGCAAGTCGAACCCCCGATAGCCATTGCTCCGATCCTTCTTCCTCCTCAACCTCGCAATTGCCACCTACACTCGGCGACCACCTCGCAACCTTCCGCCGCCTCGCCATCACCCTTGTCTCCCCCTGCGACCTCCACCAACTGTCCTCAACTACACCATATGTTGCTCCCATCGCTACTCCTCCGCACCCCCGTCCAGTCGCCGCTCGAGTTCCCTGAGCGCCACCAAAACTCTAGTGCCTGTCGAGTCGCCGCCAGCCTGCATCACCGTCGATAGCCGCCTGTCGACCCTGCACTCCAACCCCCGTAGCCAGTCGACCACCACCCTGTGCTCCTCCTCCAATGTCGTTCGACCCTCTGCCAGTCCCCCGTCGCCAGCCTGCCACAGTCACAGCCAGCAACCTGCTCCCCGGTGCTCCACGACATCAGCCTCACCCAACACCGTCGCCATGGCCACCGTCCAATACCGGCTGCCCTTGCCCTTGCTGTTGTGCATGCATTTGATCAGGAGCTCATCCTGGCCGTCCGATCCATGATGATCATCTTCATCATCATCAAGCATATCCAACCGTCCAATTTCCTGATCATCCTCTCCATCAGCATCAGATCAGATCTGGACCGTCCGCTCATAATTGATCATTGATTTGATCACAATTGAATCTCGACCGTCGAGTGCTTGATCAACTTGATCTCGGCCCTTGATCGTCTTGATCATCATGTTCATCTTCTGCTTGCACGTGTTCATGCCAGGATCCGTTCTCGTTATTCTTTTCTCATCGGAATCGTCTTCTCGTAAGGCAGGTAACTTGTATGAATTTTATTGTTTCTCGTACAAGCATAAATACCACAAGTAGATTTCTTATAACTTGTTTTTCATATTCTTACTAGTTGATAATCTTCACCATATTCGTTTTGATTCGTTTCTATTTATTTTCGTAATTATAAAAGATTATAAACACCAATTGTGTATTTTTGCCATGCCGTATGTTCTGACGTGTAGCATAATTTTGACCCAGATACACTTTGAATCTGTTAGAACTTTCTGAATATGAACCGTAGCCCCAGATGTCTTGTTTACAACCCTTTTGAAGGAATCAAATTCAAAATTATATTTTGTGAATTATGACTATTTTAGTGTTGCTGTGTCTGAAATTCCAGATTCACAAATTTGATGTGTCACCTTGTTTTTCAATTAAATTTGAGTATGCTACCTGTAATATCATGACATGAAATTTAATATGCTGAGACTAGATATACTAGAGAATCTTCCCTAATTTTCCTGAATTTATTTATTGAATTTTCGGACCTCTTTCATGCTTATAAACACAACTTTGAGAATTATGGTTGAACATGAAATCTGTTTAGATTGCTATTTTGAGCCCAGTTTCTGCAACTTTTATGTATCTTGTTTATATGCGCTGGAACCGGTAGAGAGTCTAGTTTCTAGAACTTCTGACGGATCCAGATTTGCATTCCTGTGGTAGTAGAAATCTCAATTTTGGTGCAACAATGTCTCGTTGTACCAAATTAGTATTTTGCTATGTTTAAATATTTGCATACTGTTTCTCGTATTTTGTGATTTAGAACATGTTCCTTGCACTATATAAGCTCTTGATACATCATTGTCCTGTTCTGATTTTGTTCTCGTTATCTCCTGATCATGTTTACTTTGTAATAAAAAGTAACAAGGCGGGGTTAAGGGAAAGATCTAGTAGTGGACAATATAAAAAGTGTAATCGGAAGGGGACCCATATTTCCCATAATAGTGGCACCTGATTTGGTTACATGATATGGTTTGGATTACATTTGGATGATTTGTATTACATGATATGATTTGGATTACTCGATATGATTTGATTAATATAATTTGGATTACATTATATGGTGCACCATTGCCTGATACCTAAGCACATAGCCCTATAGAATCCACTACTAAGTCTAAACGTAACTTGATTGTATGTAGCAACCATGTGTTAAATAAATGGGATGCATGAGCTACATTAGATAAAAGAAAATGAATAGACTTAAGTTGACACTAAGCACATGCATGATCTTGTCTACCAGTTTTCTGATTTCGTTACAAGTTACCTGATTTGGTTACATGATTTTGATTCACACGATTGCATGAACCCATTTCCGTTACATATTTGTCAGTCACAAGTTGTTGTTTTTCCGTTCATATGTTTGCAGTTAGTTGCATCACACTTGACTTTGTTTTATTTCATGTTCTTTGATTTTTGTCATTGTTCCTTATCATATATTGGTTCTTGTTCTTTATTATATTTCCGTTCTTGTACCATTTTTCTTGTACTACTTGCGGCCCGTAACTTGCTCTAACAGGTACTCCATTTGTCTTTCTTTGAGTTATGTTGTACAAGTACAGACGATGGGTTATTGAGAGAACTCGTCGAACTATTACTCACTGCATATTCTCTGGCTATTTGGTAAGTGTTAGGAATGTGTCTTGAATACTTGTGGTTCAGATTAGAAGATAAGAGGAAGCACGGAGGTCGATGTAACTCCCCTGCTCCGAGCTCAGACAATTTATACAATTTAGAAGACAAATTAGATACTATGTAGTACAACTGCCCACCACAGACTGCCTCTCAAAAGGTGGTTAAACGAATTGGTGACTCTTGATCATAGGCTATTATATTTTAATATTATTTTAATCTTATATCTTACCTATTCTTTTTTTTGAAAACTATGGGGTATTACAGACACCCCTTCAGAAAACAGCGTCCTCGCTGAGCACGGGCATGCACAATCTAGTACATGATCTACTTTCTAACCATTGTGGAGTATCTGCTCTTCTATCCGCCCGATTATTCATGATCCCGGAATCCACCGCCCGATCAATCATAATCCCAGATTTAATTGAGCTGCCTTCCTATCCACCCGACTAGTTATGATCCCGGAATACACCGCCCGATCAATAACAATCCCAGATTTAATTGAGGGCTCACCACAGTCCTGGAGTACACCATCCGACTGGGTCTATAGTTCCGGAGTATACCGCCGGACTACATGCCCCACACTCGGTGTCGAAAGTCGGCTCTGATACCATTTGTAACGCCCCTGTCCTGAGCTCAGACAATTTATACAATTTAGAAGATAAATTAGGTACTATGTAGTATAACTGCCCACCACAGGCTGCCTCTCAAAAGGTGGTTAACCGAATTGGTGACTCTTAATCATAGGCTATTATATTTTAATATTATTTTAATCTTATATCTTACCTTTTTTTTTTTGAAAACTACGGGTTGTTACAGTCGAAGCGTCAAAGAGAGTAGAAGAAAATAACAGCAGCAAGGTGCAGGCATAGTTGCGGTCGACTGTCCGAAGTTGCGGTCGACCACACCCCCGACCACAATTGAACTGGGTTTGGCCGAGAGGTGAACGATCGACCGGTCTTGTTAGACAGTCGACCGACCGCGATGCTGTGTTAGTTTTGGGCCTCAAATTGTTATGTCGTTTCAGCCCAATCTACAACTCCAAGTACGGCTCCTATTCAGTTACTTCTTTTCCATGTTATATCGGATGACTGAGAATCAAGATTAAACCTAGGTTTCTCTCTATTTTTCTATATATATTGTAAACTCTTCTATATATATTGTAAAGTCTCCAATATGAGAGTAGAGTATTTCATAGATTCTTTTCTCCATTGCACAGAGAGGCTCGAGAGAGATAGTTTTTGGTGGGTGAGTTTAATTCCTTGTATTGAGTTAATTAGTATCTCCTTATAATCTCTTCTAGTTGAATATCAGATCTCCCTATATTTTCCCCCGATTAAGCAAAAGCTAACCAGGATAAATCCTCGTTGTGTTTGTGTTTAGATTGGTGGATCTACTTGCTTGCTCAATTGATTCATCTCATCTCTTCGACTTCCTCATTGCTCTAATTAGTTCCGCTGCGACTAGAGGTGTTTGTTGACGCCCAAATCCCAACGGTAAGTCCTTGTATTTCAGATACTGGTTAATGGTTATATTCCTATTTATGTGATTATTATTATACTGTTGAGTTACCTGGTATTGTACAGCTTATGGATGATATGAGTTGACATACTTATATCATTCGTTGGGCCTCAGTTACATGCTTGTGTTCCCGTAGAATGGGAAGCGGGACGTGACACTTCATGCGATACAAAAAAATCCCCACTGACAAACTACCCAAAAAATATTGTACATTCCATTTAATTAATCTCTAGCCAATAATTATGGACATTCAGCATTTACGAATTCCCAAATTTTAATGAATCATGCTTTTACCTTTAAACCGAGTTAAAAAAAGGGTTTTCCCATACTGGTCACTAACAAATGTTTCAATTTCATGTACCTCACTCATAAATTAGTTAATTTCATATAACTCACTTAGGGCTGGAAACTCGCGACCTATTCGGCTCGAGATGAGCTCGAGCTTGGGCATTTTGTGATTGTTAAGGCTAAGCTCGCAAACAGCTCGGCTAGAGCTCCTTCAAAGCTCGATTAAAGCTCGTTTACGAGCTCGAGCTTGAAAATTGTGCTCAACAGCTTAACGAGCCGATCCCGAGCCTCAAGATACCCGGCTCAGCTCGGCTTGTTTAAACTCACTCACAATTTAGAACAACTCCCAAAAATACGTTTGAGCGAGTTATGTTGAATTAGATATTTACAACAAAATTAGTTTTTTATGATTGGTTTCATACTATGAGTGAGATTTATGGAATTAACTATTTGTGAGTGAGATATATGAAATTGAAACAATTGTTGGTGACCAATGTGAGAAAAACCCTTAAAAAACAGTGAACTGATCTGAAATATACAGAATAATTATTGAATAATCATTATATCGAGTTTGTTAAAGTAAACAAATATTTGGTAATATTAGTGTGTGAATCAGTGAATGAAAAGACTAAAGAGGCATGATATATTTCTGGAGAATATATTTAGCTTGCACAGAATCTAAAACAAACGAACAATGTAACCCACATTATTGGTACGTACTGCAGTTCCATAGGGGATGAGAAATTTAAGTACTGTCTACTTGGCGTGGTGGTGCACGCGGGCAGGACACCCTGAGTATGGTCATTATGTTGCATACTTAATAAGGGTAGAGAAAAGGCCAGCCCATGGCCGTGGGCGTGCTTGGTACTTGGTTGATGATGATAACCTGGTGCACTATGTTTTGTTGGACGAGGTCCTTGGTACAAATGCCTATGTTTTCCTTTATGAAAGAACAAAATCATGTCGAGGTTGTCTTCTCATCTTTAGATACCTTTGCGAAACCAGTTTCTATTAAGTGGCAATTTTATGTGAAAATCTATGAATTTCATGTTGCTTCTCTTAAACTTCAGCTTAAAAGTTCCAGCCTTTGCTTCCCAAATATCAATCTTAACTTGATGAATTTCTGATACTTTATGGAGTGAAAAATTCAAATCATAGTTGTATGATTATGATAAGACAATAAGTCAAATAACCGTTTTCAATGTTAAATTTGATATTACCATGGTAGATAACAAGCGCTGCCTAGTTAGAATATGACTATATGAGAATGCTAATTTGAATTCTATTTGATTATGCCTAATTTGGATGAATGTTTTTTTATTCTCTAAAGCATGAACTTGTGGGAGAGATGTAAGTATCAGCTACTTTAAGTGAAGGATAAATTAGGTACAGTATTGAATCAGATTGATCTCTTGAATTGTGAGTCATTCATCCTCGCAAGTAAATTTAGGGCATTGCTATGTATATAACTTTCAGAGAATGCTTCATGCACAATAAAAAACAAAGTGAAGAAAAAGTAAACAGAACTTTCGGTGACATAATCATATAACTCAGCATGACTTAAAAGTTATATTAGATGTTAAGCACTTATACTGTGCATTTGTTGATTTAGTTTAGCCTAAAAAGAATGAGCAATAGTTGAGGAAGAGTTTATTAAATTTAGCCTGAATATAGATTGGATTTTTCACCTCCATTCAGGAATTATGTTATATTATATAGATAAAACAGATAGATCATAATAGATAGTAGATAATAGATAGATGGGTCAAGTTTACTAAATCTAAATAAATAAATAATTTTTTTTTTGATTAAAAGATGACCGTAGTCATCGCTTCATTAAAAAGGTCTTAACGAAACAGGAAGATAAACACTACATCAGACCCTAAGGCCTCCAAAAACCAAAAGCATCTACCGAGACAGAAAGTAAATACTACATCGAACCCGAAGGTCACAGATATCCAAAAGCACCTAAAGCGGGCAGAACAACCCGATCACCAAAGTACCTAAACAACAACCAAAAAGATACAATGAAGGGGAAAGTTAGCTATCACATCCAGCCCGTGTCTGGGAGTCCACTGCCCAAGGTGAACTCTCCGCCTGCCTGTAAACTACTCGGCCTCCTCTCCTGCACGCATCTTCTTCCTTGATCGACTGAGGCCTGTCCAATCAAACCAACAAATATGAATCTTTTGAATCAACGAAGAGAGAGACTGACGAACAGAATTAAAGCAAATTTCGTTGCGATCTAGCCATAGGTTCCACAGCACGGATGCTACCACAGTTTCCCACTCTATTCTAACCTCATTTGAATTCCAGTTTTTTCTAAGAACCCCCCAAACCTCTGAACTAGACCCCGGACAATGTGAGACTCTGAGCGACCTACACACTTCCCCCCAGACCCATCTAGCTCTATGACAATGAAATAAAATATGGTTCGTATCCTCTTCCTCGCTCTGGCAAGTACCACAGAGCCCGCTTTCCGTTATCCCTCGCTTTTTCAGATTAACTTTGGATAAAATTGCGTCATTCTCCACCAACCATAGGAAGACTTTCACCCTGTTCGGAGCGGGAATACCCCAAATTACCTCTGTAATCTCGTTTCTAGTGCCGCCATCGTTCAGCCTTTTGTAGAGGGAGGAAACTGAGTATTTTCCGTGGATCTCCAACGTCCATATTCTCTCGTCTTCCGACAATTGCGTGTACTGGCCCTCTGACCGAATGAAATCATTGACCTTTTGCAACTGATCGATCGCTGTCTATTCAAGTGAATCCTTGACCTCGAGTCTCAATCTGGAGTTTTTCCAAACATCTGAGACCAACGAGTCTTTGTTGAGAGCTGCTTCTGCTGCTGCTGGAAAAAGGCTAAGGAGTGAGTTGTTCCCGCACCACTTGTCTTTCCAGAATCTCGATTTCTTCCCATCTTTAATCCTACATCGTGTGTTGCTGTGATAAATGTCTCCGGTCTTGTAAATCCCTTTCCAAAAGAAAGATTTCCTACTCCTGACGCTCTTCCCCCCGAAACGGAATTTCTTCCTTGTCCTATAATTAACAAGCGACCTACACCACCAATTGTTACGTTGCACAGCCAACTTCCACCACCACTTACAGAGGAGAGCTCTGTTCATATCCCTGAGATTAATGATACCCAATCCCCCGAACTCCTTCCTTTTGCAGACCCTCCCCCAGCTAACGAGATGAACCCCTTTCCCCCCCTCGTTGGTACCTTTCCATAGGAATCTCCTTCTTAATTTGTCTATCTTGTGAATTACCCATATCGGCAATTCGTAAATAGACATCAGATAGATGGGGATGCTGTTGATAACTGTGTTTAGCAAGATGATCCTACCTCCCAACATAAGAAATTGGCCTTTCCATCCTGTAAGTCTTTTCTCTATCCTGTCGATGAGCACTTGCCAATCTTCTTTAACGAGTCTGCCCGATCTGATGGGGATCCCCAGGTACTTGAGCGGAAACTCTTCCCTCTTGCATCCAAGCATCTGTTGAATCGTGGACAATGGAGTGGAGCAAAGCTTGCTAAGTTGAATAACACAACTCTTGTTGAAATTGACCTTCATTCCGGACCAAGCCTCGAAGCACTTCAAAACTGTTCCCATCGCAATGATATCCTCTTTAGCTGCCTTCCCGAACAATAGGGTATCGTCCGCGTATTGAAGGATCGAGATTGGCTGCGAGAAGCCCCTGAGATCAATTCCAAATGGAACCCTATCCTTTTTCCCATTGTCGATCATCTCTGACAATCCGTCTGCTACAATTGCGAATAACAATGATGACAACGGATCGCCCTGACGGAGTCCCCTCTTGCATTTGATCTCTTTACCCTGTGCGCCGTTGACCAGAATGAACGATTTACCGCCTCTAATGCAGTGAAAGATCCACTTTCTCCACCTTTCCCCGAAGCCTTTAAGAAGCAGAGCTTCATCCACCGAGTTCCATTCGACTGAATCGTAGGCCTTGTGGAAGTCTACTTTGAAGAGGAAGCCATCCGTGTTGTCTCTGTTCGCTCTGTATACAATTTCATGAGCCGAGGCAACGCTATCTGCTAAATCCCTACCTTTAATGAATCCGCTCTGAGACTGGCTGATAATGTCGTTGAGTAGCGGTCCCAATCTGTTGGCTAGTACCTTGGAAATGATCTTGAAGGAACAATTCAGTAGACTGATAGGTCTGAAGTCCCCGACCTGTTTAACATCCGCCTGCTTGGGAATCAACACAATGTTCGCGTAGTTCAGTCTATCTAGATTAGATTCCCCCTTGTAAAACTCCTCAACGATTCGCATGAAATCCCCTTTTATGATGCTCCAGAATAGTTGATAGAAAAAAATCGGAAATCCGTCTGGACCAGGAGCTTTATCTGATCCGAGGCTCTTGATAGCGGAGAGCACCTCTTCTTCCGAGAAGTAACCTTCAATGTTCTTGGACCCGTCAAGTCTAGAATCCAGCCACATATTCTGATTGATCGAACACCTCTGCTCCCGTCTATTGCCCAATAGGTCCTTGTAATAATCATGAATATGCTGTTTAAATCTAACCTCATTCTCGCACCAACTTCCATCCACCATAAGACCCGAGATGTGATTCTTACGTCTTCTGCCATTAGCTATCCTATGGAAAAATTTTGTGTTGGCGTCGCCTTCTTTCAACCACTGAAATCTTGACCGCTGCTTCCAATAATATTCCTCCATCTTCCCAAGATGCAGAATGTCTTGTCTATTCCTCCGTTGCTCCTCTACTTCGTCCTCTAATAGATCTCTTTCTTCCTCTATGATATCTAACTGATCGATCCTTTCACCTATCTCTTCTTTGAGTCTCTGATTCTGCCCGAATTCCATCCTAGCCCAAGATTTCAATGTAAAACGTAATCTCCTGGTCTTTTGCATCCAACAACCGACTGCCGAATCTGGCGATGTCGAGGCAGTCCAGCTTTCCTCAATAATCTTCTTTAACCCTTCGCTTAAAGTCCACGACTTCTCAAATCTAAACTGGTATGCCTGCCTTCTCTCCCCAATCCCACAATCCAGAGCTAAGGGCGTGTGATCAGATGTAAATCTAATCAGCGCTTTGGCCTTGGTGAGTGGGAACTCATCTTCCCATTCGGGAGAAACAAGGATTCTATCTAACTTCGCCAAGACCGGGGCCGCTTGCATATTTGACCATGTGAATTTCCTATTGGCGGGGTCAACTTCCACCAACTCTAGGTCTTCAATCATAGCATTAAATTGATCCCTATCCCCCCTTGGAGCTCCTCTTCCCAGGTGCTCAAATTGGAACCTTGTAATGTTGAAATCTCCTCCCACGACCCACGGTCCTTTACAACTTCCTCTAATGTTCCTAATCTCGCTCCAGAACCGAGTTCTTTTGACCGAGTCAAATGGTCCGTATACTGTGGACACCGTAAGGATTTTACTATCCGCTCGTCTTCTGATAGTAATCGTAATCGAAAATTCTCCCGGAAGTTCATCTATAATCTCGAAGATCGTAGGATCAATGCCTATAGCTATACCCCCCGATAACCCTCGCGATGGCTTAAACCTCCAATCGAACGAACCTATACCTCTAATACCTTGGAACTCCGCAATGTCAGGTGATTCAACCCTAGTTTCCTGAAATGCGCAAATGCATGGTCTATATCTAGATATAGTGTCACCAATTAACCTCTTTTTTGCTTTCTGCCTCATCCCCCTAACGTTCCAAAAGATGAATAACATTATAAACTAAACCTTCTATACCCTAACCCTCTAAATCTCCTAACTCAATTTAAGTCTATCTGTCGTGATCTATTTCCTCTAATAATATTGACGGAACAGAATTGTTCATCCTTGTTGGAACCCATGGCTAGACCGTACAGACTAGCAAAGTAAATGAGAGACTCATCATTACAAAATAGTTTTTATACTTTCACAGGTAACCTTCAGGACTTTTAAAAGGAACTGTTTCTCCTACCCAAAAATTGTTTTCGCAGTAACAAATTTCATACCATCCACGCTTTGAACCAATAAAGTTACTTTTTTTTTACTGAAATGAATTTTTTAGCACTAATGTTTCATGAGTTTTATAATAAATATCTATATAATAAAACACAAAGAAAGCTATCAAGTGGCTCTCATTCAATAGGGTTGAAATCAATGGTCCCGATCTAATCTTACAAAACATATTTTCGGTCCAAAAGTTCTCCCTCAATACAACTCCTTTATTTATTTATTTATTTATTTATTTCTCTCTCTCTCTCCCTCTCTCTCTCTCCTCTCTCTCATTCTCTCTATTTACTCAGAAATTTATATTTTCAGATTTTAGAATAGTAAATTTTTAGATTTTTTTTGCATCTTTTTATTGCTCATGCTACATTGAAATTTTTTTATTGCTCATGTTACATTGAAAATAGCAAATATCTCATCAACAGTTAAATTTCATCATTTTTCACACTCAAAGTTCTAAGAAGGTTGATTTTACACCCCCATTTATAATTATTTTTCAACATATGCTAATGGAAACATGGACTTTTATTTACAACTAATTATTGTTTGCCTATTCAATTAAACTTGAGCTACATAATTATTGTTTTACTGTTTACAAGACTTTTATATGCTGTATCGTTCCGAATACGTGCCGTAGGCACGTGCCCACGGGCAAATCTAGTATATATAATAAAACGCAAAGAAAGCTATCAAGTGGCTCTCATTCAATCCCCCAAAATCAAAGGCCTAGACCTAATCTCACAAAACACATTCTCCCCCCTCCCCCAAAAAAAAAGTTTCCCCCCAAAACTCAAATTCAAATCCCCCAAAAAAACTCCTTTATTTATTTAATTCTCTCTCTCTCTCTCTCTCTCTCTCCACACACACACACACACACACATATATATATATATATATATATATATATATATATATATATATATACTTTTGGAAACATGGACTTTTATACCCCAATTTATAATTATTTTTCAACATATACTAATGGAAACATGGACTTTAATTTACAGCTGATTATTGTCATACTATTCAAACTTGATCTACATAATTGTTGATTTACTGTTCATAAGGCTTCTCATATGTTGTACCGTTCTGAAGACGTACTGTAGGCACGTGCCCACGGGCAAATCTAGTTTATCTATAGAACTAACACTTGTAGACAATAATATTAACAGTGGGCTAGTTGCCAATGATCCTCACAGCTCAGAGGGACGGTATAGTTACTTTCAAAAGACATTTACCTACCAGCCAAAGCCAAAACGCTTAGAGCATCTGTAGTCGTTGGTTGCTAAATTTTGGGTAAATGGCAAATGGAAATAGAAAATATGAGTTGTCGTTGTAGTCGTTTGAAGCCAAAATTTGGCTTTTCGTACGTTTTTTAATATCGGACGAAAGATTATCTACCGTCGCAGCGTTTCGTACACGTAAATTTAGTAAGACGGAGGATTATTTATCGTCCGTTAAATTAGGAAAAAAGATGGAATCGGACAGGGGATCTTGTGTCGTCGGTTGGATTTTTTATAAAAAAAATAGGTCGGACGGGATATTATCTCCCGTCTGAGAAAAGGGGGCAAATTTGACGCGTTTTCGCCATGGGACGAGGCTTAATGTTTTGTCTCATTGAATATATTAATAAATAAAAAAATTGTAACAGACGAAAGATAAAACAGCGTCCGTGATAAGCAGCGCTAAAATGGATCACGAGACTTGATTGAGACATTCGTCTCATCTGAAAAAGGTAATAAAAAAAAGAAAAAAATTCAAAAGGCAAATAAAGATGCTGGTTGAAATGTTTTATTTGGACATAAATACCCTTCACCAAATGTGTGTTTCTCCTTATATATTGAGTTAGGGTTTAGAGAAGCTGAAACAGATTACATTACATCTTCTCTGTCTCGATTCTTCAATTCCTTAATTCTTCTTTATTCTAGCTCAATTTCAAAAAAAAAATGTCGATTAGACGTTTTATTGGTATGCTCAAATCGAAGGGTGCATCTAGTTCTGATCATGGTAACAGAGGCAAACAACCGAAATCAGTTTATGAAGAAGTTGATTTAAGCGATCCTGAAATGCGGACACCGGTAGTCGACAATCGCACTCATATATGTAAGAATATTACTGAAAATTCTTTTGGTGGGTACTGTAACTTTAGGGGTAGTTGGAATGGTCCAATCAAAGCTTACAAGATTTGTTCTCGTATCTCGGTAGTGAAACAACTAATAGATAATACTGGCTGGCAACGTTTTTTCACAATTGATACAGAAAAATCTTCCCATAAGATTGTCGAGTCTTTGGTTGAGAGATGGTGGGACACTACCCGCACATTTCATCTCTCATGCTGTGAGTTGGGTTTTACCTCGTTGGATTGGGCAATGTTAACGGGAATATCCATTGGGATCGGCGATCAACCACCATGTAACGACAAGGCATATCCATTCAAAACAGTACAGTCCTGCTTCTTTCCTGAACTTACTTCTGATGATTGGAAGTCTCAGGGAATACGTTGTTCATTCCTGAAGAAATATTTCCACAGTAGTTTGATTGAGACAGCAAAAACTGACTTGGTTCTGGCTGTGATGGTCGCTAGGGCATTCTTTTTGTTATTCTTGGGTGAATTCCTTTTCGCAAATGGTGCTTCTGTTATTAGGTGTGGATGGCTTGCAGCCCTCGAAGATCTGAGTAAATTTGGCACATTTGATTGAGGTAGTCAAGCTTTCGCACTATTATTTATGTCTCTGGATGCTTGTTCTAGGCATAGAGTTTAATCATTCAATGGCCCATGGCAAGTACTCGAGGTAATTTTATTAATAAGAGTACTAATTTAAACATTTTATCATTTTATCATTTTCCGCACTCAAAGTTCTAAGAAGTTGGATTTTACACCCCCATTTATAATTATTTTTCAACATATACTAATGGAAACAATGACTTTTATTTACAACTAATTATTATTTTACTATTCAAACTTGAGCTACATAATTGTTGTTTTACTGTTTACAAGACTTTCATATGCTGTATCGTTCCGAAGATGTGCCGTAGGCACGTGCCCACGGGAAAATCTAGTATACTCACATATTCCTAGCTAATACATCTTTATATTGTCAGTACTGGACATATGAATACATACATGTGTGTGTTCCAATCACTATAAATACGAGAAATGTTGCCGACACATTGCGAGCCATTGACAAAAGGCTAAAAACAACACGTTGAAACAAAAGTGAAATTGAGTACCGAAGAACAGATCAGGTTAGCTACAATATATCTATTGCTAGGTACCAATTGGAGATGCGAACTTCGGCATCAATTATATGGCAACCGTATTTTGGATCTTCATATGAGGGTGAGCATAATATTATGCATGCTAGTATCATGTCTCGTCACCGAGTTGTTTTCCAGTTTTGCGAGCTGGTAATGGTTCATATTTGTCACGTTATGATATTTTAAATTTACCGACTTATTTAGGATAAGTGTAATTTTGATAATTTTACATAATTATGTTGTATGGTATCTGGTATCTTGGTGATCGGTGTTACCGTCAGTTGACTGGAATTATAGTAATACCAAGAGAACCACCGGTTGTCATGTCTAGAATACCAGCACAAGATATATGTCCACCTATTGACGCTTCTCAATCGGTCCACCCAGTAACCCAACATATATATAATAAGTATTGGGCCAAAGTATCAATAGGTGCTATTATGAAGAATGTAACACCTCGCAAAATTGGAAATAACAATTTTGCCCTCGTGTGTTATGCACGTGTATTTTGTAACGTGTTTTCACTACGTATCTTGATTACTGACTATTTATGTATTTTTCGTATTGATTTTATCTTATTTGTGTTAACTCAAATGCAATATTTCAATCTCTGTATTTTTACGTGCTTTTTACGTGTTTTTGATGCACGTATTTCCAACGCTACGTACAATATTTTATATGTGTTTAAATTATTTATTTTATATATTTAAATCTATTTTATAAAATGGAAATTCAGTTTTCTCACATTTTCGATCTAAATACTTTTGTACGTGTAATGCACGTGTTTTTTACGTACGTAGCAATTACGGAGGGAAACATATAAAAATTAATAAATATATTTTCTTATATTGTATTTTATCATGTTTAACATTTTTTCGTTGATAAAATCGATTATCGTATTTTGGCATTTTACGTGCGACACACGTGTTTCGGTGTGCGTATTTGAGCGTATCCGTTTTCAAAATAAATTTTTGGAGTGTGTGTATTTATTTTTGCATAATACAGTTTAGATTTTAAAGTAAACTATATTACCTGCATAACAGTATATATATACATATGTGATATTTATGCATAGGAAAATGCTCCATTGAAAACGGGTTTGTTTTCACGGGTTGGAAAACACCAATCTGAGCCGTTGGATCACTTTTGATCGTGATCAGCGGCTCAGATCGCCTCCGTCCATCACCCAATATCACTTAAGTGGCGGAGGGTTATTTTGGGAATTTCGTCCTAAATAACTCTTCGCCTGATTCGTTCTGAAAAAATGAATATAACCTAGGCCGTTGTTGGGAACAACGGCCTATGTTATAAAAAATTGAATTAAAGGCCATTATTTGGAACATCGGCCTTGTTCTAAATTTTTATAACCTAGGCCGTTGTTCCCAACAACGGCCTAGGCTATAAAATTTTATAGAAATTTTATAGCCTAGGCCGTTGTTGGGAACAATGGCCTAGGTTATAAAAATTTAGAACAAGGCCGTTGTTCCAAACAACAGCCTATAATTCAATTTTTTATAACCTAGGCCTTGTTCCCAACAACGGCCTAGATTATATCAATTTTTTTAGAATCTGTTCAGCGAGAGTTATTTGGGACGAAATTTTCAAAATAACCCTCCGCTGATCAATTGAAACGGGTTATTGGAAGTTCGATCTGAGCCGCTGATCACGATCATGAGCGATCCAACGACTCAGATTGGTGTTTTCCAACCCGTGAAAACTAGACCCGTTTTCAATGGATCATTTCCCTTATGCATATATTTGAAAATGAATTTGTGTTGACTTGTCATGGATGGGGGCCCACACGGTAAACAACCAATTGCTTGTACTGTGTGAGATGGGTTGTTTGTATAAATGGCATGGTGTAATTAATTTGGTAAAATGAAATGGCATTAGTAGGAGGGGCCCACAAGGGTATTTAACAGCACAACGTGCTGTTGGAATCAAGAGGGGCCCACTTTGAGAAGCTCTCTGCTGACTTGGAAGCTGGGCCCACCCGAGAAGTATGTGAACGCAGGGTTGTCTCTGTGTGTGCTCTTGTGCTTGGAGTTGGGGCCGGTTTTGAATAGGAGGAGAGAGAGAGAGGTGGGAGTTTTGGGAGTTAGAGCATGAAGAGGTGGGGGTTAGGCTTTTGGAGAGGTGGAGTAGTGAAAGGTTGAGAGTTTTGGAAGTTAAGAAAGTGAAGAGTTGAAAAATTAATTTGAGTAATTTATTAGATGTAGAATTATGCAAATTGAACCTTAACATTATCCTATAAATAGCACCCTCCTCCTTCTCATTTCACACACCAAAAATAATCTAAACAAGTGAAAGAAAAAGAAAGTGAGTAGGAGTGTTCTTGTGCTTGGAGGAGTCTTGCTAGGAGAAGAAGAAATTGTTAGGAGCTAGGATTGCTTTGTTGGAGCTAGGAGTACTTCCATCTTGTTTGTTTAATCTTCACTAGAGGTGGGTGTTCTCATGCTTTCTAATTATAGAACAATGCATACTAGTAATAATGAACGAGTAGTGTAAGAAAGTTTGATGTGATAAAGTAATCTATACTATTGTTTGTTGTAGTATTGAATCATGTTATGTTTATTTTCATCATGTAGTTGTTAACGAGAAAAGAATTTATTTTTGCCATGCACTAATATACATGAATGTAGAGATTTTTTTATTATGTGAATAATTGTTGAGTTTTCCTTTTTTTGATAAGCAAATACATTTTTGGTAAAGTAAAATTTGATGCTATGGAACTCATCTGTTTGTTATAAAAGATATAATATGCTATCCTCGGTTAAAAGAAATGAATGCAATTTGTGATTATTAATAAGAAGAAACAATTTTGAAAGTTTGTTTTATTTTTCTAAAATATGATTTATAAATCTAGGAGTTACTGTTAAAAAGTAAACTCAAATTATATGAACAAATTTCAGTCAAATAAAAGATTAGAACAAATGGAGAAAATTGAGTTTTTATAAAAATAATAGAATGACAGAAAAGTTGAACAAAAGCATAATAGTATATTTTGATATCAGTAATCACACATGGACTATTTGGTTAGCCAGTGCACCACAGAGCAGTGCTATGCTTGTAGGAGATCATGGGTTCAAAACTTGTGGGGCACATTTTATTTTGCGATCATTTAATTAAATATCTGACCGAAAGTTAGCATATGTGAGTTTTCAGATCACCTTCGTAACGCCAAGACCACTTGGACTATTTGGCTAGAGCAGTGGGCTTTGGGCGCTGCTGTGTTGGGCGGCTGAGTGACTTTGGGTTCGAAACCTGATGGGCTCCTCATTTTTTTTGGTTGGTTTTAAGATCTTCTCATTTGTTTGGTTTTAAATCAGAATGGGAAAATTTTATATCATCAGAAATTTGGGAAAAAATTTAATGGTCATATAAGATGATATAAAGTGTGCTAAATTTTTTTAAGTAGAAATTTCTATGTTTATTCTTGAGAAATAAAAGTGGAATTGAATAGAAAATGAATTATTGAATTCGAAATTTATTATTTGAGAATAAAACTTTCTTTGTGAAGAAGAGTAAAATATTATTTTGTGAAGTGATTGCTCTCGAAAAGATTGCACTTTTATTTTGTTTAAGAAAATATCTTGAAGTGAATTGAGACATCATATGAGCTTGAAATTGTGAATAAAATTTCATGTGATGAAATTGTGTACTTGAAATGATTTATTATTTGCTATGAATAACTAGATAATGATTAGTGGCAAGACTAAGAAATGATTACTTCGTGGATAAGTGTTAAGACAAGACATTAATCAATTGTGAATAAATTGAAGATGAAAATAATCTAGGTTTAAGACATATTTATTGAAGGGTATGTATACCCATGGTTTTTTGTACATGAAAAAGTTGTGATTTAGAGTTAGTGGGACCTCGGGTATCGGCACTATTGGATCGAAAAGAATTGAGTTATATTTTGAGATATGGCCATGGAGCTATCTCGTATTTGTTGATAAAGTCTGCTAGGAGGTAGAACTAATTCTAGGCTTAGAAATTTATTCATGTCTTGAACTATATAATTAGGCACATAAGTGAAGATGTAGTGAACCTGGGAAACCGTAAGTGGGTTGCTTTTATATAGTCGGCAGTGGATCTTCGTGGCTATAGACCCAGTTGGCGGACTGTGGTTGCTCCGTGGGAGATGAGCTTATATTTTTTAAATTCGGGACTTAGCGTAGTCAGACAGATAGTTTGCCATACTCCAATGTATATACGTATACCGGGGCTAGAGGGCACTTGCGGGATGATTCGCATGATGAGGGATTTGTTATAACAGCCAGCGAGACTGGGATCCATATTCGTGGAATGATATAAACCTTGTTTTATTACTGGGTAGTCTCATGGCGAGGGATCGAACCCTTAAATGTGGAGTACGTGAGTGCTTGCCCTCGGACCTATGTAGTATGGGATGCATAGAAACCGAACAAGTATGCATTAGTGTCATCCTAGTATAAAATGTGTGCATTAGGCATTAAGGCATGACATATACTTACATGTTTAGCGTAGTCACAATTTAACACTTTATTGTTCATTCAACTTTTTGTGGTTTGTTAAAGTAATGAGATCGTTATATGTATGGCATGGAGAGGATAGCCGAGTATAACATTTTCGTCAGTTGTAAGTGACTGACGTGCCCACAGCTTGATATGCAGGTAATAGACTCTTCCATGAAGATGTTATATGCATTGGATGATTTACATTGTTATAGTTGTACAAGTTGTATTTTATTTCATTGTTGTATTCTTCCGCTGTGTAAACAAAAATGTAATTAACTCTGATGTATTATTGAAAAATTTTAATTTTCTTGTAAAATTGTACGAAGTGAAGTAAAGATCCTGTGAAATCTCGAATTCGGTCTTATTTAGAATTCAGGGCGTTACAAAGAAAGTCTCGCATGCAGCAAATATTGATTTTATTGGACCAGCTAGCATTACTGATCCGACCGCACAGTTACCATTTCCTGCTCCACCATTTTGGGCCCCATCAGAGTACGTAACACAACCATTTGAGGAACCGCCTGTGGACTACGGGGAGTGTGCAGTGAAAATGCCATTGTATTACGGGGAAACAGTTACGAGAAGTTATCCACGTGAACCTGTTTATTTAGAACCCCGCGTCAAAATTATATGTAAGTTTATTTCCAACATTCATACTTTACAAATAATTTCTAATTTACTATATTTACATCTGAAATATAACAGGAGGAACTGTACCATGAACATGCTCAAGCAACTAATACGGAGGCACAATTACGAAGGCTCATTCTAACTGAAACAGTATTGAGGTCCTCTAGTCCAACTGAAGTTATCGATCGTCGGAGATCAATATCAGGTGATCGGCCCTCGCAGTCGGGTCGGTGGACCATGCAACAGAATGTTCAGTACAGTAACACTTTTTATGATTAATCTAACCGATCACCGAAATTCGTGCCAGAAACACAACCTGAGTATGATATGGTGGATTTCTATTGTTACTAGGCGTTGTAAAAAAATGATCAATGTTGTAATATGAGATTAAAACAAAGTTGGGTTTTACCAAGTCAAATTCTCAATTATAATTTTAATGCCCAATTTGCTAATGAGGGTGTTTTAGTAATTTGCTTCAACATATGATTAATGTTGGTCATTAACTCCAAGCATTCAACCGTGATCAATGAAAGGAACATGCCAAAATAAGATGTGACCTTTTGTCACTTCACATCTTGTCAATTCACATCACATCTTTTCAAACTATTTGAAGTTTGTTCTTACTCATTTTGGATTGTTTTTTGATTCGTCTCTTCCTCATGCTATTTAAGGGCCATGAACACAATGTGAAAATGCATACCCAGATACACCAAATCAAAAAAGAAACAGAAGATGGCTTCTTCAAGCTACACTGCCTCATCTTCTTCATCCGACGAGGAAAATGATATGCTTGCACACATTATGAATCAACATATGAATGTATTGTCGTTAGTTGTTCAAAACAATCAACGTACTAACCACCGGCGGTATATTCGTCGGGAAAGAGAAGATGGTGATAGACATCTACACAGGGATTATTTTGCCGATAATCCTATTTACGGCGACACTCTATTTCGACGTCATTTTCGTATGCACCGTGATTTATTTATTCGGATACTCCGAGCAACTGTAAGTTATGATTCCTATTTTCTTCAACATCAAGATGCAACGAAAGCATTTGGCTTATTCCCATATCAAAAAATTACTGCTGCAATACGCTGTTTGGTGTATGGAACTTCTGCCGATGCAATTGACGAATACGTACGTATAGATGAATGTACGGTATTGAATACATTGTGACGATTTTGCATGAAAATTGTTAACGTATTCGGGCCAGAATACATGAGACATCCAACGGCAAATGAACAACGTATTCCCTGAGACAACGCACAGGCTATTGGCTGAAAATTCATCTAAGGGTTTCCCAGGAATGTTAGGAAGTATTGATTGCATGCATTGGGCATGGAAAGATTGCCCGGCAGCCTGGCATGGTCAATACATGGGTCACGTACGTGAATCGACTATAGTTCTTGAAGTAGTGGCATCTTACGATATTTGGTTTTGGCATTCTTTCTTTGGGATGCTGGGGGTGCAATAATGATCTTAACGTCCTCAGCCATTCTCCGCTGTTCAACAACATTCTCGATGGTTGTGTACCATCTGCTGAATTTGTAATTAACAATCTGTATACAACATGGGTTACTATTTAGCTGATGGTATATACCCCCCATTGGCGACTATAGTGAAGACTTACTTAGCCCCAGATACACCGAAAAAGAAAAAATTTTCACAGCTGCAAGAAGTTGCACGAAAGGAGGTTGAGCGGGCATTCGGGGTATTACAGGCACGATTTGCTATAGTTATAAGTCCAGCCAGATTTTGGGATTCTGACAGTCTTTCATGTATTATGAAAACGTGTATCATATTACACAATATGATTGTTGAAGATGAAATGGAAGATGGGATTGGTGAATATGTATACGACCAACAAGCTAACTTGGCCTTCATCACCCCTGATAGGTTTGGTCCAACTAAGCGTGCAGCTCGAATGACACGTACTGTACAACTGCATGATAGACAAATGCATCATGCACTTCGTTTTGATTCAGTTGAACATATTTGGAACACATATGGAGAGGATGAAGAAGACGAAGATTAAGCAAAGATTTGAGATTGGCACAAATATGGAATGTGTAATTTGAGTTGGGAAAATATTCATAAATGTAGCACTGTTAGTGTTTATGTTATGCTTTTAATTTGAGTTGAAGTTTTGTGCATGTTTTCAACTGATACTCGATTAAAAATTATAAAATCAAAATCAAATTTCCTGAGTTACTTAAACTTTTATCTTATATAATATGTACGAGTGATTAAGACACATCAAAACACATCAATATCTCAAAAATAGAACCCCTTTCTTTAACTTCAAACAGCAACAACATGATTAAAATAACCACATTGCCAAACCATAATTTCATTAATACCGGGCCACGTACATGAATAATAACCACATTAAAAACATTACAACATTAACAATAACGATAAGATATAACTAATACAAATTGATGTACTACTTTAACCCGAATGGTAGCCCATTTTATGCATTATTTCATTCTGTCGACATAGAAAATAATAACATTGACTTTCACTTAAGCTACTCAAATCGATACCCATTATACGATCTTCATCCGCTCTTTCTAACCGATCATGATCTCGTTGTTTCATTTCAAGCCTCCTTTCCTGCGTACTAATATAAAAAGTGCTAAAATTTTGCGTCTCTTCGACCATTGCAGAAACATCGGTGGCTTCGAAGGTGCGCTTCCCTTTTTTCTTTGCTTCTTTCCTACCAGGTGGTCGAGAAAGTGGGGAAGGTGCATTGAGATTAATTAGTATTTCTGAATCTCACTGTATGTTTGGTGGTGAAGGGTTTGAACTACCACATTCGTCAAATTGAGTATTTTGGATTGGTTCGAAAACCTGAGTTATACGAGTGGAGACTTTTGGTTGATCTTTCAAAATTTCATAACACTTTTCAAATTTGAAGTGCTTGCCAGCTACCTGCATATATTCTAGTCGCGCGTCGCGTACCTATTAAAAAAAAATTGTTCAAGAAGATTAAGTTAATGGAATTTATTTTATAAACGATACATATTAAATTAATGAAATTCATTAAAACAAAACACACCTTATCCGCGTCCGTAGTACCGCTTGCAGCTCTATTGGTCACACTGTTCAGCTTCGCAATGCAAAGTGCAACTTCCTTTGACATAGTAGAGAATCAACTGTAAAGAGAGTCGGTTGTTCTATCTGTTGGACTTCCTAATAAATTGAAAAATGTGAGAGAAATCCTGTCCCAAAATTGAGACCCAGTTTGATCGCTACCGATCAATGGATCTTGGGTTATAGCAACCCAACTTTGAGCCAAAAATAATATCCTCATAAACGGTGTATGCCCGGCCTCTAATTTGACGAGGATTAGCCATAAAATGAAATAAAAACAATATTGGGAATTGATACATGATAGATAGATAGGAAGACCCTTAATCAAAAAATTTGAGATGTGGATTATAGAAAAGAACAGAGAGTGAGATGAACCGAATTCAAATGCTCTGTTTGAGGCTTACAAAAACAGCAGAGAGTGGGATGAAATGAGAAGAACGGAGAGAAAGAGGAGATCAGAGAGTGAGATGAACCTATTTCTTATGCTCTGTATGAGTTGTATGCTTATATAAAGTAGAGTGCTTTTTTCTAATTTTTTTTAAAGCCGTTGGAATGCGTTTGTACATCGAGTAGCCGTTGTAAAGTATAAAGTAATAGGAAAAATGTGGACAAGGGTAAAAAGGTAATCACACAATTTGGGGGGGGGGGGGGAGATTATCTACCGTCCCAAACGATTTTGTCTTATTCTCAATTACAGAGATGAAGGATTATGTACCGACCGACGATTATTTTATTTTTAATTTTTTAAATAAAAATTCATAGACGGTATATTATCTTTCGTCCGATCAATTTTGAGATGCGAATGTGTAGGATGGTGTTTCTTTTATCGTCCGACCTCTTCGACGAAAGATAATCTTTCGTCTCATTAAACAGACGAAAGATTATCCCTCGTTAGCTATATTTTGGCAAAAACCATTTCGTCTCCTATATTTGGCCAAACACCGTTCATGTAAGAGTCACTTTTTGGGTAAATGGCCAACGACTACAGCGTTTTTTTTCTCATTTTTTCCAAAATATGGGTAAATGGCAAATGACTACAGATGCTCTTTAAGGGCTTTAGTGCTATTTATCGTTTTATTTATTATTTGTTTATTTATTTATTTTGTTTTGTTTTTCTTGTAATAAAATATACCCTTATATACAAATATACAATACTGGTAATCTGCATGTTTGATGCACGTTCTAATCATTTTTTAATAAAGTAAATAATAAGACGTAATATGGCCTCGAACCTGAGCCTTCCCTTACTCATACATACTATTTACGAATTACCACTAGTGATACAAACTTTTATTTTATATGAGTGTCACTTTGTAAATAATTATGTCGTAAATAAATTTGAACTTTTAGAGTATTATGGTACCCAACAACAATTGAGTAAATGAATGGTTAATAAAACTCTCACTTAAATATAAATGGTTGATATTAGATAGTTGACTGTCTATAAATGACAACCCCAACTCTCACATTATAGTATTAGAATATTAGATTAAATTAGAGATTAGAGATATTATGCCAATACCACTTTTGGTCAAATAATTTATCTTATTATTTTCTTTTTCTTTTTTTATTAAAGAGAAGAGCTAATAATGAGGCAACTCTCCACTATTTATCCATCAAAATATTGAATTGAAATCTTACCCATTAATCGAACCTAAAAAAACATACAATATTATATAGATGTTATTAAATAAAATATTCAAAAATACTTTTGGCATTTTCTCAATTTATAAAATTTATGTGCAACATTGCACATGATTATGCTAAATATCTTTAACAACTAATGGCTAAGAGCATCTTTAGTCGTTTTATTTTAAAAATGGGTATATGGAAAATATAGAAATAGCGAATATGGGTAGTGCTGCAGTCGTCAATACTCAAAAATGTTTTTTTTTTGTTGATCAAACGGAACATGATATACCGTCTGAACAATTTTCGTAGAAAGCGGAAGAATTTTTTTTGAAAGACGACAGATGTTCTGGCGTCTGATGGAAAAAAAATTAATTGTGAAGGACGGGTGATCATCTTCCGTCCGACACATTAATTTATTTATCTTTTTATTTCCTCTAGTATGCAGTGTGTGATAAATATAAAAAAAAAACTTTTTTTTAAGATATATATCTCCTGTCCAACACAAAAGACCCTTTTTAAATTTTTTTTTATTTAAAATTTAGTATTTTCCTCACATGTCACCATCTCATTTGAAATGGTTTTTTTTAATATTTTTTTCCAAACGATAAATCATATGCCGTCCCAAATTTTCGCAATTTTTTTTTCTCAGATGGCAAATCATATATCGTCCGACACTAATACTGTAAATCATTTTCCGATTTCTAAAGTATGCATAATGCCATTTCGGCTGCCAAATATAGATGTCTTCTGTTCATCCAGTGGCGGAGCCAGACAAATCAAAATGAGGGTCCCAAATTTTTTTCTCTCCCAGTATCGACATAATTGTTGCCAAAAATCTCTTACTTTACTTTTGTTTTGAAGAATTAAAGTAACTGGATCAAAATAAAATTATAATTAAAGTAAATATTCGAATTTATATTTTTAGTATCATGTATTTTTTCGCACTTGTACAGTTGTACTCTAAATTTGGTAAGAATAATACTAATCAATAATCATATTACACTATTTATACTGTTATAATACTAGAGGCTAAGAGATACGACTCAAATGAATAAATATACTTGTAACTTGTGTACACACTAGTTTCTTATTCAAAATTTTATCCAATGATTATACAGATTAAATGATAAGTATTACTGTTAATTTTTTGCCCAAAGCTCATGCCACTATTTTGAGCATTAAATAAGAGGTGGATTAGATTTGGGGGTCCCAAATTTTTTTTAACTGGGGGGCCAAATAAAATTTTTGGTCTATATTAGGGGGTTTTACAAAATTTTTGGGGTCCCAAATGACCCCCCTACTCTCTTCCTCCCTCCGCCACTGTGTTCATCCAATACCCACAAAATGGGTATATAGATGACAATTACAGATATATTTTTCTCAAAATATCTATTTTTTGAATATATAGCCAACGACTACAGATGCTGCTTTGTTAAAAAAGAAGAAGAAACATAACTAGTGTGAAGTGCCGAAAAAGAAAAAGAAAAAGAAGAAGAAAAGTAGGAACACAGGTCTAAAATAATGAACGGCCCATTTGTGTACTGCAATAAGCCCATCACTTCATCGTTATCCGGCCCATTCAATTACAAAGTATTTTTTAGTTCAATTTTTTTTCCCCTCTCCACTTTCTCCCTCAAATTGATGCAAATAATGAAATTCCAGGAACAAATCTGTAAATCTCGCATTTTACTTCCCAAGAAAAAAGAGGTGGCTAAATTTCAAACCCCATACCAAGGGTTTCCTCAAATTCCTTCGGCAAAATCACAAACCCTAGAAAAAATCGTAGAGGATTTTAAGCTCTCTTCTAACTCCGGCTTCAACTGTAACTGATTGTCGGATTCACTCACTGAGGTAAGCATTCATTTTCATATTATCTTTTGAAATTTTAGAATCTTCTCTTTGTTCTTGAACATTGAACTTTTCGCCATTAGGGTTTCAAGATTTTAGTTAGTGCTGAATTTCACGCCATTAAATTTAGTTGGAAAACATGGGAGTGAAATGAGTTGAAGTGGTGGGTTTAAGAATTTGCTGATAACTTATGTTTATTGGCCGCAATGTGTTGCTTTGGAATAAGTCAGATTTGAGAATTTTTTTGAAATGTTATATTTGGTTTGTCGGATACCCTGAAAACAAGTTTGTAGACATTAATTGAAATTCAGCACTTAAATTGGAATAAAAGGATGTACAACATTACAATTAAGACGATGCGCATAGTTAACTTATCTTATGTGGGTAGACGAGAAGAGATTTGAGGCAGGGAAAGCAGATTTTGGATATTATCATGTTGCAATCAGACAAAAATATATTTTAACCTATTATTGGATGTAATATATCTAATTTGAAACTCGGATTGAAATGAACTGGAATCGATGAAAGCTGAAATATAAAGGAGAAGGGTAGAGGCTAAATTCTAGACTGGGATTTTCCTCATTTGGATTGTTATTTAGGGGCCTCTTGCAGGAATGCGCTTACTTTTGCACCTGGCTTGACGTGTACCCTAGAATCAAGTGTAATTTGGAGAACACCACATAATCTTTTTTAGAATTATGACATAATATATATATATATATATATAGAGAGAGAGAGAGAGAGAGAGAGAGAGAGAGAGAGAGAGAGAGAGAGAGAGGTCAGAGCTTTTTACAAGATGGGAAAGCAAAAGGGTCTCCTTCGTTATGG
This sequence comes from Hemerocallis citrina, assembly GCA_017893485.1. NCBI lineage: Eukaryota > Viridiplantae > Streptophyta > Magnoliopsida > Asparagales > Asphodelaceae > Hemerocallis > Hemerocallis citrina. Next base: position 240,913 of record JACEHZ010000387.1, read on the forward strand.
AGACATCCATGACCGATTTACACCATTCATTTAGTTAGAAATGCTTAAACTAGTTTAAAAATGCAGAATTAAGTCTTTCAAAATCCGTTTGCCTACACAACTAAAATGTTTCAAAATTGTACTACAATATCTTTATTTTATATAATAATTTGATGCAAGGGCAAATAAACTTCAAATGACTTGATCTCACATGATTGGAGCTGCAATCGAGCCGAGCCGAGTCGAGCCGAGCCGAATACCTTCATGCTCGAGCTCGGCTCGTTTACGAAACGAGCTTAGTTTTGAGCTGGAGCTCGGTTCGAGCCGAGCTTTGACCGAGCTTTGACCGTATTCGAGCCGAATAGCTCGCGAGCTTAGCCTAAAAAAAAAAATCCAAGCTTGAGCTCGGCTCGGCTCGTTTACGAAACGAGCTCAGTTTTGAGCACGAGCTCGAGCTCGGTTCGAGCCGAATAGCTCGCGAATAGCTCGATTCATTTGCAGCCGTACACATGATTAGACTATGTTAAATATTTAGAATAAGATTACGGGTTCGGATGATATATAGGATGGCCCCAACATAGCAAGATTTCCCAATTTAGAGAGAGGTCCAACCTCTCTCTCTCTGTATATATATATACACATATATATATACTCTTCGGTTGCGCACGACTTTCGTGCACACTCTTCGCGAGCCATCCGATCTCGTGATCAAGATCGGACAGTGAGATTATGTTTGGATTTTTGGCAATTTTGTAATTTACCCTCATAACTCTTCATTCCTCTCCCTTTCTCTCTCTTTCTCTCTCTCTCAATCCGAACTCCTCGAGCCCCAAATCTCTCATTTCTCCCCTACAAAATTCCAAATCAACTAACAAGAACATTTGTCCACAAGATTTGACATAAACAACAAACAAGTAAAAATAAAGTGATTTTATTTTTGTAAGGGAGAAATGAGAGATTTGGGGCTCGGGGGGTTTGGATTGAGAGACGGGGAGAAGATTGAAGAGTTAATGAGAGGAAATTACAAAATTGCCCCTCCAAAAATCCAAACATAATCTCACCGTCCGATCTTGATCGCGAGATCAGACGTCTCGCAACTGAAGAGTTCTCTATATATATATATATAAATTTTTTTATCAAATTGATTTCAAAATTTGCACACTTTCTTTTTAAGGTGTATCTCACATTTATTGGTGTTGATTTTCATTTTGGATGGTCGAGATACGAGTTTTGGGATGTTGCCCCAGCTTAAGTTAGCTAGGGTGACAATCTAGCCCCCTTATTCTCTTGAAATTATTTATTTAATTAAAAATATTTACGTAAGTTTTTTAATTAAAAAAATACATATACCAAAACATCGAGCAGATAGTGTTGATTTGGCCGATACGGATTCTGGTACGAAATATTTTGGCAACCCGATATCATGATTTTGAAACTTGGTTTATACATGGAAGGAAAAGAAAACTAGACAAAGTTAATTTAATAATATTCTTATTATATACATTGAATGTTTCCTTATGATTATTTTATTTTCACTATTTTTCAAAATTTTCATTAATCTTTAACATTGTTAGTAGCCGATACTTAAAAAATCCAATACGCTGAGTCCATAAGCCTGCTATTTCCTAGAATGCCATAACCGATATCAATGTTTCAATGCCAATATGGGAACCGTTATCGAGTCCTTGGACCATGGGAATTATTAATCCTTGTACTTTTCTTTTTGTTTTTGAATTGAGAAAGAACTTTTTTTTTGGTTGGGTTCTTTTCTGAAATTAACATGACAAGAATGGCTTTGGCAATATTATTTGATATCGATGCTGTAACCATTAAAATTTTAAAATAAATGGAAGCTTTAAATCATATTGGAATGACATTATTCAATTTTCTATCACCTTAATTGGATACCTAATTTTGATACTATATATGCTAGTTGCTAAGTGGAGATACAAGTGCTACTTTTGCTTGAAAATCAATTTCTTATGTTGCTGCTGCTAGTGCATTTTTCTTTTCAGTACAGTCACACAATATATTTTGTGATATTCCAGATTCAAGATATTTAATTTCAATTATTGCTTAAATTAAGCTAAAGTTGCTTCATCAAAAAAGTCAATCTTTGAACATCCTTTTTTTTTCCAGCTCCTTGCAGAGAAAATGCCTGAGCTACTTGATTTTGATAAAGACTTGCGTCATTTGGAAGCAGTTTCTAAGGTATTTATACCCTTTAATGCACTACAGACACTTCGAATTTCATCATTAAGGAGATTTGGTTACTGTTTAGTGCTGATTCCATTGCTTATTTTCAAAACCATGTCAAGATCCAATTAAAATTGGTTGCTGAAGAGATGCAAGCAGGTAAAGGTCTTGAAAAGGTTGAACAAGAGCTTAGTGCTTGTGAAAATGATGGTGATGTTTCCGTTGGCTTCAGAAAGGTGAGTATTAGCTAACTACCTAAAATGTTTTCTTCCCAACTTTTATTCCAGACATTTTGTAGTCAATCTTTGATTGATAAAATGGGATACTAACTCGAGGTAGAGTGAATTTTAATTTATTAGATGTGCTTATATGGTACATTTTAATTTTGCCATACTTAGTTGCTGAACATGAGATCACAGATAAAATATCGAAGTTCTTTTTTAATTTTAAATATTTTGGAGCTCGTGATGGTACTGAAGCTTCAAGAAGCCTTTGTCGTTTCTTAGCTATTGCACCTTGCATTATTATTATGTGGGACAACTGAGAATTGGATATTGTGGCGTCAGACTTTCCCAGTCTGGCAGGGAGATGAGTTTTTATCTTCCACCAGTCAACATAGAATAAACTTACATGGAAAAGATATTCACTATTCAACTTTAATCTATCTGGCCCCCATTACAGGTTTTGTTTTTATTTATTTATTTGTTTTTTAAAAGTTAATGACTACAAGTACTCACATAGGATATAGATTGTGAAACATTTAACTTACCATATGTATTTGTTATGTACTTGCCATTTTACTCGTAGGTAGGAATATTTTAGCAAAGATCAAGGTTTCCAAAAGCATTAAGCCGTGCACAGCGGTCCAAGGACCTCTGCACGCAATTTATCAGCAGCTTTATAAATGCTTCACTTTATATGTATTGTTTTAATTATTTTTTAGGTGTTGGTTCTACTGAGTGGGAAGATGAGGAGGTGGTGATAGGGGCTGGAGGCAGCAGCAAGGAGTTGAGCAACCAGGGCTATGTCGAGCTGTGCGAGGAGTGCAGTGGCGGAGCCAGACGATTCAAAATGGGGGTCCCAAATTTTTTTTCCCCTGGTATCGACATAATTGAGTCTTTAATAAGAGGTGGATTAGACTTGGGGGTCCCAAATTTTTTTTAACTGGGGGGCCAAATAAAAATTTTGGTCTATATTAGGGGGTTTTACAAAATTTTTTGTCTATATTAGGGAGTTTTACAAAATTTTTGGGGTCCCAAATGTCCCCCCTCCCTCCTTCCTCCCTCCGCCACTGGAGGAGTGCAGTAACCAGGGATATGTCGAGCTGTGGGAGGGAGGAAAACCTTCTATAGGGTTTCTTTTGTTGAGAAAACCATTTAATTTGGGTATTTTTTTCGGGTTTAAAGTAACATGCTAACTATAAAACCCACCACTTAAAGCTGGCCTGCTTGATTGTGCTGCTCCACTCCTGCTTCAACTAAAGTCTTCGCTTAAGTGTTTGAAGCAACAATCACTTCTGAAAACATTGCCAAAGATATAGAGTATAGATTTTCCCCCCAAATTAGACCACTTTTTGAAATTATATCCCAAAATAGGCCACTTTCCAAACTAATTCCGAAGATAGACCACTCGCAGTTGAAAACTGCGGCATGTTCGATTGTGAGGCCGCTGTTGGAAAATGCGGCATCTTCAAAAATGTGTTTTTTCGATGCCGCAGTTCCCACCTGTGGCCTTAGTTAATTTCATATTTAGCCTAAAGTGACTTTGAGATTTAGCCAATTTTTTTCAAGTAAAAATGTGTTATATAGAGGCCGCAGTTCCCGCGGCCTAAAAATAACATAGGCCGCAGTTGGGAATTGTGGCCTTAGTTCATTTCATATTTGGCATAAAGTGACTTTGAGACTTAAACAAAAATTTTCAAGTAAAAAATGTGTTAAATAGAGATCGCAGTTCCCAACTGCGGCATAAAAATAACAAGGCCGCAGTTGGGAACTGCGACCTTAGTTCATTTCATATTTGGCCTAAAGTGAATTTGATACTTAGACAGATTTTTCCAAGTAAAAAAGTGTTATATAGAGGCCGCAGTTCCCAACTGCGGCCTAAAAATAACAGAGGCCACAGTTGGGAACTGCGAGTGTTCTATTTTCGGAATTAGTTTCGAAAGTGGTCTATTTTGAAAATTAGTTTCAAAAAGTGGTCTATTTCGGGGAAAAAATCGAATATTGATTAGACAAGATTGGGAAGCCAAATTTTCTGTATTAATTAGACAGACAGAAAAAACAAAAACAAAAAAAGAATGAAGAAAAGATAAAAATCTGTGTGCGAGAAAAAAGCAAAAGAGGCTGAAGAAAAGATAAAAACCTCTGTGCAAAGGAATATTTCTGGATATTTATCTTCTAATTCACCTGAACCTTGATTCTGAAGTTATTTTTAGACTCAAGAACTTTCTGAAGTATTAAAAGGCCCAAATCCCCAAATCGATTTTTTTTCTTTCTTTCTAAAGCCTAATTCTTCCCAGCCGTGAGAGGGTTTTTGGGGAACCTATAAGATCTATTTGTGAAATGACTAACATCCTTTAAGGATTCAAACCCATAAATACTGAACAATGTTGGTTTGGGTTTCGGTTACTGAGTTCCATTGTCTTCCTTAACTAAATTTCTACAAAATTGGAACTATCTGTTTCGTGTTTCAAATATTTCTGATGTTCAAGTATTTTGTGGTTAATACCTGCTACTCAGAGATGTCTCATCAGAGATGTTGAGACTTTGGGAGTTATCTGAACATTAAATTGTTTCTTTTCAGGCCTTGAGAATTTTTCTTGATACTGCAGAGACTGATGTGAGGTTGCTTGCATCCTTGTATTCTCAAGTGGTAAGGTTATCCACTTGCTTATAGCTTTTTTAGTTTGTTTACGTCTGATTCTTATGCTACAATGGCTTTATGTAAAGGGAAGAAATGCTGATTCATTAGCACAGTATTTTGGGGAAGATCCTGCTCGTTGTCCATTTGAACAAGGTCAATTGTTTTCTCCACCAGTTATTTTGTTTTCAGTTTTGTTGTTGTTGGAACTATTTTATGCATTATGTACTAGTTGGTCACTAGTGAATTAGTAGTATCACTAGTATGAATATCTGCATGGGTCAAGTTTCTCAATAAACCATGAAAGCTTCCACTGGAGAGAGATGTCCACAAAATATTTCCAATTTAAATTTTTTTTTTTTTTTTAAAGAAAAAAAAGTGACCTCATCACCGCTTCATTAATAAAAAATTAACGAAACAAGTATTACATAGATTATACATCAATATGTTTCTAAACAAAACAATGAAAAACAATTATGAAGCTAAGCCTATAATCCTAACTAGTCCCTCCCCTAGCTAGATATGTAGACGAGGCATGTGCACCATGTTCTCCCACTCAACTCTCTCAAATGTAATTCGAATTCCACAAAAATCTAATTTGGAAATCAAAATCCACCGAACTAGACTCCACCCCAGAAACCCCGTCTACTTTCCCCCAAACGTCCATAGTGGCAACAACCACAGCCACCATCTCTTGCTGACGTGCTTACTCCTCTCCCCACGACGTTGCCATTGTGTATCCGCCAAACAAATCCCACCGCGACGCAGTCTTTCGATTGCGTCAAATTCGGCTCTCAATAGTAGTCGTTGTTCTTGACTGCCAGGCCGATGCTGCTGACGAACATCTCTGCCACCGAACACCGCCGCCTATCAAATGTAATGCTTGCACTCGTCGATCACTCCACGAATTGTAATTTGAATTTCAAACAAAATCTATTTTAAAATTCAAAATACATACAATATTCTCCTCACACTCTCCAACAAAAGTTTGAATTTCAAAAAATCTATATTGAAATTAAAAAATTCAAGGAATCTCTCCTCCACACATCCAATTCAAATTTGAATTTTGAAAATTTGAATCTAAAAATGACTCTAATTTGAAATTCAAATTTTAATTTCCCCATCAATCTCCTCATTCTAATTTGAATTTCGAAACTCAAATTCAAAATTCGAAAATGAAAATCCATCCCGGCTCCTCCTCACCACTCCGGCGTATCTCCGGCCATCCTCTCTCTCTTGCCTCTCTCAACTCCCCCCCGTCACTCTCGTCATGCGTTTAGTTCTAAAGAAATCAGTTGATTCATGGTCAAATCCCTTTACGATGCATTTTATTTCAATTTTGACTAAGCAAGGGATCAAATGGTATAGTTCATTTGTTGGTAGCTTGGAGGATTCCAAACATGATTATTGCTTTCCAATTAGCTGTTTTTGCATTAATTGTGACTTCATCAATCTTACTGATTAGTGTACCCGTTGTATTTGCTTCTTCTGATGGTTGGTCAAGTAACAAAAATGTTGTATTTTTTGGTACATCGTTATGGATTGGATTAGTCTTTCTGGTGGCTATCCTTAATTCTCTTATTTCTTGAATTTGATAGAAATACTATAGCTATAGAGCTATAGTTAAAATAAATTGAATTTATAGTATAGTAAAGTCAAATTCCAATTAAGATAAGATTCTTATTATATCCATATTCCATTTAGAACATCCAATTAATGAAAAAAAATGCAATAGAATTTTTTTTGTCGAACTGAGATTGAATCTTAATGTGTCTCACAATCCGAAATTTTTGCGAAAGAATGGCTTTTTGGCATTTTAGAAACCCCATATGGTTGATCCTTATGTACCCGCTTCAAGATATGATAATTAGTGAATGAATCTCAATCTTGGGGTAAACAGTTTACATTGCTTATGCTTATGTTTGTATTCTTGTACATAGGGAATGCGATTTGATCTTCTTACTGCAAATTTGGAAGCAGTTTGATTTTACTCATATAACTATCTAGTTTAACTCATCGATCCTAATCATTGATGAATACAAAATGCAAATATTCATTCAATATATTCAACCCTTTTATTTTGAATTTCTATTTATTTTAGAATTTCATTTCTATTTATTTCTAGTTCTAGAGACTCGTATTAACAATCGAAAGCTGGTCGAAAGAAAAAATCTCTATTTGATGGGGCTTCTTCCTATACCTATGAATTCCATTGGACCTAGAAATGAGAGACATTGGAAGAATCTTTTTGGTCTTCCAATAGCAATATTGTTTCGCTCCTGTATCTTCCAAAAGGGAAAAAGATTTCTGAGAGTTGTTTCATGGATCCACAAGAGAGTACTTGGGTTCTCCCAATAAATAAAAAGTGTATCATGCTTGAATCGAACCGGGGTTCGCGGTGGTGCAACCGGATCGGAAAAAAGAGGGATTCTAGTGGTAAGATAGCTAATGAAACTGTAGCTGGAATTGAGATCTCATTCAAAGTGAAAGATAGCAAATATCTGGAGTTTCTTTTTTTATCCTATACGGATGATCCGATCGGACCGTGATTGGAAATTGTTTGATCGTCTTTCTCCGAGGAAGAAGCGAAACATAATCAACTTGAATTCGGGACAGCTATTTGAAATCTTAGAGAAAGACTATCTCATGTCTGCTTTTCGTGAAAAAAGACCTTATCCGAACGATCTTGCAAGAAAGATGAATTTCATATTGAGCTCCAAATATACGCTATTGGGATGGAATGGCTCAATCGACGTTCTCCCCCCTAAGAACCGCACGTGCGAGTTCCCCTGCATACGGCTCAAGTGGCGAAGGCCCTTTCCTTCGCGCTTGGTAAGCGCTTCGCTGTAGCGAAGCTTACAGCTAGCCTATTTGCTAGAGCCAAGCTTCGACCGCGACTGCTCGTCGCTTCTGGCCGCCTTATTTCGTCACTCGAGATCCAAGTCAGCACCGACAAAGATCTCTTGATTCCTCGCGGTCGGGCCGGCTTGGAAGCAAGCTACCCGTCGCCTATCTCACCCGTGCTCGAGAGATAGCTGGCCAGACACTGATAAGGGATGTATGGATTCTCGAGAAGAAAGGAGCCGTGATGGTCCCCTCGGACCCCCCGGATCCTACGAGTGAATAGAAAGTTAGATCTACATTGGATTTCACCTGAATCGCCCCATCTATCCTCCTGAGGAGAAGTTTAACCTTTTCTTCTGTATGAATCGATATTATTACATCCCAATTCCTTCCCGATACCTTCCAAGGAAAAAACCGAATTGGATCCAAAATTGATGGGTTAGTGTGAGCTTATCCATGCGGTTATGCACTCTTCAAATAGGAATCCATTTTTTGAAAGATCCTGGCTTTCGTGCTTTGGTGAGTCATCCGAGATCCTTTCGATGACCTATATTGTGTTGAAGGGATATCTATATGATCCGATCGATTGCGTAAGGCCCGCGGTAGCAACAGATCATGTCTTCTTAGGTCTAATCTGGATGTACAATGCAATTTCGGTAGTCATTTTCCATTTTAGTTGGAAAATGGAGTCGGATGTTTGGGGTACTGTAAGTGATCAATGAGTGGTAACTCATATCACGGGAGGAAACTTTGCACAGAGTTCCATTCATCAAATATCCGAATATTTCTTTTGTAATATGGAATTGATCTTTTTAGGCCCGAGATTTTGAGTTGATACCGTATTTCTGCTCTTTTCTTTCATCTACGCTTTGTTTTAGATAGTATTATATATATAATACTATAGAATAAGACCTCTATCAAGCAACTCATTATTTTAGTTCTGGTTGGCTATCAATTTGCCAGGTGGACTTGGACTGAAACAAAGAGGTTTCTATTAGAGTCCCGAGTTTGTTGTAGTCGGTCCTAACCTAAAGGGAGAACCTTGCTGCTTACTTTCTATATCCCCGCGTCCTTGCACGGCTCGTTTTTTTTTCTTCGAGCCCTGCTTCTCTCTTCCCCCTCTCCCCAGGGACACCCCCTTCACCGATTCGTCATCATCAAATGGCAGCCACCTTCACCCACTGAAAACCCCTTTGTCATCACGATCAGTCGCTCCGATGAAGTCCCTCGACCTCACCGCGACGAGCCTCTCTGACGCTGCAACACTCATGGGCGGAGCTATGTGGGGGCCCGGGGTGGCCCGGCCCCCCCCCCCCCCAAAATGTTGAAAATCTCCTTAAATTTTTTGAAATTTTTTAAAACCCCCCTTAAATCTATAAATTTTATTATTTGCCCCCCCTAAAAATTATGAAAAAATACCTATATATTTATATATAGTTATAGAATTTTTGCTTGGCCCCCCTGAAAAATATGTTCTGGCTTCGCCCCTGGCAACACTCTCTGCGTCCGCCGCTGAGCCAAGCCTAGCTCCAACCATCGTCGATCCAACCCTATTTGGAAACTCAACGACGCAAGCTCTCCACTATCGGCGATGCCCGAACACCGCGCCCCTCCGACGAGCACCGGTTGAAGTTTCAATGGGCCCCACCTAATCCCCTCACCAATAGCCAACGACGCTGCCGATGAGGCACAATCCCCTAACGAATCCCATACTCGAACACCATCATCTCTGAGCTTCTCTCTCCACCCTCTCCATCTCCTTAACGAGTGGCACCACACTCGCCGTTGTCCTAGACCCCATAGAGGCAATCACTTCACTGCGCCGAACTCTTCCACTGAATCTACTTGACCAACTTCGGCCCAAATCGGTAATTGAAATCGATGAGGAACCCACTCCAACGCACCTCAAAAGCTTGGGGGGGGGGTGAGAGGAGGTTGAGGAGGACGAGGGAGTCCTCCCCCCACCCTGAGCGGCTTCAATTTGTTGCCTTTCTTTTGGGTTTTCTTTTTCGGGGAGAGCTTCTCTCTCTAGGATTCTAGAGAGAGAAGCTCCTTGAATATGGGGTTTGTTATTGACGAAACGAACGGTAGATTTCGGTCAACATTTTTCCAGTTTATTCACAAGATATGATTACTTTGCCAACTTCTAATTTTCTTGTATTAAAGGGTTCTTTTATCTAATGCTTAATGTTGCCTTTTGCAGTTACATCAATTTTGATAGTCTTTGTCAATACAGTGGCGGAGCCAGACAAACTGAAATGGGGGTCTCAAATTTTTTTTCTCTCCCGGCATCGACATAATTGTGCCGAATATCTCTTACTTTACTTTTGTTTTGAAGAATTAAAGTAATTGGATCAAAATAAAATTATAATCAAAGTAAATATTCGAATTTATATTTTTAGTATCATGTATTTTTTCGCACTTGTACAATTGTACTCTAAATTTGGTAAGAGTAATACTAATCAATAATCATACTACACTATTTATACTGTTATAATACTAGAGGCTAATAGATACGACTCAAATGAATAAATATACTTGTAACTTGTGTACACACTAGTTTCTTATTCAAAATTTTATCCAATGATTACACAGATCAAATAATAAGTATCACTGTTAATTTTTAGCCCACAGCTCGTACCACTACTTTGAGACTTTAATAAGAGGTGGATTAGACTTGGGGGTCCCAAATTTTTTTTAACTGGGGGGCCAAATAAAAATTTTGGTCTATATTAGGGGGTTTTACATAATTTTTGAGGTCCCAAATGTCCCCCCTACTTCCTTCCTCCCTCCGCCACTGTGTCAATATGTTCAATAAAGCACTTTATGAGAATGCCTGCAATGCTGAGGCCGAAAAGAAGAAATTGAAGGAGGTGAAAGAAAAGGGAACGACTCCTGCAAAATAGAATGGGGCCTTCACTGATAAACCAGATTTTGTCACGAACGAGGACTTTCATGAATTTTATCTTAATGAGAAGAAAGAACATCAGCAGGTGTAAATATTAAAGAGTATCTTTTCGACCTGATGTCAAGATCCTAAGCAGGCAATCCATCAAATTCCAGCATGCCTTTATCAATTTTCTAACCATTGGTAGGTTCTATGTCAGCTTTAAAATGTTTAAGTTATATATCATTGTATATTAAATGAGTAGCTTTTAATACAAACCTATTTGGTCAAGTTAATGTCTCTGCATTCGCATTAATCCTGCCAAATAAATAGATTGACAATCATGTTACGTTTACAACGAAAATATATAAATATCTTTTCTTATATGACAGTACAAAATTGGTTACCAGCCTCTTATTACTGGTATTGTCTATATGAGAAGTGTAGCTAGGCAAAAGCCTGATCTGATGTGATCATTCTGTCTTACTAATGACAGATATTCGAAACCATGCATGTATATTCTCTTTTCCTCTTTTATCTAATTACTTAGTCTTACATGCAGGTACGTTAAGCTTGACTGCTTCACGGTGTATTCAGAATGCTCAGGATGGGTCTAGATACTTTTACTGCCTTTGATCCAAAGCCGGTTAGGTTTACAATCCGTCGTTTGCATCATTACATGTATAATTCAAACTTCCTGCCATTGTTATACCAGGTTAGTTATTTATATGCAATAGATCAATCAGTCAATGGCCGTGATTCTTCTGGTTCTATACTTTGTTCTGATTTTGTTCGAAGCTTATCTGCTACATTTTAAAACTGGTATAGTGTTGAAGGCCGAGTTTTCAAGAGTTGTAGAATTTGTATATCTGATTCTTTTCCATAGGATTCCATGAGTAAGCTACCTGAGCAATTTATGATTGTATATGATTAAGCTGATGACAGGGATTAGGTCAAATATACTTGTAATATGTGTCAAAAAATTACTACAGCTTGCTGTTTATTGCATTATTCTTAGTGCAAATTAGTATCCTAGTAAAAGCGTGTTAAGAAATCTTAAGTAAATTTGTTTGTTGACCTAAATATTTGAGAAATATCTGTTCCCTTTTGTTTAATCATACGATACCTTTCGGTGTAGCAGCTTTAAGTGCAGTGCACATGCTCTAATGCTGAAATGCTGGTACGGTCAGTTTAAATATACGCTGCATTTTGATAATCTTAGACTATATAATACTAATAAGATTAAGAAATTTACTAATCACATGATTTTTTTTATTAAAAAAAAAGACTGCATGTCCCAAGCCAGGAATCTGGCCACAAATCGGGTAAGGAGGGTTGCATTAGAGAGTTGACAACCAACACAAAATTGTTAAATCTTATGAACATGAATTCTAATAATATACACGCAAATTTTGGGATATTCCATGGAAGCGATACATTGTGCCTGCCTCTGGGTGCTTTGAAAAATGTGCAAGGGGCATCGCACCGGCGCCCGGGTGCGGTGAAAAATGGGCAAGAGTTCCTGTACCTATCTGGACGTATGCGGGTAAAGAAGCTAGTTCAGAAAAATAGGTTTATGTTAGCGACTTGGAATATAGGAATATTGACAGAAAAATGCATAGACTAATAGATACCATGATTAGAAGAAATATTAATATAGCTTGTTTACAAGAAACAAAGTGGGTATGGAGAAAGCTAAAGAGATAGATGGATGGTTTTAAATTATAATCTACCGGTAAAATTAGAATTGGAGTAGGAACTTTAGTAGATAAGAAATTCAAAATAGATGTAGTAGGTGTTAATAGGAGAGGTGATAGAATAGTACAAATTAAGCTTGTAGTAGGAAGAAACATAATTAATATCATTAGTGCTTATGCATCCAAAGTAGGATTAGATGTACAAGCTAAAAATAAATTTTGGGAATATATTGATGAAATATTTCAAGGATTACCCTTAGGTGATAAACTATTTATAGGAGGGAATTTCAATGGACATGTAAAAAAAGATAACATGGGATATGAGAGGATACATGAAGGGCATAAATTTGAAAATAAGAACGATGGTGGAGAGACTATTAAATTTTGCTGCTTTGTATGATCTTATACTTACAAATACTTATTTTAGGAAGAACAAGGAACATTTGATAACATTTAAAAGTGGGGCAAATATGAGTTGGATTGATTTTTTCATCACTAGAAAGGTGGATTACTTGACATATAAAGATTGTAAAGTTCTACCCAAGAATTAGATGGTGGAACTTGAAGGGAGATAAACTAGAAGTATTTAGAGATAAAGTCCGTAAAAGAGCATCATAGAATTGGGAAGGGGAGACAAATATGATGTGGGCTAAAATGACTACGTAAATAAGTGAAATTTCAAATGAGGTACTTAGATAATCGAAAGATAGAGGGTTGCTGAATAAAAAATATATGGTGGTAGTAAGAAGAACTCCAAAATATTGTGAGAGGATCAACCTTTAAAATATGACAAAAAAATAGAAATGAAGAAGATTTGGAGAGATATAAGACCATTAGAAAAATAAGATAAAAAAAGGTAAGAGGTGCAAAATTAGAAACAAAAGAAAGAGCAAATAACATTTATAAGCTTGCTAAACAAAGAGATAGAAAAATAAAAGATCTAGATACAATTAGGTGTATTAATAGCGAGAATTCAAGAGTCTTAGAAAAAAATGAAGAAATTAAGGAAATATGGCAAAATTACTTTGAGAAGTTATTAAATGAAAAGGTTGTGGGCAACTTAAATATAGAGGACTCAATGGAGAGTTAAGAGCATATGTTTTTCTGTAGAATTAAGACCTCGGAGGTTCGAAATGCTCTAGGGATGATGAAAATAGGAAACTATTTAGGATTGGATGATATACACATTGAAGTTTGGAAGTGTCTTGGGAATGTAGGAGTGAGTTGGCTAACAAAATTATTTAATGAAATTTTGAGAACTAAGAAGATACCTGATAAATGGAGAAAGCGTATTTTGGTATCTATATATAAAAATAAAGGAGTTATACAAAGTTGCTAAACTACAGAGGAATTAAATTAAAGAGTCATACGATGAAAATTTGGAAGAGTGTGATCAAACATAGACTGAGACTAGAAACTATAGTGTCTGAGAATCAGTTTAGGTTTATGTCAGACAGGTCAACAATGGAAGCAATCTATGTACTGAGGAAACTTATGGAAAAATATAGAGCGTGCAAGAAAGATCTACATATGGTTTTTATAGATTTAGAAAAAAATATATGATAAAGTTCTTGAAACATAGTATAATGGATGTTAAATAATGAAAGTGTAACTATTCGGTATATTGAGCTAATTAAGGATATGTATGAAGGAGCAACGACCACAATTAGAACAACCACAGCAGCGACTGATAATTTTTCTATTACAGTAGGTTTACGCTAAGGTTCGGCTTTAAGCCCCCACCTTTTTACTTTGGTTATGGATGAATTAATGCGTGGAATACAAAATGAGGTGCCTTGGTGTATGTTTTTTGCCGATGAGAAGTCTTAGTGGACGAGACTAGTGCGGGAGTCAATGCTAAATTAGAATTGTGGAGAAAAACTTTGGAAGGTAGATGCTTTAGGATAAACAAAAATAAACTGAGTATATGGAGTGTAATTTTAGTGATATTCAGAATACAACTGAGGAAGTAGTGAAGATTGATGGCCAAGGGATACCTTAGAAAGACCGTTTTTCGATATTTAGGCTCGATTATACAAAGAGATGGAGAGATTTGTGAAGATGTTATACATAAGATCCAAGCAAGGTGGCTTAAGTGGAGAAGTGTTAGTGGTATTTTGTGTGACAAACATATACCTTTGAAGTTGAAGGAAAAATTTTATAGGATGGCTGTTAGACCATCAATGATGTATGAAGCAGGTTGTTGGGTAACAAAGAAATAACATGTTCAAAAAAATGAGTGTAGCGGAGATAATGGTGCTAAGATGAATGTGTGGTAAAACAAGAAATGATGAAATTAGAAACGTGCATATACGAGACATGCTAAAGGTGATTTGGACATGTCACACGTAGACCTAGTAGTGCTCCCGTTAGAAAGTGTAATTTGATAAGTATTGAAGGTAGAGTTAGGAGGAGAGGAAGACCTAAACTAACTTGGGTGGAAACGGTAAAAAAAGATATAATAGCTTGTGACCTTATAGAAGATATTGCGCTAAACCGAGCAGAATGGAAAACCAGGATTCATATAGCCAACCCCAACTAGTTGGAAAAAAAAGCTTTATTGTTGTTATTGTTGTTGTTGTTGTAGTATTTGAATCCAAAAAAAAAATGCCACTTCCCAAAGCCAGGCTGAACATTCCAAGACCCACATTACAAAATACTGAGATACTAACAACTAGAGTACTAGTGAACTGATCTTATACAGAGCTGGCGATTTGAAAAGCAATTTTTTCTTGCTATCTTCTCCGTCCTTCCACCTCCAGATCCGGCCACCCCTCATTTCCTTCCCCCATCCCCCCTTCTTTATTTTTGTTCAGCTCTTCCTTCTCTACAGACCCATATCGCCAGCTTCCCATCCCCCTCCCGTTCAGCTCTTCCTACAAAACCAAAAACCCATATCCTCCCCTCCTGGTCCTTGGCGATCCATTTTCTCCCCCTCGGTGTTTCGGCCCGAGCTCCCCGTCGTTTCTAGGGTTTGCGCCGCTTCTTTCCTCAGCATTCCGAAGATCCACCAAGGTCGCGTTCCTCTTGCGCCTCCCTCCGGTGATGCCGTTTCTCCGTCCGCTAGTCGGAGATCTCCTTCTCGGCGAGGTCCCAGCCAGCGACGCTCTCCCACCCCCGTTGCTATCCTGGCTTCCCTTTTTACCGCTCACTGTGAGTCCTCGAATGCTTTAGTCGTTAGCTTTAGTTTCTGGTAGATTTGATTTTAGGGTGTGTCGTTGGGAATTATCTTATACTTTGTTGCATCTCCCGAGCGCTGTGTCGGTTCACTTTAGCTGAGGGTCTATCGGGTTGACCGATTGTTTTTTCTGGCATTGCGCTCCCCTTTCCCTGGGGATCGATACAGCCAGTGGTTTATTTAGCTCCTTAACGGTGTATTAACCAAGAACTTGTTCAAGTTCGGTAGTTCTGTTTATCCTCTCTGTTTCTATTTTATCTCCATTCTTTTCTCTCTATTTGGAGGGTGTTGTTGCCCCTCTTTGAGCGGCGCCGGTTTGTTCTTTGGTGGTGCTGTTTTGGTTTGATTGGCTCTGTATTGTTAGTGGTACCATTGTCCGATACCTTTCCTCTGTTGGTGCTTTGCTTTGAGCTTATCTTGGCTTGGCTTCCACCATGTATCGCATTGAACCTGAAGCTAGCTCTTACTGTTTAGAAACAACTCAGGATTCGAAGTGGGATTTATCTTCTCCTCCTTTGGATAGCATCTATCTCCCTCGGTGCTCTCCAATCTTCTCTTATTCCCCTCCTCGTAGGCCCGAACATTATCGGGTCTGCTTCAGGTGCCTCCTTCCTGGCCATTTTAAACGTGATTGTGTGAATAAAATGAAGTGCATTTTCTGTGATAAGTTTGGTCACTCTCGCAGTCGATGCTTCGCCCTTCAAAAACTCCTTGGCTTTCCCATAGGTCACCCCTTACCGGCCAAAGTCCTCCCCTTTCTTAACTACCCCCTCTTAAAGCGCAAGCTTCATGTTGGCTTGGCTAGAAAGTTCAGTATGGATACTGGAAAGGACCACGACTCCTCCATTGCTGTTTGTCGGCCAGCTACGAACTTCTCTACTTCTATCTCTCCTTATTGTGATTCACCTGCTACTCTTCAATCTCCTAATATTGCTAACCTTTTTAAGGATCGTAAGGTTTATACAAAACTTGTCTCCTATCCTCGTTTGGGTTCTTACAAGGCTCGTCCCCGTTCTAACTCAGTGGCTCCTTCGTTGAGTTGGAACCTGGATAAAAATTCTGACTTGTTTAAATCCTATTTCTCTTCTCTTTCGTGGTCTCGTTGTGTGAGGGGGCACGCTCTGCACTGCCGCATTCCTGACCCCCAAGTGCATCCTGACAAGGCGATTGTTAATCTTAAGACCCCTTCTTTACTTTATAACTATCCTTGTGCTTTGAGGATTTCGTTTCCCAAATGTTCTACGTTCTCTTTTCATTATCCAGGATGCTTATTATCTTGGTATCAATATTTAGGGTTTAAATCGTGGCTCCATCAGCTCCTGATGGAGATTAAACATATCTTGCACGCCTTTTCCCTTAAGTCTTCTTCGAGTCTTGATGACTTCTCCTTCCCCCGTTGTTCCGATTTTTCCAATTCCATTCCTATAGCCTCTAAGGCCGCTCCCACTTTTCTCTTTACCTCTTCATGCCCTATCAAAGTCATAGCCTCATCATCTGACCATGCGGCCTTTTCGCCCCCTTCGGTGAAGGTTGCCCCTCTCCTCGTCAAGCGGAGATACAATAAGAAAGTCTTTAATCATTTACAGATTCGAGTGAATGCTCGTATTCTTGCGAGGAAAGCAGCTTCTGTGTCACCTCATCAGCTTGTGCACAGTTGAGTCTTGGCTTCTCTTTGACATCCTTAGTGTAGGCAGTGCTTTGCCTCAGTTGTGCCGCTAGAGCTTCCTTGGACTGCTAGTGGAATTAGATGTCTTCATGTGGGGGGGGGGGGGGGGGGGGGGGGGAGGGGTTGGCCTCCTGTTTCACGGCCCAGTCGCTCAGGTCCCGGTCCTCACTCGGGTGCGGCAAGCTGGGTTGTTCCATCAGTTGCTTGTTTCTCCTGGCTGTTTGCTCCGCCTTCTTGTTTCGGTGTGGTGCTTCTGTTGTTGCGCAGCCCTTCGTTTTGTTGGCTTTTCAGACGTTTTTTGTTTTCTCTTTTGTACGCTTATTTCTGCTTTACATCTTATAAAATCATTGATTATTTATTTGTAACTTAACTGTTATTTTTTATTTATATATTTCTTGATGGCTGAAACCTTTTGGTTCTATCCGATATATCAAAAAAAAAAACAACCAGAGTACTAAACCCATATACACTTGAGATAAAAAGAAAGGTGTATTGTATAGGACAAAAACGAGAGCATGTTGTACATTATCTCTTTGTGTGTTTTGTTTGCTTCTCTCACGAGCAGGAAGGAATTGATGCAGATTTAATGGTAGCGTACCAACTCTTTCTGACGGAATCATGGCAACTTGTGGAAAGATTTAAATGATCCTTTAAAAGTTACAATGGTTGTTTTACACTGAAAATCTTTCTCCTCCATTAAGCTGGGGACACTTTGTATTCGTTAGTTATTGCAGTTGTAATTATAAGGAAAACGGATTTTGTACAAGTTACTAGGTTTGTCCGTTGACACGTGCCTACGGTACGTCTTCAAAACGGCACACCTTATTTGATCATATAAAATAGTTTTGGAGGTCCAGCAAATTAATTGAATTAGTAAACATACAGCAAAAAACATTTTATATGATTTTATATGATTTTTTTTGAATTATTTTAAAAGTTTTTAAAATTTCAATTTTTTTAGTTTTTTAATTTTTTAAATTTTTTAAATTTTTTAAAATTTTAAAATTTTTATTTTCTTAATTTTTTTGAATAGAAGAGGGAGGGAGAGAGAGAGAAAAAAAATAATTAAATAAATATAGGAGTTGTTTTGAGTGGGGAATTTGAATTTAAATTTTTGAGAAAAACTTTTAGGGGAAAAATATATTTTGTGAGGTTAGATCTGAGCCTTTGATTTTTGAGGAGATTGAAGGAGTGCCACTTAATAGCTTTCTTTGTAATCTATTATATAGATAGTTTAGAGAACGACAATTTAGGAGTATGACCAATATTTTCTCTACTACTATAATGGGAGAAGACCTTAGTGTAATTTGTCCTTCTACCAACCCGTGTAACGCACGGACATAACTATTGTAAATGAGGTTTTAGATCAAATCTGAATTTTTTACTTTAAAAAAATTATATTAATTAAGACGTGCATTGTACGTGTAAACTACTAGTTTATTATAATTAGAGATGGACTGCATGCACGCACATTAGTTTGTATAGTTTCTCAGTTGTACTGTAACTTATGTTGCAAATTTGAAGAATTATTGCCTCTTTGTGAGAGCAAGGATACTCGAAGGAAGAGATTCTAGAGATTCTAGTGTAAGAAACAGGAAAGAAAGATTCATATTTTTGTAGAATAAATTTTTATTTTGTGTATAGTAACTGTACTTGAGATTTTTATGTAGATAATCTATACCGTCCACTGAAAATAGTTTATTGAAGTTGAGTTGAATACAACTATGATGCTGTATTTAGTAATAAGATTCTCTCTGCGTCGCAGTCAAAAACAACAAAATCTACCTGCCTAAGATCATCCACTATCGTTTGCTATTTACGCAAAAAAACACAATTTTGGCAAAAAAAAAATTGTCCTACTATCGTTTGTTAAGAAAAGAACTGAACAGTAGGCATCTAAATACAGCAATATGCTTTAGCAATCGTTAAAAATAGAGCACGGAGGATGCTCATCCGTCAGTTTTTTTAAAATAATTTTTTATGAGAACAGACAGATGATCTTCATCGGTCCACTAAATTTGTGAGCAAATTTTTTTTCAAATATTACGAACATGTCATTCAATAATTACGGTAATGCTATTAAATAAAAAAAACTCAGACGGACTAACTTCATTCGTTCGATAACTTTTCTTCAAACTTTCCTTTCGAATATTATGATAGTGCCATTAATAAAAAAAATAATTACAAACGGCACATGATCCTCCATTCAATATCTTTTTAATAATAAAATAAATAAAAATGTATATTATAGCAACAAGCGATTATAGCGTTTCATCATCTTTTCTATTTTCAATTACTAAAAACACATATAATTTTAGCAAACAATAGTAGATGCTCTAAGTCCGAAACCAAATCCAATTGGGAGAAAAATCTCTAATGCTATTAGTGTCATTTGTCAATCTACCAACTCATGCATTGCACGTGCATAACTAATATGAAGTAGGTTTCAGGTTCGAGTCCTCACTAAGTCATATTTTTTACTTTAATTTTTTTAATACATTAAATGTACATCACACGTGTAAATTACTATCTATCTATTTATAATATAACTAGATTTGCCCGTGGGCACATGCCTACGGCACGTCTTCGGAACGATACAAAACACGAAAAGCCTGTAAACAGTAAAACAACAATTATGTAGCTCAAGTTTGAATAGTATGACAATAATTATTTGTAAATAAAAGTCTATGTTTCCATTAGTATATGTTGAAAAGTAATTATAAATGGGGATATAAAATCTAACTTCTTAGAACTTTAAGTGTGAAGTTAAAAAAATATTTACTATTTTCAAAATAATATGTGCAAAAAATACATTAAATTCTGAACATTTAAATTTCTAAGTAAATATAGAAAGAATGGGAGAGAGAAAGATAGGTAGAGAGAGAAAGAGAGAAATATGAAAAAGTGAAGAGAGAAGAGAGAGATAGTAAAAAAGTAATAAGTTTTTTAGTTTTGGGGGGAAAATGTTGGTTTTGAGGTTTAAATTTTGGAGGAAAAATATGTTTTGTGAGGTTTGATCTAGGCCTTTGATTTTAGGGAGATTGATTGTGAGCCACTTGATAGCTTTCTTTGTAATTTATTATATAGATATATAATAATAATAATAACTATTATAATGAAAGAGTTGGAGTTGTAAATCTACCTACTTACGTGCAATTTCAACTCTCTCGTTATAATCTTCACATTTATTTTTAAAAATATATAATTATATTTATTTAATATACATCGCAAGTGTAAATCACAAGTGTAAATCAGAGTTTCAGTTTAAATTTTTTAATAAAAATTTAATATGTGCATATGAAGTATAATTTCAAATTAAAAACAGAATCCGCTCCCCAATGTCTCCTTTCTCCCAAAAAAAAAATTTAAGAAAGTGTTTCCCACCATCACGTGCCTTCATACAGTAAAGTAGAGTATAACTACAACCCTTAAAACCACTCACTCACTCACTCCCTCCCTCTTCTTCTCCACTCTAAACCATCATGGCTTCCATTTTGTTTCTTCTCTTCTTCTTCTCCTTCTTCTTCCTCTTCCTCGTCTCACCTTCAACCTCCATCACTCCCGCCTCCGAAATATCCGCTCTCAAATCTTTAAAAGATTCCGTGGACCCCACCTCCATCCCCCAGGGCTCCTGCCTCTCCACATGGGACTTCTCCCTCGACCTCGACCCCTGCGACTCCCTCTTCTCCCCCCACTTCACCTGCGCCATTCGTTGCGACGCCGATCCACGTGACCTCAACCTCTCTCACGTGACCTCCATCTCCCTCGACCCCGCCTCCTACTCATCCTCCTCCTCCATCCCCTCCCCCATCTTCCTCTCCCTCCCCTTCCTCCAATCCCTCGACCTCGCCGACAACCTCTTCTCCGGCACCCTCCCCTCTCTCCCCTCCTCCCTCCGCCTCCTCTCCCTCTCCCGCAACTCCTTCTCCGGTCCCGTCCCCGCCCTCCCCTCCTCCTTAACCGAACTCTACCTCGACAACAACTACTTTGATGGTAACTTCACCGATCAACTCAGCAGTCTCAACCAGCTGCGCCGACTGGAACTCCAACGTAATAACCTCACCGGCCAGATCCCAGATCTCACCTCTCTAACCAACCTCAATTACTTCCACGCCAGCGACAACTTTTTCACCGGTCAACTTACCGCCAATCTTTTTCCCTCGAGCTTGGTCGAGATTTCGCTGCGGAATAATAAATTATACGGTCAGCTCGACGGAGCTGCGGTTGCCCGTCTGGAGAACCTGCAGGTTCTTGATTTGAGTCGTAACGGGTTAACGGGTCCGGTCCCGAAGGAGCTGTTCGAGCATCCGAGTTTGGAGCAGCTGAATTTGGAGTATAACCAGTTTGAGTGGATAGAGGAGCCGCGGGGTAATGGGAGGCTGCTGCCGCCGCCGCCGAGTTTTTTAATTGAACTGGATTTGGGGCATAACAGGTTAACGGGGTTGTTACCCGGTTTTATCGGGTCGATGCCGCAGCTGTCGGCGGTGGATTTGGAGGACAATAAGTTTACGGGTATGATACCGGTGCAGTACGCAATGCGGGTGGTGGGGGTGGATGAGGGTGGGGTGGCGCAGTTCGGGCGGTTGTTGTTGTCGGGGAATTATTTGTTTGGACCGATACCGAGCCCGTTAGTAGGGGGTTTGAAAGAGGGAATGGGTGGTGAGGTGAGCTTGGCGGATAACTGTTTGTTTCGGTGTCCGAGCATATTCTTCTTCTGTGAGGGAGGGGTGCAGAAGGATTCTTCGACTTGTAGGGAGTTCAACCCTGTGATTCCCTGAGGAGTAGTAAGTACTGAATTCGGAGTTGTGGTAACTGGCTTAGTTACTCGTGTAGTGATTTGTTGTATGTAAGGGTAAAATGAATGAGTTAGATCTGTGGATGTGTTTGTTTTTGTTAACTAGGCACTTAATGTTGTTGTATGTCTGGTTGTTTTGGGGATCAGAATGAGATCGATTTTTTTTTCCATACTGATCCACTTTTAAAATTTTTTACCAAATTGATGCAGTTTAAAAACGGCATAAGTTAATTCTATACCGTTTTTTCTGAAATCTGAAAAGAGTTATCAATTTAATTTTTTTAATATACAAGTTTGAATTTTCTGATTTGGATGTTTTTTAAGTGGTGAAACAACTTATGAAAGATGTCATTATCTTTAAGAATGACATTCACATTACTGATGTCGTTGTTGAAGATAATGATATCGTTATAATACTCATTAAACTTTTTGCCTTCACGTTCGTTCTTCCAAACAACAAAATGCGATAACTGTTATCGTTCTTAAAAACAGCGGCAACAGTTCACATAAATATATTAGTCAAGTATAAGTAATAAAATGAACTGTTGTCGCTGTTTCAAATGTGTCCAAAACTGAGTACACTGGGTAAATATTTTTGAAAGTGTATCAGATTGGTCAGTATTTTCAAAAAGTGGGTTAGTAAGAAAAAAAATTCGATGGCATGGTAACTTGATGCATGTCTCTTGTTCACACATAATTATTAAGAAACTTTACCGTTGTACTTTAATATTTGTAGCGCCCCGAATTTCTAATAAGATATCTTAGAAAATACGTGGCACATTCCCAGCGATCCACTTCAATATAATATCAAACACAACCAACACTACTAAATTTTCGAACTTTTATTACAACAAATCTTTTACAAATCACAGCGGAATTCAAACAAACCCAACTCATAATTTCTTTATTTACAATACAAATTTGTCTCAACACTGCTATTACAAATTTACACAAATCCCTTATGAGTCAAATATATCTCAAAAAACCAACTTAAGCATTCCATCTCCAACTCTAAGCATTAACCTGTAACATGTGAGGCTAGAGAGAATCCCTAACCCCCAAACAAAAGGGGTCAGCCATAAATGGTGTGAGTGACGACAACAAACAACATAAATAAAACTTAAGCATGGATTCATAAGTAACATATAGTGAACCAAGTACATAAAATATGAGATACAAGAAATGTAACATCAAGTGATGCCATCCAAGTGTTAAGTGTAGAAAACCGGAAAATCCATATCCATAAAACTAAGTCAAGAAAACTCAAATGCTATATGTGGACTCACTAATGCATACTTGTCGAAGTCTATGCATCCCATTCTACATAGGTTCGGTGCAAGCCCTTAACGTCTCCACTTCATAGGGTTCAATCCCCCGTTATGCAACTAATCCTGTCACGATGACTACTACGAGATAAAGATAAACTGGGAGAATTAGCCCATGCTTGATAATTCCGGAGATAGATCCCACATCTCAGGCATTTTACCTGGATAATTCCGGAGATCATCCCACATCTAAACATAGACACATCACCACATGAATACCACATGTGCATCGCCTCGACTTTGATAATTCCGGAGATCAATCCCACATCTCAAGCAAACCACTTGGATAATTCCGGAGATATACCTCACATCACAGGTAATTTGCCTGGATAATTCCGGAGATAAATCCCACATCTCAAGGTAGTCACTTGGATAATTTCGGAGATTAAATCCCACATCTAAAGCCATACTGAGGTGCATAACTCATGTTTCCGTTCATCATATCACCACTAGTGCCTGTCCTTATTATCTTTGGGTTATTTAATTTCTCAACGAATCTCCTAGAGTGATGTGCCCTACCGGCCTAAAGTCAAAACTGAATAACTGAAATGCCTCAAAGGGCCTCAACAAAATAACTCAATACCGGTATACTAGGGTCACACACCTCTAGAGACTCAACTCAAATGTCTAAACAAAAGTCCCACTAATCATAGTGGCTCAACGGAATGTCTTAAATCAACGCTTAATTGTATATCTTAAAATGGACTGAATTGTCTGAGAACTAATCACTCAAGAAACACTCAAGTTACAAAAATCCATCATTATCAGTCGACTTATACTGTAGTAAGTCGACTGTCCAGAGGGACAAATATCCAAAATTTAACAAAATAAACTAAGTCATATAAGTCGACTTAAGAAAAGGAATCAGTCGACTTACCCGAGGTAAATTCCAATAATCTTCTCAAAATTATTCTAAGTATACAAGTCGACTTAAAGGAATCATAGGTCGACTGTCCAGAAAGGTTAATAATTTTTACAAAAATAATTTCCTCAGCGAACCAGTCGACTGCCTATGAGATAGGTCGACTGTCCAGAACGACTATTTCAAAGATTCAAAAAAATACAGTGTCAGGCTCATACCAGTCGACTGCACGGTAGGCCAGTCGACTGTCGGCCTACTGATTTCAAAATTTAGGTCTGCATACGATAATCAAAACTGGAGCTTTTCTAAAGATTCATTATTTATGATAAGAAGTTCGTATTCAGGCAAAATGACAAATCTCAAATAATCTTCAATATGGGTACATTACTCAAAACCTCAAATATGTCAACACAAGTTTTCATGTTCTAGATCGCTAATTCTTTCATTAGGGTTTCACAAGATTAAATTCTTCCACAACTCTAAATCAAAATCTAATTTACAACATATAGGATCCAGGTGTTCATCATCCGTTCATAATCATACTCAAATCCTAATAATACGGTTTTATCAACAAAGGTCTACTAATCTTTCTTAGATCTCACAACATGGTATAAACAACAATCATTATTTTTATGGATCATACCACAATTTCAAGATCTATATCATTCACAAACAAAACAAAACACACCATGTCACTCTCACACATAGATCAAATCAACAAAATAATTTTATATTACTCACAAAACAGACAACACAAAACACAGTCACTCACCTTGAATTGAGAAAATCCCCGAAAAAGTCTTCCTTCTTGCTAGATCCAAAAATTCTCCTTGCTCCTCCAACACCAATCTCAAAATCTGTATTATCAGTAAATGACGGCTGGAGAAAAACTATTTAAACAATCCGGAAATAGGTTTTAGGGTTTCCCATCAATTTTGCAAAATAATCCTTTCCAAAATACAACTTCACATATATAGGTATAGTCTTGGAAATTTAATCAAAATTCATTTAAATTAGATTTTAAAATAAAATATACTTCTAAATTTCAGCCAATATTGATCCAAACGTCCAGAATATACATTTTGCACTTTAACCCTTAAAATGTCAAATTTGCAAAAAGGTCCTTCTTTTCCCAAAAATTGCAAATAGTTCCAATTAATTTCAGAAAAATCTGGAAAAATACTAAATAATTCCCAAATATTAAATGATGATTTTTCATAAAGAAAATTTAACTTTCAAACTTCTCAAAAGTCATTTGCACGTGTTTTGCACGTGTAAAAAGATAATTTTTTTAGAAAATATTAATTAAATCTCCAAAAATCAATTTAAATACATTTTCAAATATAAAAATAATATTTGAAAATACGGGGTTCTACAATATTGCATGCAGCTTATTTCATGATATGGTGTTTTGTGTAGTGTATTATTTATGTATGTGAGATTTGAATTAGTTGCAGTATTAGAGCATCTGTAGTCGTTGATATTCAAATTTTGGGTATTTGGCAAATAGAAATAAGAAAAATAGCGGCGCTGTGTAGTCGTTGTTAACCAAAATTTGGCTTTTACGAAATCCAAATAGGACGGATGATAAATTATTTTCCGTTCGACGTTAAAAAAAACCTAAAAAAAACTTTAAAAATTATTAAAGTGGGCTGATAGTGACATTCGAACACAAAAAAAAAAATTCAAAAACTTCCCTGATGTGTAGGATGAGGGATAATCATCTGTTTGTGGGTTTTTTGTTTTTTTTAAGATGGAACGGACAGGAAATCATTTTCCGTCCGACCGTTTAAAAAAAATAAAAAAAAAAATTAAAGGACGGTATATTATCTTTCGTCCGATCAGATTTGAGCTGCGAATGTGTAGAACGGTGTTTCATTTTTCGTCCGTCCTCTTTGACGAAAAATAATCTTTCATCTCATCTCATTAAATGGACGAAAGATTATCCATCATTAGCTATATTTTGGCAAAATCCATTTCATCTCCTATATTTGGCCAAGCACTGTTCATGTCAGATCGATATTTTAGGTAAATGGCCAATGACTACAGCATTTTTTTTCTCATTTTTTCCAAAATATGGGTAAATGGCAAACAACTACATATGCCCTTCCACTAAAGATTTTTTCCTTCAAAGTAGGTTCAGTGGATCAAAATTTTTATGATGTTGCAATTTAGACACTGATTGTTCACTTTTGAAGTCGCTTGAGGGGCTAATATGAAATTAGCAAATTGTGAGAGACTAATTTGTAATTATAATAATTGTTGGGGGACTTATATGAAAAAAGCCTATGAAAGAAACAATCATCCAATTAATCTCATCCATACTTTTAACATAAAAAAATTATTGCCACAACAGCTTAATAAAAAAATAAATAAATAAATAATCTGTCTCAAAGAAAAAATATAGAAATTCAATTTAATTTTCCACATGTTGCAGATTTAAAGTTTTGGAAAAAAAATTATTATTAAAATAGAAAACAAATTAAAATTTGTCAACGGAAAATACAGAAATTTAGTTCCGCATTCTGCAAATCCAAAAATTCGGGTAAGAAAATTTAGTTTTTTTATTATTAAATTAACAAATCTGGTAACCATAATTCAAAATGCTTCCTTAAAAATAATTTCTTTTATGCTAAATATAAAAAAAAAGACACAAAGTTTTGGGTCAGTTTAAAAAAAGACACTAAGATTTTTTTGTTTAAAAAAAGGACACAAAGTTTAAAAAAATTCCACTGTGTTAATTAGGGTTAGGGTTAGAGTTAGGGTTAGGGTTAGTTCGGGAGGTTTATTTAAATATCTGATTTGTTAAGTGATGTTTTTTTAAATACAAATAAAAGATGAATGTGATTTTTTTAAACACAAATGAAAAATAAAAGTGGTTTTTTTAAACCCTACCCCAATCCTAACCCTAACCCTAACTAACCCAGTGGAGTTTTTTAAAATTTTGTCTTTTTTTAAATAAAAAAATCTTAGTGTCCTTTTATTTAAAATAAAATTGCCCAAAATTTTGTTGTCCTTTTTTTTATTTAATATTTACCCCTTTGGGTCGCCTTCGGTTGCGAACTCCTGTGTGCGAATTCAGCTTACGAACTCCTGTGCTTGCCGTTGGATTCAAAGTACCTCCATCCGATGGCTGTGATGGAATCCGCACTCTTCTCAGTTAGCGGGGGTAATTTGGTCATTTAAACTTCAGCTAATTACCCCTTCACGCTGTCGACAACTCAGACCCAAATCGAATGAATCCCCTTCTCTCTCTCAGAGCGAGCGAAACCCTAATCTTCTCTGTGCGATTTCTTCGTGCGAACTCATGTGTTCTCCTCGATTCTCAGATCGAAATCGATTCCCTTCTCTCTTTCTTTTCAAAACCCTAACTCTTCCAAATAGCTCCATCGATTTCTAGATGGGTCGCCTTCGGTCGCGAATCTCTGTGTGCGAACTCAGCTTGCGAACTCCTGTGCAGCTGTGCTTGCCGTTGGATCCAAAATAGGCTCCAAAATAGATCAAAACCCTACCTCCGACCGCCCCCTACTATCTCCAATCGTCTTCGACGCTATGGAAACCCTAGGGTTTTGATCAGGTATAAAATTTTAATTTTTTTTTGTTCCGTTTTTCCTTTTTCTGCTTGAAATTGTAGGAATGAGGTAATTTTCTAAGAGAGATCGAATGTTTTGTTTGAATTTGTAGGAAGCGTTGAGCTTCACTGAGTCTTTCTTCATGGCCTGATTCCGACTATGGATATATTTCTTGATATCAATCCAGGGAAGTGTTTGATTCTGACTATTCCTTTTTTAAAAATTTAAGTGCTTACTTTCTTGCATTTTGGTATAGGCAGTGATGACAATCTAGAATTTACAAGCAGTTGTAGGCATTTTGTTGCTTCTTCTGTTTGTACAATGAGTGCAGCATTTAGTTTGTTTACTCACTGTTTTCACCATGTTTGATTTGTATTTGCTGAGTTAGTAGGTTGCAATTATTTAAATGAAAGAGGGGTTAATTTATACTTGTATTATGGTTTGAACTCATCATGGTTTGAACTCATCGTGCAAACCATAACGCTGGCCGTCCAATCCAAAAACCCTCCATCGAATGGATGTGATTGTTCACGCTCTCTTCTCAGTTATCATTGGGGGTAATTTGGTTTATTTTTCGGTTAGAGACATATACTCCTCCGTTGCAAATGGAGGGGTAATTTGGAAATTTAGAAATTTTGAGGTTGGAGACATATACTCTCAGGGACATCTTTTCAGAGGTTTTATTTATTCAAATTATGGTTGCAACTAGTTGGCATGGCATATTAATGCAGCCGTAGTGAGATAATGCATCTGAATAAGTGGTATACTAAATCCTGATTCTATTTGATGAGTTTTCCGCATTTTGTTTAGCTGAAGCTGGGAAAAAAAATCGCACAGAGAAGATTAGGGTTTCGCTCGCTTTGAGAGAGAGAAGGGGATTCATTTGATTTGGGTTTGAGATCTCACGACAGCGTGGAGGGGGTAATGGGCTGAAAATTGAAATGACCAAATTACCCCCGCTAATAACTGAGAAGAGGGTGGATTCGAGCACAGCCATCGATGGATCTATTTTGAATCCAACGGCATGCACAGGAGTTCGCAAGCTGAGTTTGCACACAAGAGTTCGCAACTGAGGGCGACCCTATATATATATTTTAGTTTGAGTTTATGTTTCAGTTTGAGTTTCAACTCATATTTCATCTTCATATCATATTTCAATTTCAGTTTGAACTTATGTTTTGTTTAAGTTGCAACTCCATATTTCAGCTGAACTAAATTTAGTTTCAGTTGCAACTCCAGATTTAGGTTAAAAAGTTTAAGCTTCAGCTCAAAATTTTGATCAAATTATGGATCAACTTGTTGGCATGGCATAGTATTACAGCCCAAATGTGAACATAATTATGATGCTTTTCAGTTATGCTTGATTCAGTTGGTAATTATCTAAATCCCTGTCATATGCTAGGTTGTGTTCTGAGCCTACATTTACTTAAAATATTTTCAGATTAGTTGTGTTGATATCTTAGATAAATAATTACGAATCATCTATCTAAATCCTTTCTTTCTTATTGCTTGCAGTTTGTACGGTTACTGGAGGTTACCGAATGTGTGATGCTGGAAATTCGTTACAGAAAATCGAGCTCTTTATTGACATGGGATGATAATCTTGCTTTTCTTTTCTTTTCGTAGTCTATTTTTGTACCACTTTAACGGAATAATTAGTTTTTGTGGTTGTGGCCATTGTAATAGGAAACCAATGTATATATTTTGTCCACGATTTAAATATTTTCCTTGTATGAAATAATTTACTTCGAATATAATTTGAGAAAGGCTCCTGCTATAAATTATGCTGATCAATTTACTTTGTTGCAATCTATTGTAAATCGGGGTTTATTAGCACCATATCTACATTTATTTTCTTTGGTTCTTGTTATCAGTTCCATTTGCATGTGTGGGAACATGATTTTTTGGCTCGTAACAACAATTTTCTTTATCAGTTTTATTTCAGTTTCACATAAACAAAATTTTGAGATTCAACTCATATTTCTGCTTCAACTCATATTTCAGTTTCAGTTTGAACTCATGTTTTATTTCGGTTTCAACTCATATTTTAGCTTCATCACTACAAGAAATTTGCCATATACCAACGGACACCTATAGTGACGGATCACTAAAACCGTGGGTACAGACATTGTATACCCACAGACGAATAGTAAACTGTGGGGATAGGTGGGTATATTCTATAATTCATTTTCCCCCCAACTTTTTCATCTTCCCCCCAAATCTCAAATATCCCCAATTTATAGATTACGTCTCAGGCTTAAACCCATCTCCCCCTTTTCTCAATCTCTCACACCCGAATCCCTCTCTCCCCAAATCCTCTCTCCCCAAGGTTGCCGTCTTTTTGTCTTCGAATCCCCACTTCCCAACCCCTCTTCTCTCACTGCAGCAATCCGCCTCGCAACTCTTCGAGAAGAGCTCCATCTCGGTCGGTTCCGATCCGGTGCTCGAGCTACTCGCCGTTTGTTTCGATGGACTCGGCGAGGATCAAGGTGGTCGGAGTTGGTGGAGGCGGCAACAATGCTACCAATGTAAGTCAAACCCAAAATCCCCAATTTCGTTCTATCTTTTTTGGTCATAGCTTGTAAAACTGAAAAGTTTTTTTTGCAATTACTCTTTCTGTGTTGAAACTAGGGTGGCATCTACTGTCAGCACAGAGTTGAGGAACCCAACGTTCGGCGACGGGAGGTTCTGACATTTGTGGGGACTGTTGTTGGAATGGTATGTACTGTTTGAAAGAATCCTTAGTGCTTTCTATGATCTCTATGTTTACAGAGCATATATTGTTCCTCGTATTTGATCATGTTATTTAGTACTTCCTCTTTGATTAACAGTGAAGTTGGAGTAGAGATGTTGTGTCGAAAAATTCTTGGGCATTGATGAGGTTAAGTACAATCGATTGTGATTTATGTTTTGGAATGAGTCGGAGAGAGGTTTAAACATAGGCCTTAAAGTTTAACTCAAAGAAGACTATAGATCTCGGAGGAAGATTAGTTGAACTTGGCCTAAGAGTGAGTGGATTTGTTTGAAGTTTTGCATGTAAGATGAGAAGTTTGATTTGAAGACATGCTCATTTAAGGTTTCTAGTGATGTAGGGGAAATTGCGATAGTACTATGGTAGAGCTTTTGATTGGCAATGAATGACCTTGTCCTTGAGTATACCAATCATGGCAATGATATGTGAAAGGAAAATTTCTGAGTTAGCTACAATGCTAAATATATACGGGAAAAAAATAATTAAGAAAGCCCCTAACGCTTGCATTTTAAATCAAGAAACTCCCGAACGCTTTTTTTATATTTTATATATATCAATAAACCCCTTACTCCGTTAACAACATGGAATTTCTTGATTAGGAGTGTAAACGTTAGGGGGGTTTCTTGTTTAAAAATGCAAACTTTAGGGGGTTTCTTGATTAGAAAAAAATGGCAATTTTGTCATTTCCTGGACAGAATACAAAATTAACAAAAACAAACTAAATTCTGTTGGACAAAGGAACAAACAATCTTTCCTCATTTCTACAATTTCTTTTTTGTTATAGTTTGCTTAATTTATGTTATTGATTAGATTATGAGTTCTTGCCGTTTGTGCTTACCTTCTTAGGAAATGATGACAAGCTCTGGGCCATTCACAGGAAATGCCGCTGCTGCTGATCTGATTCAACGTAGACAGCGGTCTGAATTTTTATGTAAGACTCTGAACGTTATACTCTCATTTAGGTTAGTTCATATTTGTATTGTGTTGATGCTGTCTAATTTATCGTTGCAGCAAATATCAAGGGCACTCTCAACACAGCCTTAGAAGTAAATCCCTTTTTCCTTATTGTATTTCTAAACTACTCATTTGAAGGCAATATCATTACTCTGGAGTTCATTAACAATGCTTTTGCTTTATGAAGGCAAATCCAGAGCTCCTACCATCAATTCTTACTCTAGCACTAAATGATGCTATAACTTATGACAAGGTCAGGGTGAATTCTGGGAAGAGTACTTAATTGTGTGAATTCTGGGAAGTTATATTGATCCTACTAAAGGTTTTGCCATTGAAAGATTAATTTATGAGTTTATGTTTATCACGGTATGTTAGTTGAGTGTTGGGTTTCTGAAATAAAGGTTCACTTTTCTTTTGGTTGCAGATAATAGTGATTCAGCTCTCCATACACAACTCTGGATTGACCCCGCTGAAGAGTTCGTGCAGTACACACATGTTGGCAATGCTGTCGATTTTACCTTTGGCGTGAAGGAACTGAAGGTGGTGAGAAAGAACTTGATAATTGTTAGGTTTAAATGCATTTGAGATGAATAATAACCTAAGGAGTTTGAACAAGCCCTAACATACAACTGTAATACGAAACAACTTGATCTTTGAAGGAGCTCCAAATAACTGATGTGGAACTAAAGAATAAGCAAAGCTTCCACTTTGTATAATGTTAGAACTCGTAACCCCAATTTGCACTATTCAGCTGAACTAATAGTTATGATGGTACTTTTAGCATGTCTACTTTAGTTTTACATCTATTTCTATGTGGTGCTTGGCTAATCTTCTTTACTCTTGTTTGAACCAAAGTAGGCATTTCTTTCATTTTGTGAAGGATGCGAAGTAGACATACACCTCTTTTTTGAGAAAGCGGGGGAGTAAGCCTCTAACAATCAAATTCTTTTTTAACGATTAAAATTATTGATAACTCGTGATTAGTTATAATTTCCCCACTTGATGTGCAGACCTATCTTAATGGCTCCAAGATTCGGGTTTGACGACGAGTCAAATTCTGATTTTGATGCAACTCTTGTTCTTGCTACTATGCTTGCCTCACAACTTACTGAGGTAAATACAACAGAACTACCAACAGATGCTTCAGGAACTCATGCTCAAGAAATCCGAGGAATTGGTTCTCAGTCAGAAAGAGCAAGACCTGGCATGACATCAGCAGGTTCTGACCACACGAAGATCTGGTCTGATCTTTCAGGTGCTTCTTAACAGAGTATAACCTGATAATACTAGGTAGTAAATTTGCCAGTTTCATCTAACCTTCTTCTGTAAGCAGGGAGTGCTGCTAGAAGCTCTGATATTAACAGAGAGAGGCAAGCCAAGACAAAAGGGAATACAAATTCTGGAATGAGAAATTGCAAGCAAATGCCTGATATGTCAACGGCGCCACCTGCTAGACATGAAGAACCTGATACGTATCCTGACATATCTTTTTATCTCTATTATAAGAGAAGTTAAATATTCAAGAAAATCGTTCATATTACAGGTGTTAAATGAACAATTACTGTCAAGGTAGGTTCAACACTATTAATGAAATTGGTTACAAACTGGGATATAAATGTAGCTAGAATTTTAAACTTTATGTGAGGGTAGGAGTTACTATTAGATTTTTCAACCTATCTAGGTTTTGTGTTTCTTAAATATTTTTAATGGTACATGGAAAGAAATACGAGAGTGAGGTTGAATAGGGTCTCGGGATTAATCTGATACCATAATTTGTCCCCCTATTGTTGAGTTCATTGTCATCTTATATTGATTTTTTATTTTTTTCAATTTTGAGACCAAAGTTGATTTTTTTAGTTTTAGCACTCTCCAGGTTCCATCGAGCAAATCTATACTATTTTGGTTTTTGCATTCGTTGGTGCTATCTTTATACCTATTGGTATCGTATCTCTGCGTGCTTCTCATAAGGTATGCCTATATTCTTTACTTACTTTGTGTTATATGATCTATTTATGTGGCTGGTTATTATTAGATGGAGTTTCATCTCATCAATTTTTTTCTTTTCTTTTCTTTTCTTTTTCTTGTAGGTTGTTGAAATTGTTGACCGGTATGACAATGCATGTGTGCCACCAAACATGCCACCAAACATGACTAACAATGAGGTTGCTTACATTCAGAATTCAACGTTTAACAAATTGTGCAACAGAGATCTTAAAGTAAGCATGCCCCTTTAAGAGTAGAAGTTTAATTTTTAGTTAATTGTTGAGAATAGCAAGTGAACAAGTGATGCTAGCTTGTTTTTTTAAGTGAAAAGAATTAATCACGTGACGAATGAAATTAGTATTTAAGTACATCAAGTAATGTGAATAATGTTCATCTAACTGTTACAGGTACCGAAAGATATGGATAGTCCTATTTATGTGTATTATGAGCTCGACACCTTTTACCAAAATCATAGGAGGTATGCATTTATCCCCTTTTTGTTCTCGCAGTTAAATTGAAGCTTTTCAAATACTAATCTTTGTTTATTTCTACGATTTCTTCTTGCATACATGTATAAAATATGTTACTTCCAACAATTTTGTATTAAACTTGAACGATGATTGTATTAAAATTCTTAGGTATGTGAAGAGCCGAAATGATAATCAATTACGAAAAGCTAGTAAATCTAATAAAACGGACGGGTGTGATCCTGAGAAGACCACTCCGGATGGGTCTCCAATTGTTCCGTGTGGTCTCATCGCGTGGAGTTTGTTTAATGATACCTACAACTTTGCTCTTGGCAAAAACGCTTTAGCAGTGAACAAAACGGAAATATCCTGGAAGAGTGACAGGGAGCACAAGTTTGGTACAGAAGTCTATCCGAAGAACTTCCAGAATGGGACATTTATAGGTGGAGGAAAACTTGATCTGAAAAAGCCCGTAAGTTTTGTATTTATCGTGCATACTCTTTTAATAATTTGAACATTACGTCATCAAATACTAGGTGATTTAGTAAGGAAATTTTTGGTTCATCTTTGACAAGTATCTGAATCTTGTAAAGCTAAGGAAAATCTATATTCTCTTTGACAATCCTTTTCTGGAATAATCATTGTTGTTCAAATAATCTCTCAATATGATATTTACTGCCTTCTAGGAGCTTTATAACTGCA
Source organism: Hemerocallis citrina (assembly GCA_017893485.1). Lineage (NCBI taxonomy): Eukaryota > Viridiplantae > Streptophyta > Magnoliopsida > Asparagales > Asphodelaceae > Hemerocallis > Hemerocallis citrina. The sequence continues at coordinate 275,631 of JACEHZ010000387.1, forward strand.
TATTCAGTAAATGCAAATCCCATATACTTTGCATAGCGCTAATTGATTTGGTTAAAATGCTCTTTAATTGCAGATGAGGAGATATATTTTGTAGTAAATATGATACCGACATGAATGGGAAAATTTTGACAATTCCCTTTTTGAGTGCCCACTGTCTTTATTTTTTCATAGTAAATATGATACCTACATGAATGGGAAACTTTTGACAATTCCCTTTGAGTGCCCACTGTCTTTATTTTCAGTTTAGGCAATTCCTTTCTAGATTTGAGGTTCTTGTAAAAATGAGATTACCTTTATCTGATACCCTAATCTTTCATTGGCAGTTGAGTGAGCAAGAGAACCTCATTGTGTGGATGCGAACTGCAGCCCTTCCGACATTTAGGAAGATGTACGGTAGGATAGAGGTGGATCTTAAAGCAAATGATATCATTCACGTGACGCTTAAGAATAATTACAACACATAGTTTTGGGGGCAAAAAGAAGTTGGTTCTTTCCACCACGACTTGGCTAGGAGGAAAGAACAACTTCCTCGGTATTGCATATCTCGCTGTTGGTGGACTGTGCTTCTTTTTGGCTACTGCTTTTTCCATAATATACTTGGTCAAGCCAAGGTGAGTTCTTTCTCAAATTTCTAAATTCACTTGGATTTTGTATCTGAAGTAACTAGTTTATCTCTGGCTTTGTCTGGTTATTGCTATAAAAGAGTCTGATAGGAGTTCTTGGACTCTAAAAGAATTTGAGCTTAAAATAAGAGTTTGGTAAAGCAGAGGAAAGGTGTAGCACAAAGCACTACTAATTTTACAGGAAAAACGCTTATACTACCTCAAGGGAAAAATAAATAAATTTGACGTTGACATACTTTTTTCCTTTCACAGCATTTTTTTAGCCACTGTATTTTTAAGATAGACTTATAGCAATGCCAAACAGAGTCTAACATATATACTATGTTTGTAACTGCAGGTGTGATGTAAATCCACTAGTTGCAGATAAACTCATGGATGAACGAGGATATGGAACTGAGGAGAAACACTTCCCTTCAAGAATATCTCTACGCCTCACCCCAACACTCCAAACTGAGGTGCTGTCAGTTTCAGTAAGCAAATCTACTGACAACCCTACTCATGAAATTGGCCTGGAGAAGAGCATCGAAGGTTCATTTGATCCCCCAAACTCTTACTTTGGTCTCAAGATTGGAGCGAAGGAGAGTGTAGTGATGAACATGAAACCCTGGAAATTTGAATTCAATTGTGTATCAGATTGTCATCTTAAGTATTGATTCTCATGTCTGCACACATGAATTCAATTGTGTATCTGGTTATTAACTATTTTGTAATTTGACATACTTGTAATACTTCATTAATTTTTAATATGATTGAAGTTTAATTTTATCTAATTTTGTTTCATAAATACATTTATCTATTTTATTGTGTATTTAGTTTATAATTGAATTAATATTATAAAAGAAAATATTAAATTATCATACGCGTAATTAATAAGAAAAAAATTTGTATAGAGCGATGGGTATATATTTAAATATTTGGATCCGAAAACCATCACTAAAACCTATAGCAATGGAGTTTCAACCGTGGGTATAGGAAAGCAAGTGGTGTCCTTAAAACCTATACCAACGGATACGAAACCGTGGGTATAACACCGATACCTATACCAACGGGTGAAAAAACCGTCGCTATAGGCTATAGTGACGACATTTTGCCGTGGGGATAGCTAATTAAAAACGACGGAAAAATATGTCCGTTGGTATAGGTTTTACGGGCTATACCTACGGTTTTTTGCGCTATACCAACGGTTTTTTGCTGTCACTATATGTCAAATTCCTTGTAGTGCATATTTTGTTTCAGTTTCAGTTTCAACTCATATTTCAGCTTCAACTCATATTTCAGTTTCAGTTTCAACTCTTGTTTCAGTTTCAGTTTGAACTCATATTTCAGTTTCAGTTTCAACTCTTGTTTCAGTTTCAGTTTGAACTCATATTTCAGCCTCAACTCATATTTCAGTTTCAGTTTCAACTCATATTTCAGCTTCAACTCATATTTAAGTTTTAGTTTCAATTCATATTTCAGCTTCAGTTTCAACTCATATTACAGCTCCAGTTTCAACTCAAATTTCAGTTTCAGTTTCAACTCATACTTCAGCTTCAAAATTTGTTTCGGTTTCAGTTTCAACTCATATTTTGTTTCAGTTTCAGTTTCAACTCATATTTCAGCTTCAACTCATATTTCAGCTTCAGTTTCGACTCATATTACAGCTCCAGTTACTCATATTACAGCTCTAGTTTCAACTCAAATTTCAGTTTCAGTTTCAACTCATACTTCAGCTTCAAAATTTGTTTCGGTTTCAGTTTCAACTCATATTTCAGGTACAACTCATATTTCAATTTCAGTTTCAACTCATGTAAACTCAGTTTCAATTCATGTTTTGTTTCAGTTTGAACTCATATTTCAGCTAAACAAAAATTTGTTTCAGTTTCATGTTTAAGTTAAAAAGTTTCATTATACCAAAAATTTACAGTATACAAACTCGAACCTCATATTACATTATACAATGGAATATCATTATACAAAATCGAGGCCTAGTAGTATAAACTAAAAGATAAAAAAAAATATTGGACTTCTGGTGATATGCAATGGTGCTGCTGATGCTGAAACTACTCGAAGCTCTGTCTAGTAGCAAATGGAGGGAACTGCTCCACCCCCTACAAAAAATAACATAAAAAACTTAGCAATATCGGACTGAAATATTATCACCGTAAATTGTAAACAATTGAAGTACATATAGGCTCAGAACAACCTTCCACATAATAAGTAATTATGAAATAAGTCAAATATAATCAAGCATGAGTATAGCACATATGTTGTTCCAAGCATAATGAGCACTTTAAGTTATTTAAAGCTCTTGTAGCCATTGATTTACCTCGTACATAGCAAGTTAAAAAACTCACCAAATAGTATCAAAATTGAAAATATAGCACTTATTCATAACCATGATCTCACTACGGCTGCATTATTATGCCATGCCAACTAGTTCCAACCACAATCTGAATAATAACTCATATTTCAGTTTCAGTTTCAACTCATGTTTTGTTTCAGTTTCAACTCATATTAACCAAATTTTGTTTCAGTTTCAACTCATATTAACCAAATTTTGTTTCAGTTTCACATACAAGTAAAAAAGTTTCATCTCCTCTGTGCGATTTTTTTTCCCAGCTTCAGGTAAACAAAATGCGGAAAACTCATCAAATAGAATCAGGATTTAGTATACCACTTATTCAGATGCATGATCTCACTACGGCTGCATTGATATGCCATGCCAACTAGTTGCAACCATAATCTGAATAAATAAAACCTCTGAAAAGATGTCCCTGAGAGTTTATGTCTCTAACCTCAAAATTACCAAATTACCAAATTACCCCTCCATTTGCAACGGAGGAGTATATGTCTCTAACCGAAAAAATAACCAAATTTGCAACGGAGTACGAACTCTTTTGTGCGAACTGTTCGTACAAATGCTTGTAAAATATAAACACAAAAGTACACAAACAGAAGAAGCAACAAAATACCTACAACTGCTTGTAAATTCTAGATTGTCATCACTGCCTATACCAAAATGCAATAAAGTAAGCAATTAAATTTTTAAAAAAGGAATAGTCAGAATCAAACACTTCCCCGAATTGATATCAAGCATCAGTGTATTGGCAAAAATATATCCATAGTCGGAATCAAGCCATGAAGAAAGACTCAGTGAAGCTCAACGCTCCCTACAAATTCAAACAAAACATTCGATCTCTCTTAGAAAATTACCTCATTCCTACAAATTCAAGCAGAAAAAAGAAAAACAGAACAAAAAAAAATAAAAATTTATACCTGATCAAAACCCTAGGGTTTCCATAGCGTCGAAGACGATTGAAGATAGTAGGGGGCGGTCGGAGGTAGGGTTTTGATCTATTTTGGAGCCTATTTTGGATCCAACGGCAAGCACAGGAGTTCGCAAGCTGAGTTCGCACACAGAGATTTGCAACCGAAGGCGACCCATTTAGAAATCGATGGAGCTATTTGGAAGAGTTAGGCTTTCGAGAAGAGAGAGAGAAGGGGATCGATTTTGATCTGAGAATCGAGGAGAACACATGAGTTCGCACGAAGAAATCGCACAGAGAAGATTAGGGTTTCGCTCGCTCTGAGAGAGAGAAGGGGATTCATTCGATTTGGGTCTGAGTTGTCGACAGTGTGAAGGGGGATTCAGCTGAAGTTTAAATGACCAAATTACCCCCGCTAACTGAGAAGAGTGCGGATTACATCACAGCCATCGGATGGAGGCACTTTGAATCCAACGGCAAGCATAGGAGTTCGTAAGCTGAGTTCGCACACAGGAGTTCACAACCGAAGGCGACCCTTTAGGCTTTCTTTAAAAAACATAATAACATGACCTCTCCTACTTCTTCCTCTCTCTCCCCACCGCATCAATCACTATCTCACATCTTAACCCTTAAGATTGATTCCTTCGTCCCCTTTCTCTTCTTTATTTTATTTATTTGTATTGCTGGTCGTAAGATGTCATGAGATTTATAGTAATTTGTGCAGAAAGGAAAAAAAAGAACTTCTTTACATATTTTTATACTAACTAGGTTTGCCAGTCGTCACGGGTCTACGACACGTCTTCGGAACGGTGCACCTGATTTGATTATATAAAATAGTTTTAGAGGTCCAACAAATTAATTGAAGTAGCAAATATATTATATGAGGAAGCAGTATATCTACCTTTAAGCTCAACTATCGTCTTCCTGATCATTAGCTTGAACTTACCTACAATGCATATAGTTTGTTAGAAACACAGCATAGAGTTTTTTTTAACTTCAGCATCAATTTTAGATGCTTGTAATAGTTATTAAAGGACATTATCATATAGGTTTTATAGAGCTGACTCTAATCCTATAACCACTATGAGCATGTCTAAGTACAATGGTAACGCAAGTGCAGATGTGAAGGTATCTACAATACCAATAATCTAAGCATTTGTTTGTCTGAGACTCAGTTTGCAATTAAAATACCTCTTATTATTATTTCAACCAAAATGAAATACATGAAGTTATCAAAACTCTAATTCAAGCTAATCATTTCTTTTATCTCCACTTTGTCCCCCCATTACATCTTTATTAAAAAAAAAATGATAAATAACAAATTTACTTTAGTTGTCTTTTTTGAGTGGTGAGTTTGCACAATTCTCTGGTAAACTCCAGTCATCCCTATCCTATATATCCAAACATACACTAAAAGTTCATATATGTTATGTTATCCATGGTTTCTAATAACCAGTGAAGGAAACACTTCACGATAGTGTTTTCTCTTGTAGTAAAGAAAATTAATGTTGCATATTTGCCAAGTTATTTTAGGTTGCTGGTCAGCTCACCTGTCCTGCTATGGTTTGGAAGTCCAAATTAAAGCCACCAAATAATCCATCTCTCACTTACGTACACCTCAAATCAAAACCAATAAAAAAACTCATCAAATAAATCACCAAATCAAAAATTTTTAAACCCAAAAAATTACACAATTATACCTCTCTGAACTTAGATCTCATGCACACACAAAATTCGAGTCAGCAAAAAACTCAGTAATCCCCTGCACACACAAAATAAAAAATTAGAATGAGAATTCGGTTAATGAGATAAAATTAGAGTCGTAACATCGCATATAGTTGCCTCGATTCGTTGGAGCAGAGTCGCCGATACAGAGTCGCTTGATATTCGCGCTCGATTTGGTGGAGGGGAGTCACCGATACGGAATCATCGACGGATCAGATATCGGCGACGACCTCTTGATCGAGGTTCGACATTGGATTTGGATTTGGATTTGCTTTGAGATTTTCAAATTTTCAAAATTCTAAAATTTTAAAATTTTAACAATTTTAAAATTAATTTTTTTAAAAAAAATTTTAAAATTTTTTATTTTAAAATTATTTTTAAATTTTTTATAAGTTTTTGAATTTTTTGAATTATTTTAAAAGTTTTAAAGTTTTAAAGTTTTTTATTTTTTTAATACTAATTTTACTTCTAGTTAGGCAATTGTAGCCAATAGATCTTATATATAGAGAGAGTGAGCAACGATGTGGGCCTTCCTGATTTGTAGGTTCTGTGCGGTCACACAGATTCAGGGCCAGACATGATTAGACCTGGCAAACGGGCCGGGTCGAGTACCCATGGGTACGGTTTGCTTGACCCACGGGTTCGGGCCGGGTCGAAAAGTAACCGCAACTTTTTTTAAAGTTTTTTTTCCAACCCGGACCCGGCCCGCGGGTACCCACAAGTACCCATGGGTACCCGCCAATATTTCATTGTTTATTTTGAGTTTGTTTTGGGGTTTTTAAAAAAAATTTAAAATTTTATTTTAATTGAATAATTGATTAAAAACATTAGCAACATGCTATCATTTTTTAAAAAAATGTAAAATATAAAATTGAATAACTGAAACAACAACAAATGTAATCAGGAATCAAGAACGATAATTTAATAAGCTTGTTGTTTGTTGTTTTTTATGCTTCTTGTTTAAATAAATATATATATCAACATTCAAAATCCAACTAGCATTTCAATTTGTTAAAGAGCAATAATTTGTCCAATCATGAAAAGAAAGAGCAATTATTTTTCAAAGTATACAAACATAATTGAGTCTAAACAAAATTTAAACATAATCAAAAATACAATTGCAAAATCAAAACAATGAAACCATATGACAAGTTTCTAAAGTCTTGAAATTAATTACATTAAAAACAATGAAACAAAATAAAATTCAAACTCAACACACTCAAATAAATTACAACTCAAGTTGATGAGTATTTAATTTAATTTAATTTATTTAAATACATGGGTACCCACGAGTACCCGTGGGTATAACCGACTCGACCCGCGGGTTCACGGGCCGGATAAAAAAGTAACCGCTCATTTTTTTACAAAATTTTCCTTACCCGTACCCGGCCCGTACGGGTACACCCGTGGGTACCCACGGGTCACGGGTCAAGATTGCCAGGTCTAGACATGATTGGTACCAAAGTATACATCGAGTATGCCAAATTAAGTTCCGTAGGTAAAACTAAAAAGATTAAAATAAGAAAAGAATTGTAAAAATTGTTAGATTATTTCCTTAAATAAAAAGTAGCAGCTGTCATCCTGGTTTATTAAGGAGTCAGAGCTGTTGGCTTTGCTTAAATCAGAATCGACAATTAGAGATGGGCTATGGTTGAGTTGTAAAACAAGTAGTAGAATTGATTTCGACGGAGCAGACAATCAATACCGAGTGATGCGGATGGCTATACTAACAGCTGGCACAGTCAGACATTTCAGTATGGCAATGTGTTTATTTCCTGCATATCTCGCTTTCAAGAGCGCATGTTGAGCAACAGAATAGCCCGTGAATCTGGCATATATATATATATATATGTATATATATGTATATATATAGCTAGGTTTAGTCATTCTCAATGGAAGGGAATTATTACATATGTGCGAGATACCACTATTCACTTATTATTGTTGTTGTTGTTGTAGTTGTTGAATGCACAGGTAAGACCATGTGCTTATGAAAAGTGAAACAAGGAAGAAGATGTCTGCTTTTATTTTTGGGTATATGTTTGGGGAAAAAAAGTTCTCCTACAGTTTGCATGCAAGTTGTACAAGTTCAGAGGGCAGTTAAGTTGTTCTGTAAACGAGATCTAGTTGCAATGTTTTGTCAACAGCTTTTTAGGTAAATTATAGATGTTGGTTATGTTTATCCTTCTGGTGGTCTTGTTACAATGCAACTTCCATGGTTGAAGTTCCATGGAAGGTCTAGTTAATGGGCGCAAATATTTGATAGGGTTGTCGTTAAAAAGTGATGCAACTTATTGGAGCAATTGGATTGCTTCAAACTTGGAAGCTAATTTCTTCGCGTCTCCTGTTTACCTGTGAACATGGCCAGTCCTGAAAAATCAGAGGCTTCTCATAAAGCAAAATATAACTAAGATCTTCAAACAAAATATAATTTAAAAGACAATTTTAATTTCCTATTATAATTGAATCCATAAGTAGTTACTATACAAAATGAATAAAGGTCTAAAAGAAATGTTCAAACATTACAGTTATAATGAATATTTGTTCATGAGAACAAATAATAATAGAAATAGTGCACAAATGGGTAGTAATTACACAGTGATAAAAACTGACCTAGATATTACTGAGCATTTCAATTGGATCTTCAACAATTGAAATAATTAATATACTTTACAAGTAGAAAAAGAAAATGACAGCTAATATATAGTGCGTTACTAATTTCTAAAAATTAATCTTCTTACATTCCTAGAAGCAAAATCATCAAGTAAACTTTCATAATCAAGTTTTCCTAAAAACCCATTTTCAATTGAAATCAAAGTCAATCCATTTAATCTTTTTTGCGACATAATCGATCTCAAGTAAGATTTCAATAGTCTTTGTTTTCAAAAGATTGTTTTCGTAGATGCAACCGTAACCGACCTAGAGTGATTCGAACTCAGGTCCCTTTCAGCAACTAGCACTACAACACTAAACGTCTTTACCGGCGATTTTTTCTCGATTCCCCGGCGTTTATAAACGCCGATGTATTCCACACAGGCGTCTTTGAAAACGCCGGTGTAAATGCCGGTGAAGCGGGTGTCGCAGTAGATTTGGGGTCTACACCGGTGTTTATATGAAATGCCGGTATAGGTCAAAACCTACACCGACGTTTTAAAAACGCCGGCGTAGGGGTATATTCATTTGGTTTTGTTTCCTTACAACACCTTGTCGGAGAAATCTACTCCGAACTCGTAGTACTAATAGCGGAAGTGCACCACAAGCAATAGAAACTTCCAAAAAATAGATGAACCAAGAACAAGCCACCACAATATATGGATCTCACAAGAAAACAACCAATATGCAGAGATAACCAATACTTCTTATTCCCAGAAATACAAAGATTACAAGAAAGATTACAACTCTCAATCTCTCTCTCTCACATTTGAAACACTCGGCACAATCTCTCTTGAAGTTGAATAATGATCACGGCATAGGATAACTAAACCCTAGAGTTTACGGCCATATATATAGACCCCAAGCAAACCCTAAAAGATAAACACAAATATAGCAAATTGGGCATTTCTCCCGTAAGCCGAAAAGACGTCTCAGCGTCGGTGCCGGTCGACTGCCCCCAGGCCGGTCGACCGCATCGTGCGGAATCAATCCAGAGGGCTGAACGGTCGACCGCACCCCTAGTGTCGGCCGATCGTCCCCTCCTCTGTTGGATGCCTGCACTCGAAGAACTCCCAGTCGACTGGGTCGGTCGACCGCACCCCTAGCCGGTCGATCGTAACCTTCCAGACTTCTCTTCTTCTACTTGCTGCTTGTCTTTCCTTGCTTCTTTGTTTCTCCTCTTCTTCTCCAACTTCAAGTACCCCGTGCCTACGTGTATTTGAGGCCACAATTCCTAAAAATCTCCCACTTGGACTAAATACACCACGCTTCAAAGTTATTACAATTTTTCCTCGCATTATCTCTGTCATCTCCCACTTTCATGGAAGACCCAAGTACTTCCCACTCTCATAAAGAGCACCTCCGCAACTCCACCACGTGGAGTGCACCAATCACCCCTCATCGCCTCATGAAGGATGTGCTCCACCAATCGCATAAAGCACGAATACCGGAGAAACAACCTCCCGTTTCGGATTCCGTGTTATGAGACTCCTCACCTCGCAAGATCTCCATCAACACCAAACATGGTTCGAAGTCTCTCAATGCACCCTCTGCGCTAGAAACCTCCGTGGACGACACCTCTACAAACTCCGCAAACTGCTCAACTCCTACAATCCCAATTCGGTTACCCTCATCGACATCACCCCGCATATCGATATCAGTGCTCTCTACCTCACAAGAGCGACTTGAAGCTTCAACTGCTAATTCGCAAAGTACCCTCTCCACAGCAACGTCTTTCCCACTAGGATCACTTCCATAGCCAGCAGCTCCTACTAAATTCGTATGCTCCCCTCCACAACTGAAAGAACTCGGTTGCACCCCACACAACCTACTACTCGATTCCGGCTGAGAGTCAACTACAGGTGTAACACCCCGCTTTTATTTTATTAAAATGCATTTTATTTTTGCACGTATGATGCACGTGCAAATTTTATTCTTATTTGTTATTCTCAATTACAAATTTTTAGCATGCATAAGTTTTAATTAAGCCTTCTTTTGATTCATGGACCTATAGAATAAAATGAGCCCATGTAGCAAGCCCACTAGATAATCAAATTAATTAATTAGAAATGAGCCTATGTAGCAAGCCCATTATTAAAATCACAAATTAAGTTATACATGACAAGTTGTAAATATTAGTACACATTTAGAGTTATAGAAATGTGTTCATATTTGTTTGTGCATGTGTGCATACACACACAAATGTATTTGGACCACTTTGTGGGCTAGGGGGTGGCCGGTTTTGGTGAGGGGAGAAGAATGGTGGAGAGTTAAGTTTATGGAGAGTGGGGAGATGAAGAGATGGGGGTTTTAGGAGTTAGGAAAGTGGAGAGTTGTAGAATAAATTTGAAGAGTTATTAGGGTTGAATTTTTGCACTTTAGACCCTCCCAAAATCCTATAAATAGAACCCTCATTTCCTATCTTTATCTTGCACCAAAATCATTATCAAAAGAAAGAAAGGAAAGAAAGAAAAGAAAGAGAGTGAGGGTCCTTTTGCTTGGAGGAATTGCTAAAGGAAGCCATTGCTAGGGAAAGGGAGCTTTGCTAGGAGGAGGAGCCATTGCTAGGAGTTGTCTTGGAGCTAGAAGAAGTGTCACATCTTTTCCTTCAATTGTTCAAGCTTCAATAAGGTGGGTGTTCTCCTACTTTCTAATTTTTTTAGAATGTACATGCTAATAAAAGTGAATGAGTAGTTTTGATAAAATAGAATAACTATACTATGATTGTGGTGAGATTAATAGTGAATCATGCTATGTTGACATTGTGCTAGTGGGTGATCCTATACTTTCTAATTTAGAATAATATATGCTAAGTAATGAATAATGAGTTGTATGGAATTTCTTATATGATCTATGCTATGGTATGAGATGAGAATGATAAGTAGTTCATGTATGATTAATAAATTAAATCATGTTAGGGGTAAATGAGAAAAAGAATTGATTGATTATTTATCATACATTAGCATGCTATTATGGTTAATGAGTAATATAAATTTGATGTGATAATTAGAAGATAAAATTCATGTTTTCTTTTTTTATGTATGTCAACTTGTAGAAGTGTTATTATTAATTAAGAAACAAAGTATTGTCATGTAGTTTGGAAATTTAAAATAAAAAGAAATTGTCATTTGTATGTTAACTAGTAATTGTTAAAATAATTGAAAAGATTTTCCTTGTGTTTAAAGAAGAAATTTTGTATAGAAAAAGGGTATACATAACTTATTGTTACTTGTTGTAAAGTAATACAAATTTTCTAGTTGATTAAAATGATGAACTACATTCTTGTAATAAAAGAGAAGAAAGAAAGATTTGAGATTTAGATATTATTAAATATAAGTTTTAACACATGATTTTTCTGTAATAAATAAATTTCAGTCTAAATAAACTATTGGGAGACTAGTAGAGAAGATTGATCAAATGAAAAATCTAGTTTTATGAAAAACAATAAAATAACAGAATGTTGGGACAAAAACCCACGAAACGAGTTTAGGACGTTGGGCGCAACTGGCCTGTTGGCTCGGCCGTGCGCTGCTTTCGTGTTCGGCCTGGGTTCGATTCTTACGAAGCCCAAAACATTTTTTCTTTTAAATGAACTCGAGAGCTGATAGTGGGTATAAATGGGGTTTGTTCTGGAGTTAGACACAAAGCCCACATTGGGCTAGTGGCTAGCGGGGCTAGCGTTGGGCTCTCTTGCGGTTGAGAGTGGTTCGAACCCCAGTGCTGCCACTTATGTTTTTTGTGTGTGTTTCTTTTGGTATTTTTTGAGTTTTAATGAGAATAAAAAAATGAGGAAAAAAATCTATTATTCATATAAAATAAAATGGTATTATTTAAAAATAGTTTTAGAACTTTTTATGTATATTGGAGATAATAAAAGTGACTTTGAGATAGAATGAGATTTGTCTTCAAAAACTAAATTGTTGAAGAACATGATTTGCATCATTAGAAGAAAAGTAAAATGTAGATTTGTAAATTAATTGTCTTTGACGGGATTATTTATTTGTGTTGCATACTTGATTATTTAAATTGCAAATGAGATTGCAAGTGATAAAATCATGTTTGTGAAAGGGATAAAATTTTGTTGAATGAAATGGTTTCATGAAAAAAGAATTATTATTATGAATAGTGTTCAAATGAGACATAGAACAATTTATGGATAAGTTAGAGGCATGAATATAATAAGTTAAGACATGATTATTAAAGGGTATGTGTACCCATGTTTCTTGTACATGAAAGATTTATGATTTAGGATTAGTAAGACCTCGATTACCGGTAATTTTGAAAGAAAGATTTTGAGACTTGATTTCGAGTTAATGCCGTCGGGCGATCTTGTATTTTGTGAATAAATCCGGTATGAGGTAAAACTGATTCTAGGGTGATAACATATTCATGTCTTGAACAAAAAAAAATAATTAGGCACTTAGGTGAAGATGTAATAGACTTGTGCAAACGTAAATGGGTGCTTTTATATAGTCGGCGGTGGATCTCCGTGGCTATAGACCCAGTTGGTGGACTGTGGTTGCCCCATAGGAGATGGACTGTATTTTATCCGGGACTTAGGGTAGTCGACGGATGTTTACCATACTCCAAAGAATATGTATATACCGGGGCTAGAGGGGCATTTACGGGATTATTCTCACGATATAATAGCCAGGGAGGCTGGGATCTGTTATTATAGCCAGGGAGGCTAGCCAGGGAGGCTGAGATCCGTATCTGTGAAATAACTCTAAAACTTGTTTTATTACTGGGTAGTCTCATGGCGAGGGATCGAACCCTTCAATATGGAGTACGTAGGCACTTGCCCTCAGACCTATGTAGTATGGGATGCATAGAATCTGAACAAGTGTGCATTAATGTCATCCTAGTGTAGAATTGTGTGCATTAGGCATTAAGGCATGACATACACTTATATTTAGAATAATCACTCTTGACACTTTACTTGTTCATTCAATCTTTTTTTGTGATTTGTTAAAGTATGAGATCGTTATACTATTTCCGGCATAGACAGGATAGCCGTGTATAACATTTCGTCAGTTGTAAGTAACTGACGAGCCCACAGATTAACATGCAGGTAAAGGACCATTCATGAAGCTATAAAGTGAATATGTTGATGCTGCTTTATTTTAAAGATGTTGTAAATGTTTTATTGTAAATTTCATTCTTCCGTTGTGTAAAACCAAGTTGTAATTGAACTCTGATGTATTATTGAAAAAGTTTTAAATTTCCTTGTAAAATTGTACGAAGTGAAGTAAAGATCCTGTGAAATCTCGAATTTATCCTTATTTGAAATTCGGGGTGTTACAACAGGAGAAACGACCCTCACGTCTCTAAGCAAATACATCGTTTCCTCATGCTTCCCTTTTACAACCACCCTTGAACCTGCAGCTATGCACCACTCCCCATTACCAACTGTAGTAGACAACTCATCTTTATCTAGCCTTCCAATCGAGATAAGATTTTCTTTCAAGTCTGGAACATGCCTTGTCTCCCGCAAGACAATACTTTGATCATCAATGGTATTCATGCGAATAGTACCAATCCCACGTACAGGACACCGATGACCATTCTCCACGATCACATCTCCAAAAAAACCCTCCTCGTAGTCATCAAACATCTCTCATCGGAGTGCAATGAAAAGAAGCTCCCGAATCAATACACCAATCTTGAGTGCCCAACTCCTCCCAAGTTGATAAGCATAGATTCTCAATAAGCCCCACTTGAGCTTCCTTTGGAGTATCTCTCTTCGATTTCTCCTGCTTCTTCTTCATATAAGCCTTGCAACTGCGCATCATGTGACTCTTCTTGTAACAATACTAGCACTCAGGCTCATGTCCTCCATCGCTGTCATTAGACCCACTTTCAGATGAACTACTCTGATCCTTTCTTCTTCGACTGCTTTTAGATCTCCCACGTCTCTTCTCAACGTACATGACGGAATCTCTAGAAGATGATGATGGATGTCCTCCGTTTCTCACTCTTCTCACCTCCTCGTTCAGAATGCTACTCACCACATCCTGTAGAGTCATCGAATCTGTCATAGTGTCTGTAATAGTCTGTTCCACCGTATCATAACTATCGGGTAAAGTAGATAGAAGTAACAATGATTGCCCATTCTCTGAAAACTTCAAACCTGCAGCTTCCATCTGGTTGTAAACCATACAGTAATTGTTCACATGCTCTGCTACTGAACCTCCTTCCTTCAACTTCATATTAACCAATTTCTTCAGATGAAGAGTTTGATTAGATGTCAACGGTTTCTCATACATATCCGTGAGAATCTCCATAACATCCTTTGTGGCCTTTGCCTTCGATATATGAAATAACGCCTTCCTACTCAGCCCCAACTGAATCTGCCCCAGCGCCTTCTGATCCAAACGATTCCATTCCGCCAAGACCTTCGCATCCTTGTCTGCACCTACCGGCTTCTCATCAAACAACGGACCATCAAGATTTTTCTGACGAAGATACACTATCATCTAAATCTTCCACATCGCGAAGTCACTCCCATCGAATCTCTCGATCTTCATCTTGTTATCGTTCATCTCGAACCAATTGCTCTGATACCACTTGTCAGAGAAATTTACTCCCAACTCGCAGTGCTAATAGCGGAAGTGCACCACAAGCAATAGAAACTTCCAAGAAATAGATGAACCAAGAACAAGCCACCACAATATATGGATCTGACAAGAACACAACCAATATGCAGAGATAACCAATACTTCTTAATCCCAAAGAAATCCAAAGATTACAAGAAATATTACAACTCTCAATCTCTCTCTCACACCTTTGAAACACTCGGCACAATCACTCTTGAAGTTGAATAATAATCACGGCATAGGATAACTAAAGCCTAGAGTTTACAGCCATATATATAGACCCCAAGAAAACCCTAAAAGATAAATACAAATATAGCAAATTGGGCCTTTCTCCCGTATGCCCAAAAGACGTCTCAGCGTCGGTGTCGGTTGACTGCCCCCCAGGTCGGTTGACCGCATCGTGCGGAATCAATCCAGAGGGCTGACCAGTCGGCCGCACCCCTAGTGTCGGTCGACCGTCCCCTCCTCTGTTGGACGCATGCACTTGAAGAACTCTTAGTCGACTGGGTCGGTCGGCTGCACCCCTAGCCGGTCGACCGCAACCCTCCAGACTTCTCTTCTTCTACTTGCTGCTTGTCTTCCCTTGCTTCTTTGTCTCTCCTCTTCTTCTCCAACTTCAAGTAACCCGTGCCTACGTGTATTTGAGGCCACAATTCCTAACACACCTACCACGGCGTGCTTAAAACGCCGGCGTAGCCTCCGATTTTTTTTTCGCGGCGTGCTTAAAATGCCGGCGTAGCCTTAGTTTTTTTTTGGTGCATCTACCCCGGCGCTTTACAAACGCCGGGGTAGGCATAAATGAAAAAAAAATTAATTTTTTTTAAAATTCTGAAAGTAATAGACAACTACACAATCAAATATAAACTTCACAATCACGAAAAAATCTGAAAGTAAAGGTACTTAATGGGTACATTGAAGGATATAGAGGTGGATACGTTAACATATGCACGAAAAAATAGATACTAGACCTGGGAGTGATTGGCTCGCTAATGTATGCTCTTATCGACGAGAAAGGAAACTCGAATACACCTTCCGCAAAGGTCGGGTTGAGTTTCCCGTCATATTCAAACTTGCTGAACATGAGCTGAAATGAGAAATCAAAGACATAAAAACAACTTAAATGGGATGATAAAGATAAATAAAAGGGAAAATCGTACCTGCAATGAAATAATTTTGCTTGCATCAAATGGTGCAGCGTCGGTCTTAGTCCGTGCACGAAATACAGGCCTTAATGAAGAAAAAGGTATTTTTTATCTGAAGAAGAGAAGAAGAATGATGAGAAAGATGATAATCTACAAATTATATTTTCAGATGTTAAAGAACATACTGTTTGCCATTGGTCCTTTGTTGTATTGAAGCTTGCAGTATATCCCACAGTATCCCAATAAGCACTAGTGCGTATAATGAGCTTGTATCGATGGCCATAACCTTTGACCCTCATTTCAATGCCATCATACGCTGAGAGGTCCTCGGGAACAGAAAAATTCTACACCAGAGATTATCACCAGTTTTAAACGACATTGTGGGGGAGAATCAGAGCGGGTTTGTAAAAGGTAGAGACATCCTGGATAACATTGCATCGGCCCATGAAATGGTCTTCAGAGGGCAAAAGGACAAAGTTGACGGGTTCCTTCTAAAGCTAGACTTCGAAAAGGCGTACGACACGGTAGAATGGGGATGTATTGATGAGGCAATGAAGCTAAAAGGGTTCGGAGAAAAATGGAGGCTTTGGATGAAGAAGTGTATTAGGAATGGCAAGTCCTTCGTCATTGTCAATGGATCGACAGGTTGGGAGATAAGATGCCAGAGAGGGTTGAGACAAGGAGAACCGCTATCTCCGCTTATTTTTGCAATAGTTGCTGATGGTTTGTCTGAGATGAATAAGAGAGGTTTGGAGGCAAGGGTGTCTAGAGGGGTTACTGTTAAAGGGATCTCTGAACCTTTGTCAATACTTCAATACGCTGATGACACTCTACTTTTCGGGATGGCTAAGGTGGAAGAAATTCTGGCTATTAGGGTACTCCTAAGGTGCTTTGAATACTGGTCCGGGCTAGCGGTTAATCTACAAAAGAGCTGCGTTACTCCGCTCTGCAACAACTTTGCTACTTCTGCAAATTTTTCGTCAGCTTTGCTTCAGTGCGAAACAAAGGAATACCCGCTCAAATATCTGGGAACACCGATTAGACCAGGAAAGTTGATTAAAGACGATTGGATTCCTTTGGTGGAAAAGATTGAGAAAAAGTTGGTAGGATGGAAAGGTAAATTCCTTTCACTTGGGGGCAGAATCACCCTCATCAACTCCGTCCTTAGTAGCATCCCTACATACCTTATGTCGATCTATGAGATTCCCAGTTGGGCCATCGAAAGAATCGATAAATGTAGACGCAACTTTCTCTGGAAAGGAGCGTGCGACGATAAGAAGGGCATTAACCTTATCAGATGGGATAGGGTATGCAAGAAGAAATAGTTCGGTGGATTGGGGATCCTGAACCTCAAAGACATGAACAAGGCGCTATTGTCTAAGTGGTGGTGGAAGATGCACAAACAACGCAAAGCCTGGTGGAGCAATTCGTTCATGAGATACCGTAGAGGAAAATCGTCAGATTTGGAGGAAAATGTAGGTGTGGTAGGGTAAAAATGGCCTGCGGGCCCAACTAGGGCCCAATACAACTCTCACTCAAGAAAGGTAAAAATAGCAATCTAGCTCGGCTTCGAACCATTACAGGGTCGGCGCCGAACCTCAATTGCACCCCCCCAGAGCCGACCTCCTCGTATCCGACGAGCCTCAGTGGCCCTCGGTCTCCGATCCGTGACAGCCCCATGAGCCGCCCCCCCCTCTCTGGCGAAGCAGGGGGATGACCTGGCACAGCCTAGGCCCTCCGATTCTCCCAGAGGCTTAGAGGACCCACGATCAGCCATGTCAGCTCTATACCGCTCAGGGTTTTGCCACGTCAGCCCTATACCACTCCTGGTATTGCCACGTCAGCCCTAAACCCCCTGGGCCTTCTGCCACGACAGGCCCATGGGCTTTCGGGTTTAGACCCGGCCCCCAAGCGGATCCAAACCCGGTTGGGATTCTCTATAAATACTAGACCCTCACCCACCTTTTCAGGTAATCAATCTTTTGCCACTTAAATTCACCTAGTTATTGCTACTCTCTCACAGAGACTGACTAGATCGTCGGAGGGTCCGCCACCGGGACAAACCCCGGTGTTTCAGGACCGTCTGCAGGTACACAAGACCTCGGATCCGAATCCTCTGATCCGAGCCCAGATCTTCGAACCACTCCGAGGTCGCCACAGGGTCTGCCCGGTCAGCCTAGGGTCGTCAGACGAGCAGCTTTCTCCTTCAACTACAAATTGAGTCCGAACTCACACCTGGTGCATCCACACGTCTCCCAGAAATAAACCGCATCAGGTTGGCGCCGTCTGTGGGAAGCACTGCTTCAGAAGCCGACCCGAGCCCGACTATCGAGCGACCTCGACAGCCGAACTCCCATGGCCTCCAGAGGCCAGGAGGCCGCGTCCACCGTCAACCGACGGGACACACCCCCACCAAATACCAATGCCGGGCCACGCGCATCAAGGCACGGAGATTCCCGTCAGGGATCCCGGCAAAGCGCCACCCGTACAGTCCAGCCCGACCTACGAGGAATAATCGTTAACCGTCAAATCACCCGCAGTAGGGGAAGGGCCGCTTCCAACCCGGCCCCGAACCATCCACGACCACCGCCCGAGAGACGGAGGCCCGCACTCAGCCGCATCGGAAGGCAACCTTCAGGCCAACCAAACAGGGTCGAGGGAGCCCCCGTCACTCAGGAGGAGTTCCAGGACTTCCGAAGAGAAATTCTTGGGGCCCTCCGACGGGCCCCCAGGGGAGAAACACTCCGTGCCCAAACCAGGTCGGACTCCGAGGCCAGCGTGTCCCGACCATCAACAATCCAGCCTGAAGGCAATGACATACTCCTAAGGCGCCTCCAAGGAATGGAAGATCGCCTCGATCACATAGGGGACGGCGGCCAAAGAGCGGCTCAGGGGTACAGACCTATCCGACCTCCCTTCTCCGCCCCCATCCTCCAGGCAGAAATACTCCGGGACTTCCGACTTCCTCAGTTCGAGACCTACGACGGCGAGGAAGATCCTGCTGATCACGTGGAGGGCTTCAAAACCCTCATGATGATTCACAGCGCCTCAGATCCCCTGCTGTGCCGAGCCTTCCCGGCCACCCTTCGAGGTCCGGCTCGGGAATGGTTCTCAAAACTCGCTCCCGGCTCCATTTACTCCTTCGACCAACTAGAGGGCAATTTTCTCGCCCACTTCGTCACCAGCCGGAAGGCGGAGAGGACTAGCGCTTCTTTACTTGGGCTCAAGCAGATAGAGGGAGAATCCCTCAGAGTGTTCGTCCGAAGATTTACCACGGAGGCGAGGTCGGTCTCCTCTCTTGATCCAGGCGTCGCCTCTGCGGCCTTTCGGCACAACGTTCGTCATGGACAGCTGAAAGCTTCGCTGGCGAAGAGACCCCCCGTCGACTTTCCCGATCTCCTCAACAGGGTCGAAAAATACATCAGGGCAGAAGAGGCCCTTAATCCCGAAGATACCCGGGAGGCCATCGGGAAGGGAAAGAGGAAGGTTGGAGAGGTCGAAACATCAAAGAAAGCTCCGAGGGACGCGGGGGCCATGAAGAAGGTCCCGCCGGTCCCCCGCTTCGAGAGATACACTCCCTTGACCCACAACCTATCCGCCATCCTCTTGGAAATCGAAGACGAAGGCATCGTCCGACTACCTCCCCGACCTAATCGCAACAGGAATCAAGACCAGCGCTTCTACTGTCGCTTCCACAGAGATCATGGGCACGATACCAATCAATGCCGAGCCCTGAAAGACGAAATTGAGGAACTCGTCTCACAAGGGTTCCTCCGACAGTTCACCCGAGAAGGCCGACGGGATCGGCAAGATGATAGGAGACGGAGACTCTCGCCCCCGAACCATACGACGGCCCACCTCCGTGAACAGGATCTCGGGTCCAAGGGAACCACGGATACGCCATTCATCTTGCACTATGTCCACGGAGGGCCGATAGGAGGAGGGTCAAATACAGCCCGAAAAGCCCTCCTCCAAGAGGCGAATGCTGTCCAAAACAACCCCTCGTCCAAGCCACAGCCGGGGCCAGTCAGCTTCTCAGAAGAAGACCTCGAAGGCGTTCACCTACCCCACTGCGATGCCCTCGTCGTCAGCCTCCACGTGGCTAACTGCGAGGTACGCCGAATCCTCGTTGACAATGGTAGCTCAGTTAATATTCTTTTCCTCAAAACCTTCGAGAGCCTCAAATTACCCGGTGGGAAGCTCAAGCCCGCCAGATACCCGTTGCATGGATTCTTCGGCGCCCCTGTCACCATAAAAGGGATTGTTACCCTCGAGGTCACCGCAGGGTCGGCTCCTGTCGAGAGGACCGAATCCATGGACTTCATGATTGTCAACATCAAGACAGCTTACAACGCCGTTCTCGGCCGACCCGGACTGACCTCCCTCCAAGCGGTACCTTCGGCCTACCATCTCAAACTCAAATTCCCCACCCACCAAGGGATAGGCATCGCCCGAGGTAGCCACGAAGTCGCGCGGTCGTGCTATATGACTGCCGTCGGAGAGGGTGTGTTCCCTCTCGACGCCGCTGAACTCGCACCCGAGAGAGATGGCCCAGCTCCTGAGCCTTTCGACGAACTAGGAGGAATCAAAGTAGTTCCGGATAAGCCGCTCGCAGCACCGCTCGCGTCCGCCGCAACGAAGATCTCTTCGCTTAAAAGCCTTCCGACATATCTGGGATCTCTTCAGCAATTCCCAGCTCATGGTCAACCAGATCACCGGGGAATACGAGGCCCGCGATGATTGCATGATTGGATGCTCGATGGCAGTCCGACGACTCCTGGCATCCTTCAGCTGCGCCACAGTTAGCAGAGTTCCCCGGGCACAGAACGCTCAAGCAGACGCACTATCCAAACTCGCCCCTCCCTCTTTCGAGGGTCTCGATCAGACAGTGCTCATAGAAGTCCTCTTGAAGCCAAGTATCGAAGACCAGAAGCCGGAGGCGATACGTGTACAAGATGATACCAGCCCTGGACCCCTCCCATCTGAAGATTCTTAATCAAACGCCGAGCCCCTAACGAAGTTCCTAGAGAAGCGAACATAGGGTCTAACTTGGCCAATGTATGAAAAACCCTTTGTAAACTCTCACATGTAAAGGGCGGCTTCGACGACCCCCCCCCCCCCCCCCCCCCAATCTGGTATGAAAGGAATTCCCTTTTTGTCAAAACTCCAAATGATTCGGCAGATCCAACTTAAACGCCAAACATCTGGATCGGTACCCGAACCCTCACTCCGGTATCGTCCCCAGTGCCTCGGTATGCCCAACCCAGCTTCGGGCCAGGGGCCCTTCCCAAGGCCCCGCGTTGATCCCTCACGAGTCGATGAAGCCAAACCACGCCCCCGCTGGCGTTTACCGCATTCCTAAGCAAAGCGAAGGGGAAAAAGAATTCTTTATTCATACCTTTAGTTGATTATGAGAAAACAAGTAATGACCGTTACAGGACCGCTCCACTCATCTCAAGCCGAAGGAAGCTACCATCTTAGGGCCCCGGGGGTCCAACAAAAGGCGGGACCACTCCGACCGAACGGCTAGGAGCCCTCTCCTCATCATGGCGGTCCACCGGCTCAGCCGCGGTCGACGCACCAGCCACGGAGCTCTGAGCATCCTCCGGTCGCATGCGCTCCAGCAGGAGCAGCGCAGAAGGAACTCCATCCGCTCGCCGACCCACGGAAGAAGAGGACGAGACGCCCAGCATCGTCTTGTAGCGGTGTATCTCCATCTCCTTCTCCACTATGACATCACGAAGTAACCTCTCGGAGGGGGGCCTCTGCACCGAGGCGTTCGACAGGGTATGTCCAAGGCCGACGCCTCCGAGGTCCCGTTCCCCCATCGCCCTCCTCAGCTGGCTCGCCTCCTCACTCAAGGCCTCGGACTTATTCCGGTAATAATTAAAAGCCGCGTCAGTATCATGAGCCCCCTTTCGGTAGCGAACCAACGTGGCCACCAGGGACTCAACTTTGCTCTGGAGCCACGCCACGTCGGAGCGGCGGGGGTCCGCCTCGGGAAGAAGAGCCGCAGCCTACAAGAAAACCGGCCAACTCAAAACGCATAGGCAAGGAGAGCCAGAAAACACCCGAAGTCAAAACACTTGGCCGGTCAAAAATCTTTTTCATTCTGAAAATTGAATCACTTCTTACAAAAATGCGGTGGCCAGTCCGCGGAAGGCAAATACAATCGAGAGGAGAAAATAGAAAGACAAAAATTACAAAGTCTGTTTTCCCACCTCTGCATCGGTAGGCGGGTCCACGAGGGGGTCGACAGGCGGGTCGGGAGCAGCCCCTTCTTCGCCGGGAGTCTTCGATGTCCCGTCGACCTCCATGTCATACTCGAAGTTCGACAGATCAAGGGCCGGGTGGAAGTGCTTCACGTGGCTGAGTGCCTTCGCATAACACTCATCTTGGGCATTGATCACCAGAAGCTGACTCGTCTCTGTCAGCTCTTTCAGCTCCTTGGCAAACTCCTTCTCCTGAGCCGCCATCTTCTCCGCCCATTCCCCCCTCTCCATGTCGAATGCCGTCTTCATCTCTTGCTCCTTCTTCTGAGAGCCTTCGATTTCTGTCTTCATCTCCTTCGTCTCCTGCTCAGCCTTGTCCGCCCTATCACGCTCCCGCTTCAAAGCGGCCTCGTAAAGGCCCTTCACATGGGCCCCCTGCACGGTCGCCTGTAATCACCAAGCACAACTAAGGAAGCCTCCTTTACAACGTAGTTGCGGAACAAGAGAGGTTGACAGACTTACCAGCACATTGGCCTGTGCGAGGCGTGTATACGCCGCGTCCAGGGACTCGGCCTTCATCTCCGAGCGATCCCGGGGGGTCGCCAACTTACTCGCCACCTCAACGGCTTGCCGCCCTCGGGTCAAGCTGTCTCCCTCGCGAATCGACCAATCCGGCACCCACGGTCGCCGAAGCCTCTCCTTTATCTCCGGATCCGCCAGAGGGCCCTTCCCCTCATCAAGATCGGTTACCTTACCCTGGTCCGGATCGCCCTGAACCAACGCGTCCTTGACCGCCTCCGAGCGAGTCCTTTTTGCCCTCGGCTGAACAGGGGCCTCGAAAACCCCCTGGGACGACCCCCTCGTCTTCGCCTTCTTCTCGGCCTCCTCCTTCTTCATTCCGTGCCTCCTCGCCTTGATCGACTCAGGATCCATACCTGCGAAAAAGTCCAGTAAGGACAATGAGCACGGAGGAACAACAAAGCCAAAAAGAAAGAAACAACTACATACATGGATCGGCCGGGCTCAGTCCGGCATTCGTCAAGTGGCCCTCGGTCACCTTCGCCCAGTCGACGCTATATGACAAACGGAGACGCTCAACAAAACCCCACTCCTCGGCAGTCAGGTCCCTCGGCCTCGGCGTTTTATAGCTCGGCTTGTAGTGATTCCACCGAGTGGGAATATCCCACGGTTCCTCACTCCGGATCACTAGATACTTCTTCTTCCACTCCTTGATGGAGTCCGGGTGACCATGAACAAACTTCGACTTGCCCCGGGGCGAAATGTAAATAGATACCCTCAGCCGACGAGCCAATCATCATCATCGCTCGGAAGACGTTCAACCGAAGAGGTACCCTCTGCTCCCCGCACAGCAACACGAAGCAGATGATCTGCTTCCAGGAATTGGGCCCGTACTGCATCGGCGCCAAGGACGCCCAGTTCAGCACCTCTCGGACGAACGGGTGAACGGGCAACCTAAAGCCGGAGATAAAGGCATCCACGGGGAAGACGCAATACCGATCCGACAGAGGGTCGGTCGGTCGAAGAGTGGAGCTCGGCAACATGAGCTCATAGCCGGACCCTATATGGTATGCCGACCGCAAAGCCTCTAAGTTACCTGCCTCCAGAACGGTCGGAAATGCGTCCATTATCACCCTCTTCCGGCTCGGCGACGACGGTTGGACCCCACACTCCTCCTTATCAGAAAGATCGTCGGGGTACCGACGGAACGACTTAGACCGTACGGGTGACCCTGTCGTCAAGTTAACAGGCGCCTGACTCGAGCCCCCAATCCTCGACCCCCTCTTCTTCGGAGCCCTCTTCTTCTTCTTGGTCCGTTCAGGGGAGGGGGTAGATAATCGCCCCAGACCTATCGGCATGGAGCTCGAGCCCACGCCCTGACCTCCTATCTGAGCCCCTTCGGCTCCCCCTTCCTCTCCAGAAACCATCCGTAGAATCTGAACTTCGGCAGAACTACCGCCCCCCTCCTCCTCAGAATCACTACTCTCCACAACAAAAAGCCTCCGAGACCGCAGCGGCTTCACGTCATACACTGGCTGTTCCTCACCAACAGACTCCCCCTCGAGATCCGACTCCTCCCGCGAAGACAGTCTGGAAGCACGTTTTGCGCCCCCCCCAGACGTCGATGCCAACGAGCCCGACTGAGCCCTATCCATCTGTGCCTAAACTAAAAACAAACTTACCAACAAACCGGGGGTCGCCTCGGACGAACGAACCTAGTACAGCGAATGGTAGGAACGAAGACTGAGATATTGAGAGATCTGTTAGAAAGAGAAAGAGGCGAAATGAGAAGTGGACGATAGGGGGAGAGGGGGGAACATTTATAGAGGGGAGAAACGACTCCTCGATTTCTGCAATCACTGTTCACCGATTGACGTGTAGCGGCCGCCTAGAAAACCGTGCCACGTCCTCGAAACATGGGCTTCTGACGTCATCCAGTGCCAGGCTGGCAACCAGACACAGGGGTCGGGCCGGATGAAGTGCTCGGCGAAAATTTTTTTTCCTTGTTAAAGATTTAAGGCTACAGGACTCGGTTGGCTCCCCTCTCACCCGCGAACAACTTGGGGCTTACAGCCTCGGCAGCCGAAAACCCCAAATCGTTCCCGGGTGGCAGGAAAGCCACCACCGCCTGCGCCCCAGGTTCCAGAGCTCGGTCGGCTCCTCTCTCACCCTCGAACAGCTCGGGACTTAAGGCCTCGTCGACCGAAACCCCGAATTGTTCGAAGGTGGGAGGAAAGCCACCATCACCTAGAACCCTACCAAGAATAAAGATCGATCCGCATATCCGAGGTCCTTCACCCCCAGATCCAGGACACGATGGATGCCCCTCCCGTCCCGATCTTTCTCGGGCCAGAAATCCGTATGGGAGTCGTCTGACCCGAAAAAGGATCCAGACGGCAGAGTCGCCACCGATTCGAGGCCCCTTGGCGCCACAACAAAGTTTTTTAGAAGAGAGACGCCCGCCGAAGCAGACACCTCTGGTGGCCATTGAACCACCCTTGCTGTGATCAAACCCGCTAGGGGAGGGAGAGGTATTTATAGCCTCCCCCAAGACCCGCCTTTATGACATTGGGAAAGCCAATCTACGGAAGCCCATGCGCCACCTGCGTTCAGGCTGGCAGCGTCATTTAATGCCCCTAGAAAAATGGACCATCACACGAATCCCGGAAGCGCCATCAAGACTCCGCTAAAGCGACAGACCACACGGTTCAAACCTTCTTCTCAGGAAGAATCACCGGCTCGCCATCACCCTTGCCGACACATAATCCCTCGTCATCTCGAGGTGCGGTCGAGCACCAGGGCCTTCTTCTTAGGAAGAATCACCGGCTTGCCATCACCCTTGCCGACACATAATCCCTCGTCTTCTCGAGGTGCGGTCGAGCACCAGGGTACTCTTCTCAGGAAGAAACAACGGCTCGCCATCACCCTTGCCGACACATAATCCCTCGTCATCTCGAGGTGCGGTCGAGCACCAGGGCCTTCTTCTTAGGAAGAATCACCAGCTCGCCATCACCCTTGCCGACACATAATCCCTCATCTTCTCGAGGTGCGGTCGAGCACCAGGGTACTCTTCTCAGGAAGAAACAACGGCTCGCCATCACCCTTGCCGACACATAATCCCTCGTCATCTCGAGGTTCGGTCGAGCACCAGGGCCTTCTTCTTCGGAAGAATCACCGGCTCGCCATCACCCTTGCCGACACATAATCCCTCGTCTTCTCGAGGTACGGTCGCGCACCAGGGTACTCTTCTCAGGAAGAAGCAACGGCTCGCCATCACCCTTGCCGACACATAAACCCTCGTCATCTCGAGGTTCGGTCGAGCACCAGGGCCTTCTTCTCAGGAAGAAACAACGTCTCGCATCGCCCTTGTCAAACACGTAATCCCTCGTCATGTTGAGGTTGGGCCGGGCACCAGGGCACTCTCCTCCGGAAGATTCAACGATTTGCCATCCCATTTCCACGACCATGAACACTCCTCCCCGGCTAGCTCCCGCACCCCCGCAGGAGTGGGGGGCTTGTGTGGTAGGGTAAAAATGGCCTGCGGGCCCAACCAGGGCCCAATACAACTCTCACTCAAGAAAGGTAAAAATAGCAATCTAGCTCGGCTTCGAACCATTACAGGGTCGGCGCCGAACCTCAATTGCACCCCCCCAGAGCCGACCTCCTCGTATCCGACGAGCCTCAGTGGCCCTCGGTCTCCGATCCGTGACAGCCCCATGAGCCGCCCCCCCTCTCTGGCGAAGCAGGGGGATGACCTGGCACAGCCTAGGCCCTCCGATTCTCCCAGAGGCTCAGAGGACCCACGATCAGCCATGTCAGCTCTATACCGCTCAGGGTTTTGCCACGTCAGCCCTATACCACTCCTGGTATTGCCACGTCAGCCCTAAACCCCCTGGGCCTTCTGCCACGACAGGCCCATGGGCTTTCGGGTTTAGACCCGGCCCCCAAGCGGATCCAAACCCGGTTGGGATTCTCTATAAATACTAGACCCTCACCCACCTTTTCAGGTAATCAATCTTTTGCCACTTAAATTCACCTAGTTATTGCTACTCTCTCACAGAGACTGACTAGATCGTCGGAGGGTCCGCCACCGGGACAAACCCCGGTGTTTCAGGACCGTCTGCAGGTACACAAGACCTCGGATCCGAATCCTCTGATCCGAGCCCAGATCTCCGAACCACTCCGAGGTCACCACAGGGTCCGCCCGGTCAGCCTAGGGTCGTCAGACGAGCAGCTTTCTCCTTCAACTACAAATTGAGTCCGAACTCACACCTGGTGCATCCACACGTCTCCCAGAAATAAACCGCATCAGTAGGTATGGAAAGGCGTTGCAAAGGTAGGAGATATATACCATATGAACACAAAGTGCAAGTTGGGAAAGGGAAATAACATTAGATTCTGGAAAGACAAATGGTATGGAGATAATACGTTACAATCACTCTTTTCAGAGCTCGCATCATCCGCCAAGAGAAAGGACGATCTTGTCATTGACGTATGGAGGAACAGAAGGCTGAGAGTGGAGCTCACAGGAAACCTCTCTAACGAGGGCCAAGTGCAGCTGATAAGGCTTAATGCGATGATGCAGGAAGAAAGACCCCAAGATAGGATAGAGGAGGACGAAAGAGAATGGTTAATAGGTCAGAACCATGGGTTCTCAGTTTCAGCAATGTATGGATTCCTTAATGATGGAGGGATAAGGAATTCACATGCAAACAACATCCGAAGACTAAAGCCACCCCCCCCCCCCCCTCCCCTCAAAGTCAAAGCTTTCATGTGGCCGGTACTCAACGACGGAATCCTATCCAAGATAAACCTGAAGAAACGAAACATTTTGGTTGACGCTACGTGCCAACGTTGTAACATAGAGGAAGAGGATACATCCCACATTTTTTTCGTTTGCCCTAGAGCTAGGTTGGTTTGGGAGGTCATGGGTTTGAGATTTCACTCGACTGAAATCCCGAACTGCACTGACGACGTGTGGGGGGAATGGAGAACAAGACATATTAACATAGAACATAGGGTACTCTGGGATATTACGGTGGGGGCAATCTTGTGGTCACTTTGGCTTGATAGGAATGATATTTGCTTCCGTAATTCTAGATGCACTTTTCATATGTTAATGCATAAATTGTTAATGCTAATAGAGGCCTGGACAGGTCAAGCAGGCACATGGAAGAAACCAAGGCTGGATGGAGCTTAGCAGAGGAGGGATGGACCAAGGCGGGGAAGCAACTAGCCAGGATTGGGAAAGATCAAGCTAGATAGCACGGATGGCTTCGGGTCCTATTTATGTATCTTTTGTCGCAATTTATATTTTGTGGATGTTGATCTTGTAATAGGCTTCAATAGGGGCTATTTGTAATGACTTGGACTTGTTGTTTCGTTAACCGATCATTAATGAAACCGGTGACCTTAGTCACTTTTATTTTAAGAAAAAAAAAAAACAGAAAAATTCTACAGAAAAAAATATTTTTTGTTAAAAGCTATTTAGAGTAATGTGTAAACTTCGCAATTAAAATGATAATATCTTCTTAAAAAGGAAAAGAAGTAATCAATAATTATACATCAAAAGCACCATTTTATGTGAATTTGTCATCTGATGCACATGAAATTTCTGGTAACAGCTATGAACATTAAAAGTTTTTATCAATAGTTCTGGTTGCCCTTCAATTCTTTACAAAAAGTAGATTAAATTCCTTATTAGAAGAATTATATGTATGTAGGTCTCTCTAGGCTAGGCGTACACCAGAACTAACACAAAAAAGAAATTTCTAAACTTTTTGGCTGCAGTCTAATAGTCTCTTGTGTATAACAAGGATGAAGCAAAAAACGGAAAGGATATTATATACTGATGAACCAATTAGTTTTTTTGATGGAATATGAACCAATTAGTTGAAATAACGTACTAACCCAGAATGTTTTTTTTTTCTTTCTTTGAAAAATTACTAACACAGAATGTTTATCCAGAAATATTATTTATATCAATACATTTACTTGTGATGTTTATAAGATACTATGAAGTTCAATAATATAAATCAGTTATCATTACATGAGAATAATGAAATGATACCAAATAGCAGGTACACTACATACCTTTGTCCTGATACTAGTAATATAAACTTCACAATCAAATATAAACTTCACAATTAATTGCCTTGTTGCTGACTTTGGCTGAACTTCTGAAGAGAGCATGCATATATACAAAAATCCAAAGCAATTAGTAAATTACAGAGGCTTGTTTAGCTGAAAATCAAATACTACACATCCTAATAGTCACCAAGGTCGCAATTTCAAACACATCAAGAGAGCAACACGTTCGATACGGTCGCAATTTTAAATGTCAGCAATTTTACATCTTTATGAAATGTGAAGAAAACCCAACAAACTTTACCCAATTTAGCACCAAAAAAGTATCTAACTTTTTCTCATTCAAACAACCACAACATCTAATACTACCGATCACCCTCACTTCAACAATCAAAATCACAAATTTCTTAATGCAACACTTTGGATCACAATCCCAGCTCAAGAAGAGCAAAAAATCCACATGCATCTAATCAAACCTAACCAAATTCTAATAAATTTCTAAAAACTTTTCAAACAAAAAAAAGGCAGAAAAAATTGATAGTGCATTATACCTCGGATTTTTGGGGATTTTGATAAGGGATTTTTATTTATGAGGGATTTTGAGAAGGGGCGGAGTATCCAAAATCCAAAATCACATATTCTCACATAATCATATATTTTCACAAATCAAGATCCAAACTCCAAAATCAATATTATCACAGATTTGATTTTTATACCTTTCACGATGCGGATGTCGACGACGACGGCAGGGACGGCGACGGCAGCCAAGGAACGGGGAGAGAGAGTGTGTGAGTGAGCGGGTATGAGAGCACGGGGGCGGCGGCGGGGATGACAGTCGTCGATGGAGAGCGCGGGAGAGAGCGGGAAAATAATGAAAAAAAAAAGAATTGGGGAATGAGTGGTATGTTAGGGGTTCGGAGTTTTTGGGATTTATCGCAGACATGACCCTGGCGTTTCCAATAGAAAACGCCGGTGTAGGGTGTACCTACCTCGGCGTTTGTTAAAAAATGCCGGTGTATATATACCTACCCGGCGTTTTTATAAAACGCCGGTTTAGGTTACTAAAACTTTCGAAGCTCGTTCTGGCTCAAGTCTACGCCAGCGCTACTACTGAAACGCCGGGGTAGCCCAAAAATGTTGTAGTGTGGGTCTTGGACTTTTGGCCTCTTGGGAATACATGCAATTGACAGGAAAAGAAGAAGATAAAAAACCGACATAGCATGATTCGAACTCCAGTCCCTTTAACATTCTTGATGAGCCTTAAGCCACTGAACTACAACGCCAACTATAAATACGATAGTTTTTATGTTGATTAATATTTATATGATATACTGAATTTCGGGGGCCTTAAAAATAGGGTCCTGTGCACCTGCACCACCTGCCCACCCCTAGGGCCGCCCCTGCTTGTGAGGCTGCTCTGGCTCTAAGCAACATTTGCGTTGTAGTTAATGATTTTTCTCGAGCAATTGCAACTACTATTGCATGCTTTTGTTGGTTGCTGCTTTAGCAATGACCGACTACGATCGCTCATACACAGACTGCATGTTCTCTCGACTTTGAGAACTAAGTTGACCTTGGCATGAGAAAATTACAACTCGCAACTCCTATGGTAAACAATTTTCATACGGATAAAATTGGGCCGGGCCGGGCTTTCTTCAGACTGAGCATCATGAACGCCAGCCCAACCTGACTCTTTATAAATCTTTAAATTTCAACCGGGCCGGGCCGGGCTTACCTTTGAAATTGGGTTGGCTGGAAGTCATGATGAGAGAGGTCTTAATAAGTCAAGCCCAGCGCATATACAGAACGGTATTACATGGCCCTATCAGCTGGGCTGCAAAAGATCTCTTAGTTAAGACCCTCTAGCAAGTATATGACAATAGGTTATGATTTTATTTTTTATTTTTTTCTTTTTTCAAAGGTAAATATATCTCATTCAAAACTGTAACACCTTATTGCTATTAGTATTTTTTTACGTGCAATGCACATTTTGATGAAAAGTTGGTGTTGAACATGCAATACACGTACGTCGGTAGTAATTAACACGTGCAATGAATGTCTTAATTTTATAAAAAATTTGTAGCTAAACGGGGCAAAACACATATTTTTTAAAAATTATGAAGAAAAAAACTTTGCTTTGTATGTGCAATGCTCTTGTTGATAAACATATTTTGAGTTCACGTGCAATGCACGGTTACTAGTACGTGCGATGTACATATTGACAAATAGATTTGGAGTTGCACGTGCGATGCACGGATTTGTTTGGTAACATAGAGGTGTTTATTGTGTGACAAAAAATATTTAAAAAGTATTTGTTTGTGGCAAACTCTCCCATTAAATAGTAGTAGATATCTCTAATCTCTAATCTATAATCTCTAATATTATAATGGGAGAATTAGTGTTGTCATTTGTATACAATATGTAATTTGTAGATATTCAACAATTCATTTTTAGCTGAGAGTTATATTAACCATTCATTTACTCAACTGTTGTTAGTTACTATAATAGTCTCAAATTTTAAATTTATTTGACATAATTATTTACAACACCGTCACTCATATAAAAGAAAAGTTGGTGCCACTAAAGGTAATTTGTAAAAAGTATTTGACAAGCAAAGAGATGTCTCAAGTTTGAGGTCAGATTACATCTTAGTATTACTTCAAAATTATATTTATTAGGATGTACAAAGCACGTGCATATTACTATTATATCTAATGGGTAAGTAAGGTGAGAGGCCTTTTTTCCGTCAACAATCACTTTCCATGAGAGTAGAGAGCATATATGGCAATGCACAATCCAATTAGAAACTAGAATTTATTTCCGTATTGACCCACTTCTTGAAAATGTTGATCAAATTGATCCACTTTCGAAAATATTTATCCAACTGACACAATTTTAGACACGTCAGCACAAAATACTATCGACAATAATGACATATGTTATTTTGATGTCATTATTACCAATAGTGGCACATGTCAAAAAAAACAATCCGTTGCAGCTATTAGAAGTAATGACAGCAATACATATCGCATTTACTTAGGAGCTCTATGACTTGAGAAAAAGATTTTAAGTGAAAATAGCTTATAAATGATGCTGCGATTCCCAATAACGGCAGAATTAGTCTGATGCCGCTATTGGCAATAGCGAAATCAGTATAATCCACAGTGTACTCCAGATTTCGTGCAGGTGCATCAACCTCATGCCCAATTTTGATCTTGATGCAGCCAGTATCTCTTAAAACTCAAAACATGAAAGTTGTACAGATTTTTCTTGGTGTTACATAGTATTTTGAATCATCGCAATCGGAGTTCGGATGATAAAGTTATGCCCATATTACGTAGTGATATCGAAACTGTTCAGGCGATGTGTAGTACACTGTGGATTATACTGATGTTGTAATTTTCAATAGCGGCATCAAGCTAATTATACCGTTATTAGGAATAGCGACATCAGTTATAAGCGATTTTCACTTATAATTTTTTCTGAATAGTTTTAACATCGCTTCGAAATCTGGGCATGACTCTATAATCCGAACTTTGATTGAGATGATACAAAATGCTAATGCTATGAAATACCAAGAAAAAGATCTACAAGTTTCATGTTTTGAGCCTTGAGAGATACTGGTTGCCTTAATGTCGAAATCGGACTTGAAGTTGATGCACCTTCACGAAATATGGAATAAACTGTGGATTATACTGATGTCGTTATTGTCAATAGTGGCACCAGGCAAATTATGCCGTTATAGGGAATAAGTGATTTTCACTTATAATTTTTTCTTAATTCAGTAAACTTCTAAGTGAATGCGAGATATACTGATGTCGTTATCCCCAATAGTGTCAATAAAAAATTTTCATACAAGTACCACTATTGACAATAACGATATCAAAATAATAGATATCGTTATTGCCAATAGCATTTTATACTGACGTGTCCAAAAATAAATCAGGTAATTAAATTTTTCCGAAAGTGCGTTAGTTTGGTAAATATTTTAAGAAAGTGGTTCAGTAGGGCAAAAATTTTTATTAGTAACTAGTACAACAAACCCTAATTATCCAACACAATTTTCTCAACACAATTTCTTTTAGTATTCGCCGCCCACTTTTCTGAATGAAATCCCTGGTCAGATGTACTTTCGTAATGCCTAGGAACATCTCTTTAACTATTTTTGCACACTTTTCTAGTCATTTTCATCCAACAGACTTATCAGATGTTTTTGTCCAGAGAGTCTCTTCTACGATTTAACTGCTCATTTAAAAAAAAAAAAAAAGCTTACAATTTTTTTTTTATTTTTTTTATTTTATCGATCGGATAGAGTCTCGCGACTCCAGCCATAAAAAAATATATTAATAAGGAAATAAACGTATAATTTTACAAAACGTAAAATGCAACCCACTGAAGAAACCCCACAGGACAAACACAACATCAAACAGGTAAACAAACAAGAATTACAAATGAAGACAACGACACAGAAACTACGCCTGAAGAAAAGAAAGCATCAGGAGCCCACTGGAGACAATCCAAGACGGCCATAAGAACAGCCAAGCAACTGGAGGGGGGAGGGAGCTCGAGAGCATCACCGGCATCTGGTCGAAGATAAGGAGGGGCCAAACACGAACAAAAACCTTACATTTGTGAAAAAGTTATGTAAGAGAACAACCTTGGCATTGCCATGCTACATATTGCTTTCTATAAAATACATAAATCAAATGTTACTGAACAAGAAACATAAAAGGAAAAGGCTTTTTTTTTAAGGAAAGATTGAAAATTTTCTGCCTCAAATATATTAGCAGTATCTAAGTTAAACATAATATATATAAAAGAAAGCTTTAGATTCTCAAGTAGAAGACCACGAGAGCTAGTGTAGATGGGTAGGGAGCATGAGATGTGTCTCAGCGTTAAGATAAAGAGATGATAGATAATTATTGTCGTATACCTTTATTTATTTTTAGTTCAGATCATATTAATTCTCCTCATATCTAAAAACTTCATCTCAACAAAACTGGCAACTACAAAAACTAGAGCATAACAAGCTGGATTTTTAGAGCAACATACAGGTTTTATTATGGAGCATTGTTAAAAGGGCTCGTGATAATTAATTTGCTTGTAGAAATTTTAGGATCTGCATTGAAATCGTACTTCTAATTTGTTGCGATTTCTACTATTATCATAAGCCTCTCATTAATTTCCGGAGGATAATTTTCTTAGTTATTGAAAGGTTGTTCGCCTTATTTTTAAATTTTATAGTACAATCTTAACTTTCAGAGTGTATTAAATATTTAGAACTGATCAGAAGTTTCCGAAGGCATCAAATATTTTTTTGAATTTATATTAAAAAAATAGCGACAAACATTATGAATGGTTAGTTGAACTTGTAAATGCTAATACTAATTAGTGGATGTTTTTTTGATATATCGGATAAAGCTAAGAGGCTCCAGCCATCAAAAAATATATTAATCAATAAAAACAGTACAGTTACAAATAAAATTACAATAGTTTTACAAGCTGTAAAACAAAAAGAAGAAAACAACAAAGAAATCAAAAGACGACTGACTAGCACGCAAATAAGAGATCTGCGATACAAAACATAGAACAACTCCGAAAAGGGTGACTATGCTAGAAGCCAGGATTACTGAGCATGAAAAGGAGCATCCTGCCGCACCCAAGAGGAGTGCAAACTCCCACTAAGGCTCGCTTCCGCAAGGCACAAGGAACTGTCACGAGCATGAAGTGAAGACCTGGAGCACCGACAACTCGACTACATGCGCGAATAAGGTGAAATCAGAACCAAAAGACAGATCCATGAAATAGAAGGCTAAACATCCCCACACGGAAACACCAATCTCCACCTGGCACTCCACAAAATAGGGGAAGGCTGGACTAACAGAGCAGAAATCGAGTCAGCAGCTCAAGGAAACTCTAGCAGCACAAAAAAGAAAAGTCCGACTGCCTACACCGAGAATGGCATAGAGAAGCCAAAACTCAGCTGAGCACAAGCTGAAGAGCCGACACAGAAGCTGCTTTTCTAGCCAGAATACGAGCACTCACACGATTCTGCAAATTATTAAAGACTTTCTTATTGTATTTTCGCTTAACGGTGGGAGGGATAACCTTCACCAATGGGAGTGAATCTACAGCAGGGTCAGACATGCTAGCTGCGTCTTTGATGATGCAAGAAAAGGGAAAGAGCAGACTGGAATCAAATGATGATGATATTGGGATGGAGTTAGTAAGATAGGAAAAACGGGAGAGAGAAAAGTTAACAAGAATCGGAGAAAGCTTGAGGGGAAAAGAGTGCAAGCTGTGCAAGACCTCCATTAGGAGGTGATTGAGCCAAGCTTGAACCCCTAAATCTTGATACAACGAGAAGATGCATCCCGGAAAATGAAAAGAGAACGTCGAAAGTTTGGGAGAAGAAATCATCATAGAACAAGGAAAATTATAAAATAAAGAAGGTGCCTTAGAATAAATACTAGCCTTGGCAGTATGCATCTGAGGGCCTGAAATGCGGCGATACAGAGCGAGCCCTATCGCACTTCAAGACCAAGAAAGACAAGAGACAAAGGATTTAAACGAACCTTCATTTTTATCCAGTCTCAAACTCAACGAAGGCGCCATCGAAGAAAAATGGGGACGAGCCTTGTAATAACCCAACCGAGGGAAGGAGACCAGTTTCGTATACACCTTTCGATCCTTAAAAAGGTTAGCAATATTAGGAGGCTGAAGATTAGCAATAGAATCACAATAGGCAGTGGAAGAAGTAGTAGAGTTCATAGCTGGTAAAGGCATAACTGCCAAGGAGTCGAGATCCTTTCCAGATTCAAGACTAAACTTTCTTGCCAAGCTAGCATGGAGCTTGCGCTTTAAAAAGGGGTAGTTAAGAATGGAGAGAAGTTTGGCCGGTAAGAGATGTCCTCTGGGGAATCCAAGGAGTTTTTGAAGGGAAAAGCATCGATTGCGCGAGTGACCAAACTTATCACAAAAAATACACTTCATTTTATTTACGCACTCATGTTTAAAATGTCCAGGAAGGAGGCACCTGAAACAAACCAGATAAGGGTCGGATCTACAAAAAGAAGGGGAAATAGTGAAGATTGGAGAGCACCGAGAAAGATAGGAGTTATCAAAAAGAGGAGAAGACAAGTCACTCTTCAATTCTTGAACCACCACTAAACTGTTAGACCTAGCATCATGCTCGGAGAGATTTATGGCTGAAACCAGACCAAGAAAGCCTTAAAAAAATTTCACCAACAAAGAAACGGCACTGTACAATATTACCAGAGAAAATACAGCTCCAAACTAACCAAAACACCACCACCAAAGAAACAATCCAGTGCAGCACAAGGGGGGCAACAACTTCATCAAAATAGAGAGAAAAGGAAAGGAGATAAAATTGAATAAGAGAAGAATAACAGAACTAACAGAACTTGAGCTAACTGTTGCTCAGGGCACAACGAAGAGCTGAGAACAACCACTGACGGAACGGAGCCGCAGGGGAAAGGGAAGAACAGTAACAAGAAATTACAATAGCTCCACTAGAAGTACCTCGGCACAGGAAAACCGAAAACACACTAGAAACAGAATAGCACTAGCAAAGTCCCAACAACACACCCGAAGGAACACTACCAGAATACTCAGCACCCAATTAAAGCAGTAATACTCACAGTGGTGGGCTGAAAAGTTAGTTCCTAGCTAGTTGTTGGGGACTAGGCGGCACCACCGGGAAAAACTCATAGTGAAAAGATGAACTGGTGAGCGGCCATGAGTAGGGTCTCCACCGGAGGGAGGCGCAAAGAAAGGAGGTCTACGGGAAGTGGTGCACGACAGTGATCGGCAAGGAAGATACCGAAGCAATCGGCCACGCTTGACAACTTGGAACCTTCCCCTTGAAGCAAACCCTGACCTCGGGAAACACAGGAGACAGCGGGTGCACCCACACTTCACCACACGATAGATCCACCCAACCACTACGCCAGCACCGACAGAAGACGCGCCCGGAAACCCCCGAAGCAAAACCACACAGAGGATCCTCACAAACACAGGAAACTTGCGAGGAGAGAGCGCAGTCTCCTCCGGAGAAGTGGGGAGCCTCACCGAGCGAGCCGAAGACTGGGAGACGGAGGGAAGAGAAACGGAGGAGGGACGCAGGGCCGGCCCTCATATGTAGGCGGGCAAGGCGGCCGCCTTGGGCCCCCGCCGAAATCGTCATTTTTGGGGCCCCCGATTTCTAACTTTCCTTGTAAATATAGGCACGCATTTCGCGCGTAAATTTTTTTTTTTTTTTTATATGGGGTAGGGGGGGCCCCATTTCGGAAGTTTTCCTAGGGCCCCCCGGAACTCAGGGCCGGCCCTGGAGGGACGTGGATGGAAAGGGTCGACAACCGAAGCGAAGGAGAGAGGAGAAAACAAGGAAATGGGTCGAAAGAGGAAAGAGCTGACCAAGTTTAATGAAAGAGATGTGGGCCAAAATGATGAGGAGCAGCCGGATCTGAAGGATGAAGGACGGATCGAGAAGAGCTGGAGATGCTGTTTTGAAAAATCGCCTCAAACTGTTCGAATGTTTTCGAGTTGACCTACTAATTAGTGGACGTTAATAATAGTTTTTCATTAAGGCATTTAAGTTTGGGAGTTGTTCGGTTGCAAACGGGCCGGAACGGGTCGGTTCGCACGGACCCGTGCGAACCTCGATCTGGACCGTTGGATCGAAGATCCAACGGTTCAGATTTTTTTTCATAAAATCTTGCCTTAACCCGTTCTTGCCAACGACGGGTTAAGGCAAAATTTAATTAAAAAAGTTGGCCTTAACCCGTTCTTCGGAATAACGGGTTAAGGCTATATTTTTCATTTTCGTCGACATACAGTTCGTCTTCTTTCTTCCGCTCTCTTCTTCTCTCTTCGACGAACCCAGACCCAAACGACGGAAAAAAAAAAAAAAAAACCCTAAAAAAACCCTAGCTCCGACGATCCAAACCCTAGAACTCCATCTTCTCTCCCAACTCCGAAGATTGAAACCCCCTAACTCCGACGTTCGAAACCCTAGCTTCTCTTCCCCTCTTCGGAACCCTAGATACGAAATTGGAACCCTAGTTCTCTTCGAAAACCGATTGCTTGGCTTGATTTCGATCTATTCCGTAAGGTATACACTATTTCTTGAACCCAATAATCTACATTTGTATTTTTTTGGTTGAATTTGTGTGTAGTGATTTATTTAGAAATTGGAAAAAAAATTAAAATGTGTTAGTAGATTATAGATGTAGAATCGGGTTGACCTCAAGTATATTCAATTGCCGAATTATGTTTCTTGCATTAGTATCTTGTAGAATTAGAATTGTATATACGAAATTCGTTAGAATTTTCAGTGCGGTTATGGTTGAAAACCCTGCGAATGACCGTAAAAAAATACGAAACTTTCCGAGTAGGTTCGTCTCACGTAGTACAAGCCACACCAACTTGTAGAAACGAGTTTTGACTCACGGTTCGAGAGATACGGCCGCGTATCGCTTTCGGTTGGAAAAAACCAAGTATAGCGGTGCACGGCCGTATATCGCAAACCGTGATTCGAAACTCGCTTCTACAAGTTCGGGTGGCTTCGCCTACGTGAATCCTACCAAGTGGGAAAGTTTCGAGGGTTTTTGGAGGCCGTTTGCGCGGTTTTCTCAACTTCTTCGCACGATAGTTTTTCGTATTAGAATTTTGTAAGTGCGGTTAGATTAGATTAGAAAACCCTTCAAACGACCTCCAAAAAATACGAAACCGTGCGAGTTGGTTGGTGTCACCTACGATAAGCCACCCGAACTTGTAGAAGTGAGTTTCGACTCACGGTTCGAGAGATACGGCCGCGTACCGGTTACGGTTGGGAAAAAACCGAGTAAAGCGGTAGACGGCCGTATCTCGCAAACCGTGAGTCGAAACTCGCTTCTACAAGTTCGGGTGGCTTGCCCTACGTGAATCCGACCAAGTCGGAAAGTTTTATAATTTTCGGATGCCATTTGGGCGGTTTTATCAATTTCCTCGCATTACAAGTTTGAGCCTAAGAATTTTCTAAGTGCGGGTAGATTAGAAATCCTTCAAACGGCCTCCAAAAAATATGAAACTTTGCGATTTGGTTGGTGTCACCTAGGAGAAGCCAAACCAACTTGTAGAAGTGAGTTTCGACTCACGGTTCGAGAGATACGGTCGCGTATCGCTTCCGGTTGAAAAAAACTATTATAAAGCGGTATACGGTCGTATCTCGCAAACCGTGAGTCGAAACTCGCTTCTACAAGTTCGGGTTGCTTGCCCTACGTGAATCCGACCAATTGGGAAAGTTTTAAAATTTTCGGGTGCCGTTTGCGCGGTATTGCTCTATTTCCTCCCATTATAAGTTTTATAATTAGAATTTTCTAAGTGCGGGTAGGTTAGAAAACCCTGCAAACGACCTCCAAAAAATACGAAACTTTGCGATTTGGTTGGTGTCACGTACGAGAATTGACCCGAAGTTGTAGAAGTGAATTTCGACCCACGGTCCGAGAGATACGGGCGCGTATCGGTTTTGGTTCGAAAAAAAACAAATAAAGCGGTAGACGGCCGTATCTCGCAAACCGTGAGTCGAAACTCGCCTCTACAAGTTCGGGTGGCTTGCCCTACGTGAATTCGACCAAGTCGGAAAGTTTTATAATTTTCGGATGGCATTTGGGCG
Source organism: Hemerocallis citrina (assembly GCA_017893485.1). Taxonomy (NCBI): domain Eukaryota; kingdom Viridiplantae; phylum Streptophyta; class Magnoliopsida; order Asparagales; family Asphodelaceae; genus Hemerocallis; species Hemerocallis citrina. The sequence continues at coordinate 315,110 of JACEHZ010000387.1, forward strand.
GTTTTCTCAACTTCCTCGCATTACAAGTTTGAGCCTTAGAATTTTCTAAGTGCGGGTAGATTAGAAAACCCTCCAAATGATCTTCCAAAAATACGAAACTTTGCGATTTGGTTGGTATCACCTACGCGAAGCCAAACCAACTCGTGGAAGTGAGTTTCGACTCACGGTTCGTGAGATACGGCCGCGTATCGCTTATGCTTGGAAAAAAACCTAGTAAAGCGGTAGATGGCCGTATCTCGCGAACCGTGACTCGAAACTCGCTTCTACAAGTTCGGGTGGCTTCCCCTACGTGAATTGGACCTGGTCGGAAAGTTTTAAAATATTCGGATGCCGTTTGCGGGGTATTGCGTCAATTGCTCAAGTGAGAAGTTTTTGACATAGAATTTTGTAAAAAACGGGCCGATTAGAAAACAAATCGAACCACCTCCCAAAAATAGGAAATTTGGCGAGTTGATTGGTGTTACCTATGAGAACTGACCCGAAGTTGTAGAAGTGAATTTCGACTCACGGTTCGAGAGATACGGCCGCGTATCGGTTGGAGGTTGGAAAACAACCTAATTAAGCGGTATACGGCCGTATCTCGCAAACCATGAGTCGAAACTCACTTGTACAAGTTGGGGTCGCTTGCCCTACGTGAATCCGACATAGTCGTAAAGTTTTATAGATTTTTTTGTTTTCATTCATGCGTTTTTCAGTATAATCTCGGTATGTTTGTTTTCTTGTCATCTTTTTTAACAGCTTTTTAATTTTTTACAGACGGGTATCTAAATGGCTAGAACAAGGCAACCAAGAATCGAGTCCGGGAACACCAGTGGCGCACCAACTACTGAGGTAAGATCGATTACTATTATTGGTTTTAAATACAAACATGTAACATTATCTCAATAATAACATTTGTTATATTTATTCGTGTAGGTTGGTGGCCGTCAATCCACATCGGGTGAGGCAGGTCCGTCGTCCTCGGTTACATCACCCGGACCCGTGGACACAAGTGTACTCACCCTGCAGGGCAAACACCGATCGGAAGCCGTGTGGAATGGGTCCGATAGAAAACTAAATTTTCGGAAGCACACAGTTCTTCCTTGGGATGAACGTATCACGCCGTACGTGGTAGAGGCCGGTTTCTACGGAGCAAGATTCATTCACTCTGTGAAGCTAGATCGGCCACTCCTCACAGCTCTAGTCGAGCGATGGAGGCCGGAGACCCACACATTCCACCTGCCTGTGGGTGAGATGACTGTGACCCTGCAGGATGTGGCAATGATAACAGGACTACCAATCGATGGGGTTGCCGTGACGGGAAACATGGACTTCGATCGAGTTGAAGTCGTCCGGGACTTACTCGGTATCGACTTGCAGTTGGTAGTTCTTGAAGAACAAGAGAAGGCCGAAAAAAATATCCGCGAAAATGCCCCCGCAGATTCTGATGAAGATTTATTGAATGAACAAATAGAAGCTGCGAAACAAAAAGCGGAGGAAGAAGTGATGGATGACGCTTTCGAGGGTAAATCACTTTACATCACCTGGTTAAAATACCAGTTCGAGGAGGGATATTTGAACCCCGAGTCGGACGAGGCTGACCTAGTGTGCTATGCACGTGCATACATTTTTAGTTTGATAGGGGGACTTATCTTCCCGAACTCATCCGGATCAACCGTGCCGTTGATGTACCTACGGTTGTTGGAGGATTTCCAGTATGCGGGTCGCTATAGTTGGGGGAGTGCGGCACTGGCGCTACTATACAGGAGTTTGTGCATATGTTCTTTAGGTGGCGCACAGATGGGTGGCCCAATGGTGCTGATGCAGATATGGAGTTGGGAACGCATCCACATCGGACGTCCCCGTATTACTCAGCCTATACCGGAATTTTTGGCCGACCCAGGGGCAGCAGAGTTGTTACCTCCTGTAGGAGCATATTGGGCCGGCCGACACACGTGGACCGATAACCCACGCCATTCGCTGACCTACTACAGAGATGAGTTGGACAACATGCGGGACGAGTTCGTCACATGGGAACCGTACTCGGCCGATAGGTTGCAACGCGTTCCTCCAGTCTGCCTAGACAGATCCCTTTGGTTGACGGCAGCACCTCTTGTGAACTTTTCGGTTGTGGAGTTCCAGTATCCTGACCGGGTCTTGCGGCAATTCGGATATCAACAGAAGATTCCCGATGTCAGGTCGTACGATAAAAAGTTGCACGAGGTTAGGGGAACGGGACGGGTGCCCAACTTCGATTGGGCTGATTTTCATCGTTACCACGTAGCCAACTGGAACACCATGCGACATCAAATGACACTGAATTTGATGTTTGTCGCGAGACCATACGATGGGTCCCTCCAGCAGGCATACATGATGTGGTACAAGCGAATAACCCGGTTGTTCGTTTCTCGAACGGTCGCCGTACCAGCTGGGGTGCAACTTCCGATTCCCGAAGCCCAGGTAGAACCACCTCCAGCATATTCCTCCTCCCAGCCGATGTACCAACCGAGGGCTGAGGCACATCGAAAAGCGGTCAGTCCAATTTCATATAGTTTGTATATTTGTACTGTGTTCAATTGATGTACACTAATTTTGAATGATGTTTAAATTGGAATTTTTCACCAACTGTAGATTGACAACGCATGGGAGGTTGTCCGAACAGCTGCCCGCCACCTGAAGACTAGAATACCCGAGAGCTTAAAGACGGTAATCCGGGAGATGTTAGCCCCGTGCCGTCGTACTCTGGAGGACGCGGGTGAAGGTCCACAGGTTGAGGCCTATTTGAGCGCCAATGTGCCGACAACACCCTTAAGGCGAAAACAGGTTGTTAGTAGGGCAATTACAATCCCTGGTCGTCAACAGGGTACTGATGAGGAAGAGTCGTCGGATGATTCTGACTCTCCCCAAACACATCGCGCACGGCGAAATCCTAAAAGGACCAGGCAACCTCCCAAACAATTCACACCAAGCGGTCGCAAGCGGACTGGCCGTAGACGGTAATCTGTAATACTCTGTAATATCGTGTCTTTTGGTTGGTGTTTTTTTCACTGCAGTAACTAACGTATTGTTTGTTTCAATGTTGATAAACTGTTGTAGGTGAATTTTGGTGCGCCGGATGCAAGCCAAATTCGAGAACGGCTTCATTTGTGAATAATTGTCTTTTGGCCATGTGCAGTCTTATATGTATAATTTTGTTGTAAAGTCTTGGATTTTGTGAATATTGAATTCAGTTCAAGTAATTAAGTAGTTGGTCGTTATTGGACTTTTGTACGCCTTCAAGTTTCTTTTGAATATATATGTTGTCTTATTTACTTTGATGTGCTTTCATTTGTTATTTTGTGAACCACATTTAATTAGTTATATTGCTGCCAATATCTCTGTACTTAACCCGTTATCAGCAAGGACGGGTTAAGTGGAGAGATATTGTCAGTCCTTTGGAAAACTACTCAAGTAGTACATGAAACAAGTGCTGCCAATATGGGTCTTCCTAATCCGTCACTGCCAACAACGGGTTAGGTTAACTTAACCCGTTCTTGGCGACAACGGCTTAAGTAGAGAGAGATTGGCAGCAATATAATTCATACAGGCGAAAGTGCTGCCAATATGGGTCATCCTAACCCGTCGTTGCCAACAACGGGTTAGGTTACCGTAACCCGTTCTTGGCGACAACGGCTTAAGTAGAGAGAGGTTGGCAGCAATGTAATTCATACAGAAACAAGTGCTGCCAATATGGGTCATCCTAACCCGTCGTTGCCAACAACGGATGAGGTTAAAGTAATCCGTTCTTGTCGACAACGGCTTAGGTAGAGAGATATTGCAGCAACTAACCAATTCTACAAATTTCTCCTAACTCTTTGCGAGAACTGTCTCCGGAACTGTGCAAAGTGACATTAATATGCCCATAAATTGTTTATTATTTTTATAATTTTCCCATTATTCGCCCGCAACTAACCACTCTAAATTTGTAACATGATAAGTTTTGTGGAAGTAAAAAAAAAAAAAAATAACATTTTCTGTTGTAAAAAAAAAAAAAAAAAGTCATATGTATTTGTTTTTTCCCTGTTTATATTTATTTTTTAAATTTCTTGGCTACCCACGTAACTAACCAATATAAAATTGACCACATCAAACGGATATTCAAATACAGACAAATGTATTAAAATTGAACACATCCCACATGTGCACTATACGAGGGGAAAAAAACTTGTAGACTCTCTAATGTGGGTACATGGGGCATGCATTTATTGTGGGAGGACTGACAAGAATCATTTTAGGTTATCTGGTCGGTCCTCGTTCTAATTTCCCGTTGATAGACTCTCACTTCTGCTTCTTCTCATAGTAGAACAAGTTTAATATCAGAAATACCACTTTTAGATCCCACATGTAGCCCATGTGGGAGAAACACCACATGTAGATCCCCACATCAACGTACAAAAAGACCAAGTTAGGGTTTGGAACAATTGTAATGATGAAAATATTCCTAATGGAAAAGCCACTCTGTGTTATTATTGAGCGCAGTGCCTCCAGGTTTAATATAGAGGGCTAACAAAAACTGCCATCTTTTACCAGAAATGACAATACAAATATGTTTTCCACTGTCTGTGCAAAAGATCCCCTGTTTAATAAATGGGGGAAAATCCACATTTGGATTCGCACATGTAGCCGTTATGGAAAAGCTATATGTAGGGACGTACATGTGATGTTGTAGGCGGGTGTTGAGTTCTACTTGTTTAGCTTGGTGCGTTTTCCCACTAAGGTGTATGTTAAAAAAAAAACGTTGCCTATATGGAGCAAAAACCACACGTACACCCCCACATTTAGCCTATTTGGGGGAAAAACCAAATGTACATCCCCATATGTAAAGATTGTGTGAAAAAAAAACATTTACATGCCACATGTAGGCTTTAACACATGTACAAAAATATTTAGATCTCCACATGTAGCCCACATGGGGAAAAAAAACCATGTAGATCCCCACATGTAGCCTATACATGGAGCAAGCCATATGTAGATCCCCACATGCATGTAAAAAAATTCCAATACATATTTGGATCAACTGTGATGATGATGGTATCCCTAATGGAGAGATATGAAACGGTAAAATCTCTGCTACAACTTACAGTTTGTAAGACTGTTAAACCTGTTAGTGTTCCATATATCTTACAGTTCTCTTCAGCGAGAAAGAGTCTGCTTACCAAAGCTGACAGAATTGTGTATCTAAATTGTGGAAGGCCGGATAAGAATCATTTTGCGATTTTGTTGCTGGTCGGATGATTCTAGTTTGCGGTTGACGGCTGTCACTTCTGCTTTTCTCCATATTAGAACAAGTTTATTATTAGAAAAACCACATGTAGATCTCACATGTAGCCCATATTAGAACAAAATCGAATGTAGATCTCACATGTGGCCCATATTGAAGAAATAACACATGTAGATTCCCTTAACATGTGGTTGTAGATATATTTGATTGACTGATGGATTGATGGATTGATTAGTGTGGGAATTTTGGGGAAAAAAAACCATGTAGATCCCCACATGTAGCCTATACATGGAGCAAGCCATATGTAGATCCCCACATGCATGTAAAAAAATTCCAATACATATTTGGATCAACTGTGATGATGATGGTATCCCTAATGGAGAGATATGAAACGGTAAAATCTCTGCTACAACTTACAGTTTGTAAGACTGTTAAACCTGTTAGTGTACCATATATCTTACAGTTCTCTTCAGCGAGAAAGAGTCTGCTTACCAAAGCTGACAGAATTGTCTATCTAAATTGTGGAAGGCCGGATAAGAATCATTTTGCGATTTTGTTGCTGGTCGGATGATTCTAGTTTGCGGTTGACAGGCTGTCACTTCTGCTTTTCTCCATATTATAACAAGTTTATTATTAGAAAAACCACATGTAGATCTCACATGTAGCCCATATTAGAACAAAATCGCCCTGTAGATCTCACATGTGGCCCATATTGAAGAAATAACACATGTAGATTCCCTTAACATGTGGTTGTAGATATATTTGATTGACTGATGGATTGATGGATTGATTAGTGTGGGAATTTAGAACGGCCTGTTAATTTACTACAAGTTAACGATTCGTACAAAAAACCGTTTAAGGAAATTTTTTAACTTTGACAAAACTTATTATGGTAATAAAGTTAGAGTGGTTAGTTACGGGAGAATAAATGGAAATTAATAAAAATAATAAACAATTTACGAGCATATTAATGTCACCTTGCACAGTTCTGGAGACAATTCTCGCAAAGAGCGAAGAGAAATTTTTGGAAAACCCAAAATTTATTCAACACCTTAAACCGTTCTTGGTAATCACGAGTTAAGTTAACTTAATCCGTTATTCCCAAGGACGGTTTAAGTACTTCGATTTTTGGCAGTATAATTTGAAAACTTAGAGAGCCCCCTGGCAATAACACTCTACATAACCCGTTCTTGCGAAGAACGGATTAAGTTAACATAACACGTTATTGACAAGAACGGTTTAAGTACATCGATATTACCAGAACTATATCAAGGATTGGTTTGTACGTAACCCGTTATCGGCAATAACGGTTTAGTTGAACTTAAATCGTTATCACCAATAACGGGTTAACTAGGCCTAATTTACAGACACTGTACGAGTTGAGATGTGTATCAATTTGGTGGGGACAATTGTTGTCCTTACTGCTAATTTTTCAACATGGAGTGTCAAAACTTCGTTGACTAATATTTGATGCCATCTTGTCCTCTTTTAATTATTTTTAATCCAGCCATGGCCATCCGTTCCCTGCTAATCCATTTCCTATTTATCAACACCCCTCTCTACATTATTTGGTCATGTCATGCTCCCCAATTATTCGGTTAGCCATCTATATGAGGGAGTCTCCTCTCCCTCATGCACTTCAAGAGGGAGTCTCCTCTCCTTCTATTGTCTTGAGAACTCAAATGGGGTCTCCTCATTTGAGTTAGGGGTCTCCTCTTCTCTTCTAACTGTTTGCAACCAGGGCCCTATCAATGTTCTCCTCTTCTCTTCAAAACCCATCTTTAGTTCCCAATAGGGAAGACAAAGATGAAGCTGAAGCTGAAGTTGAAGCTGAAGTTGTAGAAGACAAAGCTCAAGATGAAGATTTTGGCTGCCGGCTCTCTCTCTTTTTTCTTCATATTTTTCTTAGTATTCTAATTTGTTAGTTTTTACAATTGTTAGCATAAGCTGCATTTGTACGCCTTTCATACACATTCGTGCTCTATTGTTACACAGAATGCAGAAATTCTCTGCTTTCGCCGGACGGAGTAGTGGTGGGTGTCACGGTGTATTCATGGTACTTTTCGACTTCTTGGCATGCACACCTCACAATCGTGCCACAAATATCACGATTATGAGGAGTGCGTGTCAAGAAGTCGTTAAGTACTTTGAATATGCGGTTACACCCACTACTACTCCGGCCGACGAAAGCAGGGGATTTTTGCATTCTGTGTAACAGTAGAGAACGGGTCTTGTATGCCAGGGGGTACAAGTGCATGCTCGGTTTCTCTCAAGCGGTAGGGAGGGCCGTTGGCTCTGCCTTTTTTTCCCCACAGTGCGCGTTTCTTTAGTCTTCTATTTTTTTTGCAAGACCGGGTGTGTTTGCATATGTAGCAATTGTACGCCTTTCGTACACATTCGTTCCCTATTGTTACACAGAATGCAAAAATTCTCGGCTTTCATCGTTTCTGTTGTAGAGGTGGGCGTCACGGTGTATTCATGGTACTTTTCGACTTCTTGGCATGCACACCTCACAATCGTGCCACAAATATCACGATTATGAGGAGTGCGTGTCAAGAAGTCGTTAAGTACTTTGAATATACGGTTACACCCACTACCACTAACTTTCGAAGGAAGCCGAGGATTTTTACATTCTGTATAACAGTAGAGAACGAAATTGTATGCAGGGGGTACAGCTGGCTACTTATGCAATCAAAAAAAGGCAGAGTCAACAGTCCTTCCTTCCACTTCCGAGAAGAAAGCGAGCATGCACTTGTATACTAAATTAATTTCAACTTCAAATTTCTGTATCTTCAAACAATATGTTAGTGCCAGTATGTAATGTTCCTTTATATGAATAAAATTTGGTTCTGCAAATAGCCTGTTGTGAATCCAATTTCGTGTACATGTATCAACAAACGAAAATATGTCTAACTTGATGGTGTCCCCAAAAATTACGAAACTGTCAGGTTTTGTTGGTGTCACCTACGAGACCCCAAACCAATTTGTTGAAGTGAGTTTGGACTCATGGTTTGTGAGATACAACCGCGTATCGCTTACGAGATCGTTAAAAACCTAGTCTTGGTACAGACCAAGTCTTGGTATAGTTCTGCTAATATGGATATACTTAACCCGTCACGGCTAACAACGGGTTATATTGCTGTAATCCGTTCTTCATGACAACGGGTTAAGTATAGCGATGTTGGCAGACATTTAATCGCCCTTAGATCAAAGTCCTGCTAATATCACAGCACTTAATCCGTCGCTGGGAATAACGTGTGAACGAACTTAGCCCGCTGTTCGCAAGAACGGGTTATGAAGAGTATTATTACCAGGGCCCTATCCAAGTTTTCAAACTACACCCCCAAAAATGGAAGTGCTTAACCCGTTCTTGGGAACAACGGTTAAAGGTTATATAAACCGTTCTCGTGAATCACGGTTTAGGGTGTTCAGCTAATATTGGGTTTTCTAAAAATTTCTCTTAACTCTTTGCGAGAACTGTCTCCAGAACTGTGCAAGGTGACATTCATATGTCCATAAATTGTTTATTATTTTTATAATTATCCATTTATTCTCCAATAACTAAGCACTCTAAATTTGTTACCATATTAAGTCTTACAAAATAAAAAAAATTAAATTACGGGGTTTTTTGGAACGAGGGTTAGGGTTAGGTTAAAGTAGGGTTAGTCTAGGGTTAGGGTTAGGATTAGGTTAAGACTAACAAAGTTTATCATTATTGTCTTCTTCACCTTCATGTTTCCGTTCTTCATTGTCTTAATTGAGAGACCCATATCTCCTCCCTATTGATGAGCAGTGATCCATATAGCCTTCCACTTCTCCTTGTATTGACCCGTATCTCTCGGACTATTGATGAGCAGTGAGAAACCCAAGTGGGCTATCATATCATTCTACACTTTTTCTTTTTCATTGCCTATAACTGAGAGAGTTAGACTCTCATCAACTCAAATATGACTTCTCTTCTTCTCTTCAAGAGAACTCCAATGAGATGCTGGAGAAATTTGAGATCATTCATGGTCGCCTACAATTGTTCTTGTGTATGAAGATGCAGGAGTAGAGATGACTTGTTTCAGTGTACAAGTGCATGCTCGGTTTCTATCACCCGTTCTTGGGAGGGCCGCTTGCTCTGCCTTTTTTTCCCACAGTGTTTTTCTTGGTCTTCTATTTTTTTAGCTTTTAGATGTGTTTGCATAAGTAGCATTTGTACGCCTTTCATACAAGTTCGTTCTCTATTGTTACACAGAATGCAAAAATTCCCTGCTTTTGTCGGACGGAGTAGTTCTGGGTGTCACGGTGTATTCATTGTACTTTTCGACTTCTTGGCATGCACACCTCACAATCGTGCCACAAATTTCACGATTATGAGGAGTGCGTGTCAAGAAGTCGTTAAGTACTTCGAATATACGGTTACACCCACTACTACTCCGGCCGACGAAAGCAGGGGATTTTTGCATTCTGTGTAACAGTAGAGAACGGGTCTTGTATGCCAGTTTGTACAATTTTAATATCATTCTTCAAACAATATGTTGTTACCAGTTTGTAATGTTCCTTTATATGAATAAATTTTGTCTTGCAAATGGCTTGTCGTGAATTAGTAGATTTGTATATTATCTATATATCTAGATAATAAAACACAAAAAAAGCTATCAGGTGGCTCACATTCAATCTATCCCAAAATCAATGGACCAGATCTACTCTCACAAAACATATTTTCCCAACCAAATTTCAAACTCCACAAATTCAAATACACACACACTCTCTCTCTCTCTTTTCCCATTAACCAAAAAACCCCTGTCTCCTTCTCATTATCCCGCCCACTCTCTATCTCTCCCCGTTCTCTCTCTCTTTCTCCCGCTCTCTCACTCTCCCCCCTCTTCCTCCGCCTCCCGATCAGCGCCCCCATCCCCCCCCACCCGATCTCCACTCTCTCCCCTCCACCTCCAGCCGCTCTCACTCTCTCCCTCCTCCTCCCTTCCTCCGATCAGCGCCCCCCCCCCCCCTCCCCCCCCCCCCACCTCCCGATCAGCCCACCGCCGTAACCCACTTCTTCCACTTCCACTCTCACCTCCATCCTCCGTCCTCCACTTCCACTCTCACCTCCATTCGCCACTCTCACCCCCATTCGCCAGTCCCATCGATTTCCCATTCGTCGCTTCCCACCAGCCATCGTCGACTTCCACTCTCTGCATCGATTTCCCGTCGTCGATTTCCCGTCAGCCATCGTCGATTTCCCATCGCCTCAAGCACAGACCCGTCGCTCAGGTATACAAAATCTCCAGTTGTTTTGATTATTTTTGGTTGATGAATCTGGGCACATTCAATATTTGGGTTTTTTCAGCCACAGACCCATCGTCGATTTCCCGTCAGCCCATCGTCAATTTCCCATCGCTCAGGTATACAAAATTTTCAAATTTCCCACCGTCCAGTAACATCTGCATCTACGTTTTCCAACTGTGATTAGTGTATTCTACGTTTTGATTAGTGTATTCTACGTTTTGGTTGATTTGAAGTACATTTTGATTAGTGAATTCTACGTATTCTACATTTTGATGCTTAGTGTAGATGTAGATGTTACTAAACCCAAGTAGTACCAACTGTGAGGGGGCAATCGATTATATACATTAGAAGATTGAGGGGTTCTTAATGTTTTATTTGTTTGTTGTTTAGTATGATTTAGATCTTCAGTTTATTTGATTAAGTTTAGTTATTTCATCGCAAGTACCACGTCATTGCCATGCTCGATGAAACGTTATGTCATCAATTTGGATTTGGTGGGTTTCTTTTCAGTACATTTTCGATGCACATGAATGGATTTGAAATGAGATAAATATATGAACCGATGAAGGTGAACTATTGAATGGGTGAAAAGGATATCTATACTAATGCAGGAACGGTGTGTGTGATTGGATGCTGTCATGTATTGTATGTGCCTTTTATATGTAAATGCAAAATTGATAGTATTTATGATGCTTGAAAGAACAAGGAAAATGCTTAGTGTACTACGTTTTTTTTAATTCTTCGATACTACTTGGGTTATATTCAGGTATACAAAATCTCCATATTTGGGTTTTTTCTACATACTGGCACATATGTATGTTAGATGAATCTGGAGATGTATGAAAATCTCCAGTTGGTGGAAAATTCATTTGTATGTTAGGTTGATGCTCCAGTTGTTTGGATTATTTTTGTATACCTTAGAGGTGAAGTTTCCAGTGTCTCTCCATTGTTTTGATTAATTTTGTATACCTCACAGTCGATTTTCAAAAGAAAAAGGTTCCACAATATCCATACTTTTTATTTGATCATCATGCTATGTAATGTTGAAAAGTTGATCCCAATGTGTGTGTTTCTTAAAAATATATTCAGATTATGTTCCAATTTTTTATATATTTGGATGACAAGGAACTTTAAGATTATACTTTGTTTGTTCCAATTGATAATTCAAAATGATGATAAGGAACTTTAAGATTATGCTTTGTTTGGTCCAATTGATTTGCAAGGATTGTGAAGTATAGGCTGATGGGTTTCCAATTTGCGTTCAACTTTTTGAAGGAATAAAAAATTTGATAGGTGCTTTGGGGGAAGTTAACCTGCCAACCAATATAGTAGGTCTCTGAGGTTGTAGTAAGTGTTGATGAATTTGTGTTTATGTTCTAACATGTGATACCAATATTATGCCAATTGATGTATTTAGAGTTGGGATCTCGGGATTCATTAAAAGAAATTACAAATAGATTGTTATATCTTTCCGTTAGTTACGGATGAGTTTAATATGAACCAGCTAATATTAACATAACTGAGAATAAGAACTATTTCCAATTTGAGTACATAACTATTTTCAAGAATTCTAATACTACCCGTTGCTCCATTAGACAGATACGAAAAATAATTCATAAGAGAAAACTGAATCAACCAACTTTTTGGTATATTTTGAAACAAACTTGAAATTTTCTATTATATAAAAAAGTGCCCAAAGCTCAACCCCCCAAAATTCAACATAATCACAAAACACAAAGGTAAAAATCAGTTTTTAAAAAGATCAGTTATAGCAAAAAAAGATTGAAGGCAATTCTATTATATCACAAGCACATCAAAACTGCTATGTTTAACCCAAAACACAATCAAATTGGAAGAACCAATCGTTAGAATCTTCACATATGGAATCTTTGGATTTAGTGAGATTCTACCAAAAAACTGTGCTTGATCACCCGAAGCTTTTCTACACCATATCTCATTGTAGTTAATCATGAAAGAAGATAGATCATAGTAATTAATAGTAGTTAATACGTTTTCTTGATTGGTTAGTTAATATGTTTCCCCTCCTTTATATACAGGTCAATTGCTCTAATTAAAGAACAACAATGGATGACATCACTATATATGGCCATGTAAGTATCTTCTTTTTTTAAAAATGAAATCTACAACACTTGATATAATAATAAGTTTCTCTCATTTTAATGTTTACTTTAATACCTTACAGGTTGATGTTGACTTGGAAAAAACAGTAAGTTCAGCTTTTCATTGTGTTCTTAGCACATTAATTAATTGATCAACCATGATCAGTATGAGGACTCTTATCTATTCAAAATATTACTTGAGAATCTCACTTGAGAATCTAAAATCTAAAATCTCACTTATCTATGAAAACAGATTGATTCTGATACCAATGCACTTTAATTTGTGCACAGGTCCAAGTAATAAGTTGCAAGAATTTTTGGAAACCGAGTTTGCGTATCATTTCTTCAGTGAGCGCTTTGAGAACTACATGAAAGTAAGTCTGTTCTTATTTTAAATATTCGGTATTTCTTCGTTTTGTGTTGTTGCTTATGTTTAGTGTTGTTAGTCACATTCTTCCTAAATACTAATCCTAATACCAGCAATAACTTCTCATTTATAAAGAACCTATTAAAAACAAAATTCTATACTTATTTATGAATACTTCAGAATTATTTGACTTTCCAATTAGGATGTATGATATTATGAAAATACTTTGTTTTTAGGTGAAGAAAATTTGATAAACGTAGATTACACAAAATTAACAAGCTTAAATTAAGCAATGTTTTCTTAGACATGTAACTTTGAATATTATCTCTTATGCACGCATTATTATCGTTTATGCACACATTTTTTGAATTTTGCTATTTCAACATTAACATTATTTTTAGCATAATAATTTGTGTATTTTTGAAGTTTAAATGGACCGAAGTACAACCCCCCCCCCCCCCCCCCCCCCCCACATACACGTAATATACACGTAACATTTCAGAACTGTATATTTCAACATTAACATTATTAGTTGTTTAATTTCCATCACATAGTAATCATATGGGTATATTCTGAAGTTATTAAACTGTATATTGAAAAAAACGTCGAGGTAATTTTCTGTAAAGAAAAACACATTGAGGCTGTAATTGTGGTAAACATTGATGTATACATCACAAATCTAACCTATTTCATAAGCATTCAACATTCATAAAAACTCGGATTGTCCTTCTCATTCAGTCTGAAGAAGTTGCCCGTGCATTTGTAAAAACTCGGATTGCACACCTTAGTTTTTTCTCTTCAGAAAGGACATATTTGTCAATTGTAAATGTTTTTTAGATCCAATTTCTGAGGTGGAAGAGTTTTACTTTAAGGTTGATTAACTAAATTTAAATTTTAGATATGAACTAGGTCACATGGATACTTAACCAAAGTTTAGTATGATGGTATTAATAACAAAGCAGTACTTTAGTCTCGTTTGAGATTGCCTTATGATAGAATTCAGTTAACTATGTTACCGTACCCAAAATTTGTTCCAATGCTCACTGTGCTTCTATTGCATATTATTTCCATTATACTTAAAAGGCTTCTTACACAGTCCCCTAAAATGATTTATATTTTCAAATCTGTCCTTTGAATTCTTCGCATTTACATACTTTCTTTAGAAGAAAGTGATCTTTGAAAAACTCCTGACTGTCAGATTCACTTCTGAAACTGAAATAGCTACACAATTTTACTGCCTTACCGCTTCTTCCGATCTTTCTGTATAGCTCCATCTTTCTCTATAACACTTCTAAAACTGAAATAATCTACACAATTTTACACAAGTATCTCATTGTAGTTAATCATCAAAGAAGATAGGTCGTAGTAATCAATGGTAGTTAATATGTTTTCTTGATTGGTTTGTTAAAATAATTACAACGTCAATTGCTCCAATTGAAGAAATTCAATTGGTTAGTTAATATGTTTCCCCTCCTTTATATACAGGTCAATTGCTCTAATGAAAGAACAGCAATGGATGACATCAATGCCAATATGGCCATATAAGTATCTTCTTTTTTTTTAAATAAAATATACAACACGAAGATACTAGTAATAAGTTGTTCTCATTTTTACTTCAGCCATTGTGTTCTATTTTGAAGACCTCAACCACTGTGTTCTTCTACAACCATGTAATTATTTTTTTCATTCATTCGGTTGGTGTTTAGTATGGCGGAGGTTGTAAAAATTGTAATATTTAGCATTTTGGGAGATGATGTAAGTAACTGTATATAATAATGATATAATATAGTTATGTTAATACCCGTACCCGCAATTTTGTGGAGTATTGGGTATATTGTTTGGTTTTTTAAATTTTTTTTCGAAGGTTTTACAAAAAAATTATTACATTTTGAAAAGAATATTTGGTTTATATTTTGTATCTTGCATTATATTCTGATTTTTTCCCCCAGAGCCATATATATATGTTGCATGTGCGATGTTGCTCGGTTGAGCCTGGGGAGGATTTATATTTATTGCGTATGATGTCATATATTTAACTGTTAGCAGAATTCCGTAAGGAATTTTTGTAAAAGGGCGAATATTGTAGGGGAGGTTCGGTCAAATTTTTTTTAAATCTATTATGTTTTCCTAATACTTGAGATTGTGAAATTGTCATCATTTTGTAGGTTCAGTGAAGACTTTGTAGGTGGTACACTTGAAGCTTGAAGCTTTCAGGATTCAAGCTTGAAGATTTTCTAAATTTGTAGCTTCAAGATGAAGATTTTGTAGGTTCAGTGAAGATGAAGATTTTGTATCTTGAAGCTTCAAGATTTTGTAGGATCATTAATGGCTTGAAGCGTGAAGATTTGGTAGGCGGTACACTTGAAGCTTGAATATTGCGAAAGTGGTACATTTTGTAGAATTGTGAAATTGTGAACTTTTAAGAGATTGTGAGAATGAGTTTTCTGGATTGTATGTGAGGACTAGGATTGCCCGTGAGACGTGCGTACGGCACGTATTTAAATGAAGGTAATGGTAATGGTATAGAAATTTAAGTTAAGGTATTGGTATATAAGTTTAAGTGAAGGTAATGGTATATAAATTTTATGAATAATGAAAGATAAATTCTATGTATATTTCAAGCAATAAGAGAAGTGCCAACCTTCATATTAGATGGTAGAACAATAGATAAAATCCGCAACAGAGTTAGTACAATCAAAATGGCACAGCGAATAGAATTCACACAGGACTAATATGAGTTGCCAGGAGGAAAGTGAATTTACTTTGTGTAAAACATAACGATCAACCTTGATGTTTGAATATCATCACACAGGACTAACATTGACAGTGAGATTTGAATATCGATTTAAAAATTGAGCTTGAATATCATCACTAACATTGACAGTTTACTAACATCATCTTCAATGCAAATTACATAGTAATGCATTCACACAACACTTGAATTCCGATCTAACACAGCTATATGTGAAGTATTGAACCGAAGTACTGCCAATACCTCTCTACTTAGACCGTTATTGCTAATAACGTGTTATACTGTATAAAACCGTTACCACCAACAACGGCTTAAGTAGAGAGATATTGGCCGAACTAAATCCCTACATGTGTATTATTGAACCGAAGGACTGCCAATATCTAGCTCCTTAGCCCGTTATTCCTGATAACGAGTTAGATTGTATAAAACCGTTACCAATAAGAACGGCCTAAGTAGAGGGATATTGGCCGAACTAAAACCACCGTATGTGAAGTATTGAACCAAAGTACTGCCAATGTCTATCTCCTTAACCCGTTATTTCCGATAACGGGTTAGATTGTATTAAACCGTTATCGTCAAGAACGGGTTAAGAAAAGAGATATTGGCCGAACTTACAGGTGCAGTATTGGTTATGCACGAAATACACAATCGCCAACACATATAAAAAACTGTTCACATTAGCAGGCAGACAATTTTCCTTAACACAAAATTCCCAAACAGAACGAGTTCCTCAAATTGTATACATCTACTAATTTTACATTTTCCGACTGCAATAAGCATTCACAACCAAATTGCCTGGTCAAAATGCATAGTAATATAACTTTGTTCACAAATACACAAAATACACTGACGTACAGAAATTGCATTATAATTAAAAACATGGTTAATTTACTTGTACCAAAGAAGAACACGGCAATTATCCACACATATATACAAACCAAAAATAACACAACTTTTCAAGGCGGTGCGTCTTTCCATTTGGGCGCGTTAAACTTGTTTCATTCCGGACCTATACCAGGGAGAAAAAAAAAAGGTTAACAATCCAGTCGAAATTCAAATAAATCGGCACGAATCAATTTAAAATTTGGCAATTATTCGGTGATTATTTCCAAATTTTGACATGACATACATATTAATAAATTTCTTAAAGCCCCCTTAGCACGAACCTTCGCCTTCGTTAGCATCACTCTCTACCGTGTTTGGAGCTTCTTCATTGCCCACCGATCCACTAAAAAAAGAAGGAAGAATGAGTTAGTACTGACCAAAAATAACAAAGTTTGAGCTGAATAAACAAATACAATATGTCTGATATAATACCTTCCTAAATTTCTGGGGCAATTCCGTGAATCGTGACCTACGACCCGAAGACATGTCCTGCAAAGTCTTGGCCTCTTTGTTTTTTGGCATTCTCTTACCGACTTCAACCGTTTCCCTTTAGGCCTACCCTTTGTGGTGCACTGTACAGGATCACCTACATGTGCATGTGTATGTGCTTGTCCACCACTCTCAGGTTGGGCGCTACCTTCGTGTGGTGTGCTGTTCACTGGATCAATCTCCGCAAAGCCTTCAATTCCCTTCAGCATGTGGTCGAGCATGTACTTGTATCCTCGCTCTGAAGAACAACCAAGATCGACCATATGTCTTGAGTGCATACTAAGTTCGCAATAACGCGATGCAAAATTGTCGCCCATATTATTGCCCACCGGTATACTGCTTCTCCTCATTTGATCCCTGGTCCATCGCCTACAAATATATTGTTCAGGTAGTGCGGTGTGATCTGTGAACCGAATAACTGCAAGTAGATGTTTGCAGGGAATGCCTACGAAGTAGTACATGGAACAAGGGCATTTAGCAATTTTACTGATTTTACAATAAGAAATCACCCTCCCCGGTTCTGAATTTCCACAAACTGTTACAGAATAAGCTGCACTATCCGGTGTATCCATACTCGCAATTAAACTCACATTAAGTAATAAGCTTTTGACCACTTCTTGTTGAAATTTGTAGAAAATCTTCAAAGTGTATGTCCCTGCCATTTGTGACTCCAATGCCCACTCGGTCTTCAATTTTGGCCGCTCCTCGCGATTACGATGTGTTTCTTTAAGTTCATCGTGTCTTTGTTTTACTAAGAGTCGGTCAAAGATGATAGCAAATTCATGTAGTGAGTACTTTTTATGAGTATGGTGCTTCAAGGATGAATGTAGCGATTCGCTACGTTGGGTACTCAGCATGCCCCCCCAAAATGAGTCTCTTGCGTACACCGGGGCCCATTTTTCACGGATCTCAAATTTTTCCTTCAACCATCTGTTATTTTCTAATTTGTACTGACAGATCAAATTTTTCCACTTCTGTTCGAATTCTGTTTTAAATTCCGCCGTATAAATAATAGTCTTCAAAGCATCCCTGAACTCATCAACGTTATTCGACATTCGAACTTCATGCGGTAGCTTATCCAAAATATGCCAAATGCAATATCTATGTGACGTGATTGGGAAAACTTTGGAAATTGCAGAAGTTATCCCGCGATCCTCATCTGTCACGATGTTAATCGGATCACATGGCATTGCAGCACGCCACTTTTCAAAGAACCACTCAAATGAGGAAGCTGTCTCATTGGGGATGAACCCACAACCTAGGAATATTGATTGCCAATGATGGTTGAATCCAACAAATGGTACGAACAACATCCCGTATCGGTTTGTGTTGTAGGTAGCGTCAAAGCAAAGAACATCCGCAAATACTTTGTAATTATTTCTGGCGATACCGTCCACCCACACACAATGTGTCAATCGCCCTTCGGGGTCACATTGGTAGTCAAAATAGAATAAGGGATCGGTCGCCTTTTTCGATTCAAAAAACTCAAGTAGCATTTGTCCGTCGTGACCTTTTAAACCTTCCATCTCGTCTCTCTTGAAATTTCTTACATCGGTTTCGGTGAATCCAATTTTCTCATTACCTCCACTTGCAGCTTCAAAGAATAGCATTTGTTTGCATACAGGGACATTAGCTTCGGTCATTTGACCAATTACATTTTTAACTGTCTTAGTCAATTCACGGTTTCGAGGTAGCAAGTGACGTCTACCGGGTGAAGTGAATTCGTGATTGTGTGCTTCATTTAACGAATAAATAATCCATGTATTACTTTGTGAACTACTATGTGGGTTTATTTTCACACGGACAAAAGCTTTGCAACCCGTTCTAGAAGTTGTACCTCGTCTGGTTTCATTATAGCTATTCGGTGACTCCCCGGCTTTATTACAGACGTATGATTTATCCACTACATCGTTTCCCTTATATTTATTTCCACCCTTACGCATAGCGAATCCCGCACATTTGCAATATGATGAATAAAATTTTTCCGCATCATCAAGGGTGGGAAATGTCATACCAATCTTCGGTTTTAGGTGCTCGTCAACATGAGGAAGATACTCGCCAAGTGGTTGTGCACGAACAAATTTATCCCCAGCAACAGAACTTCCTTCGAAACTGTCCATACCTAAGAAACGGTGAAGAGGAGAATAGTTAGGGGTACTCAACCGCTGTATTTGGTGTTTTTGTAACTGCGCAAGCCACCACAACTTGAAAAGGAGAAAAGTTTCGTACTATTTGGAGGTGGTTTGAAGTGTTTTGTAAACGGTCCGCACTTAGAAATATCTAATTCTCAAACTTAAAATGCGAGGAAATAGAGCAAAACCACACAAACGGCATACGAAAATTACAAAAATTTCCATCTAGGTGGAATTCACGTAGGGCAAGCCACCCGAACTCGTGGAAGGGAGTTTCGACTGACGGTTTGCAAGATACGACCGTATACCGCTTTATAATAGTTTTTTTCAACCGAAAGCGATACGCGGTTGTATCTCTCGAATCGGGAGTCGAAAATCACTTCTACAAGTTTGGGGGGCTTCTCATAGGGGACACCAACCTACCTGCAAAGTTTCGTATTTTTTGGGAGGGCGTTTGAAGGGTTTTCTAATCTACCCGCACTTAGAAATTTCTAAGTTTAAAACTTGTGGTGCGGGGAAGTTGAGAAAACTGCGCAACGGCACCCGAAAATTAAGAAACTTTTCGACTAGGCCGGATTCACGTAGGGCAAGTCACCCAAACTTGTAAAAACGAGTTTCGACTCACGGTTCGGGAGATACGGCCGTGTACCGGCTTTAGTTGTTTTTTTCCCAACCAAAACCGATACGCGGCCGTATCTCTCGGACCGTGAGTCGAAATTCACTACTACAACTTCGGTTCACTACTCGTAGGTGACACCAACCAAATTGCAAAGTTTCGTATTTTTTGTAGGCCGTTTGAAGGGTTTTCTAAGCTACCCGCACTAAGAAAATTCTAAGTCTGAAACTTATAATGCGAGGAAGTTGAGAAAACCGCGCAAACGGCACCCGAAAATTTTAAAACTTACCCAATTGGTCGGATTCACGTAGGGCAAGCAACCCGAACTTGTAGAAGCGAGTTTCGACTCACGGTTTGCGAGATACGACCGTATACCGCATTATAATAGTTGTTTTCAACCGAATGCGATACGCGACCGTATCTCTCGAACCGTGAGTCGAAAAACACAACCCTCCAAGTTGGTTTGGGTTCCCTTAGGTGACACCAACCAATTCGCAAAGTTTCGTATTTTTGGGAGGCCGTTTGAAGGGTTTTCTAATCTACCCGCACTTAGAAAATTCTAAGTCTAAAACTTGTAGTGCGAGAAAGTTGAGAAAACCGCGCAAACGGTACCCGAAAATTATAAAACTTTCCGACTTGGTCGGATTCACGTAGGGCAAGCCACCCGAACTTGTAGAAGCGAGTTTCGACTCACGGTTCGGGAGATACGGCCGTGTACCGGCTTAAGTTGTTTTTTTCCAATCAAAACCGATACGCGGCCGTATCTCTCGAACCGTGAGTCGAAATTCACTTCTACAACTTCGGGCCACTTCTCGTACGTGTCACCAACCAAATCGCAAAGTTTCGTATTTTTTGGACGCCGTTTGAAGGGTTTTCTAATCTACCCGCACTTAGAAAATTCTAAGTCTAAAACTTGTAGTGCGAGAAAGTTGAGAAAACCGCGCAAACGGTACCCGAAAATTATAAATCTTTCCGACTAGGTCGGATTCACGTAGGGCAAGCCACCCGAACTTGTAGAAGCGAGTTTCGACTCACGGTTCGGGAGATACGGCCGTGTACCGGCTTAAGTTGTTTTTTTCCAATCAAAACCGATACGCGGCCGTATCTCTCGAACCGTGAGTCGAAATTCACTTCTACAACTTCGGGTCACTTCTCGTACGTGTCACCAACCAAATCGCAAAGTTTCGTATTTTTTGGAGGCCATTTGGAGGGTTTTCTAATCTACAAAAACTTAAAGAATTCTAAGTCTGAAACTTATAATGCGAGGAAGTTGAGAAAACCGCACAAACGGCATCCGAAAATTTTAAAACTTTCAGAGTTGGTCAGGTTCACATAGGGCAAGCCACCCGAACTTGTAGAAGCGAGTTTCGAGTCACGGTTTGCGATATACGGCCGTGCACCGCAATACTTGGTTTTTTCCGACCGTAAGCAATACGCGGCCGTAACTCTCGAACCGTGAGTCGAAACTCGCTTCTACAAGTGGGTTTGGCTTGTACTACGTGAGACGAACCTACTGGGAAAGTTTCGTATTTTTTTACGGTCGTTTGCAGGGTTTTCAACCATAACCGCACTGAAAAGTTTATAACTAATTTCGTATATACAATTCTAATTCTACTAGTTACTAATGCAAGCAACGTAATTCGGCAATTGAATATACTTAAGGTCAACCCGAATCTACATCCAAAATCTACTAACGCATTTAAATTTTTTCCCAATTTCTAAATAAATTACTACACACAAATTCAAAAAAAAATACAAATGTACATTATTGGGGTAAAGAAATAGTGTATACCTTACGGAGTAGGTCGAAATCGAGCCAAGCAATGGGTTTTGGAAGAGAACTAGGGTTCCGATTTCGTTCCGAAGAGGGGAAGAGAAGCTAGGGTTTCGAACGTCGGAGTTAGGGGGTTTCAATCTTCGGAGTTGGGAGAGAAGATGGAGTTCTAGGGTTTGGATCGTCGGAGCTAGGGTTTTTTTAGGGTTTTTTTTTTTTTTTTTCCGTCGTTTGGGTCTGGGTTCGTCGAAGAGAGAAGAAGAGAGCGGAAGAAAGAAGACGAACTGTATGTCGACGAAAATGAAAAATATAGCCTTAACCCGTTATTCCGAAGAACGGGTTAAGGCCAACTTTTTTAATTAAATTTTGCCTTAACCCGTCGTTGGCAAGAACGGGTTAAGGCAAGATTTTATGAAAAAAATCTGAACCGTTGGATCTTCGATCCAACGGTCCAGATCGAAGTTCGCACGGGTCCGTGCGAACCGACCCGTTCCGGCCCGTTTGCAACCGAACAACACCCTTTAAGTTTTCCTGTTTTATTTCATCAGTTAAACTGTAGCTAATAAACGACAAATTGTCAAATCTTAACCCAACAACATGATGAGATTGTTCGGTTGCAATTTGCGAACCTCATAATGCAGAAGGTCATAAGCAACCTGCATCTCATTCACACCACACAACATCACCTCACATTAATTATACTTAGTATCAGACACGTGCACACGTGCACGTGGAAAAAATTGAAGGATAATGAAAAGGGTAAGAAGAAAATAATTTCCAAACCGATCCACTGTCAAAAATATTTACAAAAAAGGTCCACTTTCTAAAATATTTACCAAAGTTAGTCAATAATTAAAAAGAAAATAATTTTCAAACTGATCCACTTCCGAAAATATTTACCTAACAGGTCCATTTTCGAAAATATTTACCAAAGTAACCCAACCCGTGCGTTGCACGGGTTGGGTTACTGATTACTGACTAAGGGGTTCTCCCATAGTAGAGATATACTGTATCAGTGAGTATAATATTACTCATCGGTGAATCACACCTCAAAAAAAGGAGAACTCCGAAATCGGAGTAATACACCATGATGACTCGTATATCCAAGCAATAATGTTAGCCCAACCAAAAAAAAATTATATATATATTTTTTACAACCTTATTTGAGAACTAGGTTTGCTCGTTAATGTTGGATATATTGGTATATTCTCTCTATATAAATATAGCACGTGCATATGTGTAACACGTGTAATGAACGTACAATTGATTGGATATTGGAACGAGGGTTTGTGGGCTTATAACCCGATACCCAAACCAGTATTTAGGAATAAATACTGGCTTGTGATAGCAGTCTAGGTATTCCAATTTTGATACCTAGGGTGAATATCTTAAGCAACTTAGATCTAGAGATAAACCCTAACTTCCAATTGTTAATTTCTCACAAAACCTAACAATCTTGAGATATTGATTAATTTTGTGAGATTAATTAAGGGGAATACCATCGGTTGTTGAATCCCGTCGGAACCATCTGGAGCCGTCAGATCTCATCGGAAACTTTGAAGCCGACGTCGGAACCCTAACGCCATCTCTCGCGAAGCCGATCGGTTGCCGTTCGTCGCTCGCCGATCTGCTGCGAAGCCGATCGCTCGGCGTTTCATCGCTCGCCGATCTGCTGCGAAGACGACCGCTCGCCGTTTCGTCGATCGCTGATCGCGTCGCGAGATCGTTCAGGCGCCGAACCCCACCTCTTCCGTTCGCTGTCGACGGCAGTCACGAACTCAGGCGCCAACTCCGACTCCTCTCTCTCTCTTCTTCAAGATCTGTGTGAAACCCTAATTGAAGAAGAAGACGATCTCTCTCCTCTTCAAGATCTGTCTGTGGAATTTAATTGAAGAAGATCTTCAGTGGACCCTAATTGAAGAAGAAGACAGTGAAGAGGATTTTGTATCTCATTATCAGATCTGTTGAGACGCACACAAGGTGTTTGATGCTGGGTTTCTTTGGCGCAGAATAGTTTGTTGTTTGGATTTGTTCCCAACAGACATGAGTCTAATGAATTGAAGGAGAAGAAACAGTGAAAGATAAGTTCTTTACTTTCCTCGTATTAAATTTCTGTTAAATATTTTGTTATGTGCTGGAAGTTCAAAACACTCGTTCTAAAATTATGTTTTGAATCATAGAATTACTATGATGCTAAGTGGTTAAGTTCAAGACTGTATTAATCACTTGTTTAATTAAATACAAGTTGAACAGTTATTTTGGCTATGTGCTAAAACACAATATCTATTTTGATAAGTTAAACTGTATGTTGACTATAAAAATCGGATCTCCAATTAAATTGTTGCTAGAATTAGATTGTGCTAATAATTTGTTTAATTGGCTAATCTTTAACAATTTGATGAATGTAGGAACTCTAATGTTACCTACAAATTGTGTATGTTGGAGATGATGGATATGCATCACGGTTGAATAAGTCTGCACCACGCAGGCTTCTCCATCGAATATGGAAAACACTTCTAACTTGAAGTGTCGGTATGATCTAATCTCATTTTCTTAGTATTTTTTCATGTGATGAATGTGTTAACGTTTTGTGCGTTTGATCATATGATTGAGAGTTTTAGATCATAGTTATTCTCGCTTTGGAAAACTAGCATGTTTATGGTTGTTAAGTGTTTTATCATACTATGTGTATAGATATTTTGACAAATCTATTGTTTGCAGTTTGTGTGAGATTACATATTTATTTCTCTAAAATTTAAAATAAAATAAAATTGTATAAGATGTATAACAAATATCTGTAACTTAGGAGAGAGCATCTCGTAATGCAGAATATGACTCTACTAGTTACGTTGTGTTCCCTCTCGTTCATTGTACTGTGTGTGCAAAGTTGAATTATAATATGTTGGTCATTATCTCATTTAGCGTTATGAAGATGATGAAGAACGAGTAAAGGAAAGAACTCTTTGCTCAATGTGTTTGAGCTAGTGGACATTGTTAGAACCATTAGAAAAAACAAATAATTTTTGAAAATGTGATAGAGTAATTTTGTATTAACTCTTATAAAGTGCATATATTGTCAATCGTTTGTATAAGTTGAGTTTAACAAATGAGACAATTAATAATAATAGTTCTAATTGTGTTCTTGAACATAGCATAATTGGCTAAGATTTGAGAACTATATATTCAATTGTTTGTGAGGAAATGTGATCTAATTATCAAAACTGTGGGGAAATGGAGTTAAAAGCTATTGAGTCAAAGCTTTAACATCCAAGTTGTTTTGAAATTTAGAATCACTATGAACTATATATTAAATTGTTTGTTCTTGTTAAAACTCATAGCCCTACTAAATGACACTCCATTAAAATATGACAAATATGAAAGTTGTGCTCAGATTATAATCACTAGATAATCATTTAGTATGGTCTCTAGGAGCACACAACTTCTTGAGTCAATACATTCTGATATTTGTGATCTCAGTAGCTTTGTGACTAGATGAGACGGTTGTTGGTCAGAAGTATTTAATCTCTTTTGTAGATGATTAATATAAGTCTGTCATATATATGAAGAATGAAACACTTGTTATTCTTAATGAATTAAAAATTATAGCTAAATGCTAAAAATCAAGGGTTCAGATTTGATAGAGGTGGTGAATATGTTTTAACAACTTTAGAGAAGTTTGCATTGAGCATAATCTCTAGTTCACTCTACTTACAACAGTCAAACGGTATTGATAAAAGTTAGAATCAAACACTGAGTGAAATGTTGAATTCTATATTATTGACTGTTGTTTGTCTTGTGTAATTATGAGTGATGTTGTATTGTTAATCATATCTCTAATGTGTTACTACACTCTAAATTGAATACACCTTGTAAATCATGGTATGAAAACACAAACAGTTTTGTTAAAGTGAAAATGTGTGTTGTGATACTTTTGTTAGAGTACATGACCTTAGAAGGCCTAAAGTAAGACCTACAATAAATATTTGTGTGCTTAGAAAGTGCAGAATGTAGCTCTGTGGACAGATGTTGGATCTATCTAATTTGTGTTAGAAGAATCTAGACTTGCAAAGTTCTTTGAGGATATGTTCATCAAAGATAAATGTATGAAATAATCTAGTTCTACAGACATGTTCAATGATTCATTGTTGGAATCAAGAACTAGCCTTACTGACACTTGAAAACTTGAATGACAAATGAGCTAAGAAGAGTCTTTAGTAGACAATGAGATGATTCTGTGTCATACAATAATACTTTAATTTAGTTGATCTGCCGAAAGGGGCTAAAACTATAGTAAGTAAGTGGGGTTTTGTAGAAGAAACTTAATTTTGATTGTTCAGTAGCAATTTTAATGCTTTTTAGTAGCTAACAGATTGACTGAGAAAAATGGGGTAGATTTATTTGATGTCTACTCACATGTTTGTCATATTGCTACAATAAGTATTCTTCTTACCCTTACATCTATTGAAAATTTTGTCATTCATACAGGATAATTAAAAGGCTTTGTACTTGATGTTTTGTACTGAACAGTTTTGTACTGGAAAATTTTGAACTAATATGTTTAGTGAGCAAGATTTACAATATAGTAAAATCATTGTATGTTCTTAAAACATGTATAGCCAACAGATAAATAATTTGACAAATTTTTGAAAGAGCCTAGTATAAGAATCAAGTAATTCAGATCAGTGCCTTCAACTTTGTGGTGTGTCAAATATAGTGGCTATTATTTGCTTGTTCTGTTGACATGCAAGTTCTTGGAAGTGACCTCTCTATTATAAATGAAGTTAAAATTATGCTATCCAAAGAATTCAACACGAAAACCTAGGTACTGTGGACACCATAGTGTAACACCTCGAATTTTTAAAAATATCGGAAACGCTTGTTTTATATATTGGAGTGGTGAATAATTATTTTGATATATTTTATTTTTAAATATGGATATTGGTGTGAGTATTTATTGGACTGGTGTAAATGGTATATTGAAGCATGAGTCGAGTTTTATATGGAAAACTATTGTTTATTTTGTTTTATGATTTTGGAGGATTATTATGGGATGTTTTAATATATTTGGTATTGTTAAAAATAGAGTTGAGGGTTTATTTGAAATATTTTGGAGGTCTAGGGGTCTATTTGTAAATATCCATTTATAAAAATATTATTATTATTATTATTTTATCTCTACTACTATAATGGGAAAACACCTTAGTGTAATTTGTCCTCAACCCAAATATTTTCGAAAGTGGACCAGTTATGGTCTAACTTTGGTAAATATTTTCGAAAGTGGACCAGTTTGGTAAATATTTTCCACAGTGGATCAGTTTGGAAATTATTTTCTTATAACCCCTCCCTCCTTCCTTTCCCTCATCCTCCCCGTTTCTTTTTTATTCCCGATCACAGCCGAACCCATTCGGTTGGACATTCTCCCACCCAAATCTCCTCCACTTCTCCATGGTTTTTAAATTAAACTGAGGGGTATACTAATTGAAGGGTTCTCTACAACGTGGTAGCATCGGATTTTCAAAAGGATTCCGAAAAGGTATACCCTATTTTATTTATTCGTATAAAATTTAGTGTGGTTAGTTTTATTTAGTAGGATTATGATAGTAGAGAGATTTAGAGGTGTTGGAAGTAGAAGATTTGGGAAATTAGTGGGTTGTTAGAGAAGTTGCAATTTGTTAGTAAATTAGGATTTTGGATTTGTACAATAGAGATATATATATATATTAGAAATATCCTTTAGATGGTGGTAAAAATTTTTGTGAGCCATTAGAATAAAATGGGAAGTAGTGATTTTGGCATAAACTCGAATTATGGAGTTTATGAAATCGGGTAGAAAACTCGATCCAAATAATTATAGAAAATGCATATGAGGGTGTAGAGTATTATGAAAGGATTAATATAAATTTAGGATGATTTTTATAGGCTTTCAGCTCAATTAAATTGAGTGAAATGGATTATAGGTAAAAAGTGCACGCTGGGTGTTTGGTGAAATGCCCGCGCGATATAGAGGTCAGAATTGGATGAATTCGGAGGTATAGATGAGTTCCATTATTGTTGTTAACCCTAGTTTGAGTTATTAGGACAAAGAGATTGAAAAAATTAGGAATTAGGAAATTTTCCTATTAGAAAGCCTCCGATCATTATGTGAGTTCTTGTAGCGGGGTTCGAATTTGAAATCCGTCGATGTAGCTCACCTACATATGTCATTTGTGACGCGTGGGTGAAGATGGATTCAAATTTGGAGATCCGTAGGTTGAGTTTTGAGTTTTCAACTAATCGGTTCTATAATTTTTCAATTAGGAGGAAAAAGTCAAACTTCGAATGGCTACAGGACGGACGTGGGACATCGTTTGCTCGATCCATCAGGTGAGTATATTGTATTTATAAATATTTTATATTGTGGCCTAATTTCGTGGCTTTTTGATATGCCTTGTAAGAGTTATAGCAAAAATTGATTTTCAAGGAAAATACGGATTTTTAGGGGCCCGAAAATGGGTTTTTGAGAAATTTAGTGAAATTAATTATTTTAAGTATATAAAACCTATATTATGGGTTAATGTGATGTGTTGATGTATAAAAAATGAATATATTAAATTATTTATGCATATTTTTACCTCGTGCATGTTTTGTGCATGTTTTTGGGGTATATAGGCCAATATAGGCAATCGGGTATATGCGGAGCCTGGTGTATGGGCTAGCATGCCATGGATGGATGTTATAAGATGTAATTAGACGAAATTAATGATTGTGATCATGTTTTGAAGATCTGTGTAATTATAGTGCCTGTTTTGTGCATGTTTTGGGGCATATAAGCCCTTATAGGTGATTTTACTTATATGAAACATGATGTATGAGCTAGTATGTTATAATTAGATATTATGAGATTTAATTAGAGGAAATAGATGATTTTGGCCTCTTTTCTTGGAAACCCGCATGTGTGGTGTATGTTTTGTGTATATATATATAATGATATTGACTCGGGATGTGATAATTGATGAAATTAGTAAGTGGGTATATGTTTACATTAAAATTATGTTCGAAGTGAATTAATGGATAATAATTGATGTTATAATGTGATGAAGTATACATTTTGATACTTTTACGATATGGAATAATATATTGTAGTTCTTTTATTATTATTATAATCTTGGCGCATTAATAATATGCATGGATATGATATGATGGTTTTATATGTTGAATAACAGAATGTATGCATAATGTGGTATAATGATGTGGTACTTAATATTGTGGACACTGGATATGCATTAAATGGCAAGATAAAAGGTGAGATGGTAAGTGTTAATAAAATGTGTTATTATTTTTGTGAGTAAAGTCAAGGTGTGGCAATTATTGAATTCATAAGTGAAATGCGTGTTGATAAAGTAAGCTGAAAAGATGAAATGATTAATGTTAATAATAAATGGTTTTGTTGACCAGTACCTACAGCAATCCTGGGGGTTTGGGCTAGACCTCCTAACGCCCAAGGACCGGCTTGGGAATAGTAGACCCAAACTATGTTTGGGGTGCGTGGATTTTATCGCCCAAGCTATCGGCTTGAGGCCCGGTTTCCCTCGATGACAGCTGTCGCGAGGAAGTACCCAGTTTATCTGGGGCATGGCTTTTCCCTCCTGGCTATCGGCTGGGAGGAAGTACCCAGTTTACCTGGGGCGTGGATTTTCCCTCGATGACAGACGTCGCGAGGAAGTACCCAGTTTATCTGGGGCGTGGTTTTTCCCTCCTGGCTATCGGCTGGGAGGAAGTACCCAGTTTACCTGGGGCGTGGATTTTCCCTCGATGACAGACGTTGCGAGGAAGTACCCAGTTTACCTGGGGCGTGATTTTTCCCTCGCTAGTTCGGCTAGGAGGAAGACGTAGCCTCGGACGAGTAAGACTCTGTGTGAGCATCGGATCGCGTGTTTACTGGGCTGTCGGCTTTCAGTATGTTGGGATACTGTGGCTCACTGGTCGACAAACTAATAAAATAACTTTGCGTGAATAAAAATGTGAATTGTGTGTGGAAAAGAAAGTGGATTGTAAAATGTGAATTGCGTGGGAAAAGAAAGTGGATAGTAAATTGTGAATTGTGCGTGGAAAAGAAAGTGGATAGTAAAATGTGAATCGCGTGTGGAAAAGAAAGTGGATAGTGAAATGTGAACTGTGTGTGGGAAAGAAAGTTGTTGTGAATGAAGTAAATGTGAAAGTGAACGTGTTATGAGTTAATATATGAAAAGAAGTGATAAATGCAGCTTGTGATTAATTTAAGATGAAAATAATAAAAGAGATGGGTTATCATGAATAATACGAAGTAAATGTATTATGTGTGTGATCATTAAAGTAAATACAGATTGAGATGAGTTGTACCTTGGAATTGTGTCAAGGAACTACCCGCCCGCAATTTGTGTGAAAATTGTGGGAACTACCTGCCTTGGCATAATTCGCAGGGTGAGTGGATATAATAGTGGTAATGATTAATAAAAATGAGAAATAAAGTGAAGTGAAGATGATAAGTGATTGAAGTGAAATTAATAATCAAGCTATCGGCTTGAGATGTGATGTGATATTACCCAAACTGTGTGTTTGAGGTACAGTGATTATTATCCAAGCTATCGGCTATGGGATGTGATGTGTGCTGGCTCCAGAGTGTGTTTGGGGATTAAGTGAAAATGATGATAAGATTTATTGTTATAAGAAAAAGTAATTACTAAAGTGATATAATAAGATATGAATGAGCTATAAACATGGTTTTGATGCAATGAGTATAAGTATTCTAATTAATGAGGTGTTAATGATGTGATGAAATGTGAGTAAATCGCATGGGCAATGAGATGTGGTAATTATGTCATAAGATATGAAGGAAGGTGGTAGTATGAGAATAGATGCATATATTTATACTTTTATAACATAATAAAATAAATACCTGTTTTATGAGATTGGGTATGACAATGGTTATTAAAGAAAGTATGTTGTGATATGAGTTTGTGTACCTTGGAAGTGTGTCGGGGAACTACTCACCTGCTATTTCCGTGAAAATGGTGGGAACTACCTGCCTCGGCACAACTTCCAGGATGAATGTGTGTGTTGATGACATAATATAAGTAAATGAAACGCATAGCTAAATAGAGTTGGAGAAATGATGTAATAACACCATGTAGTTATGTTAATATAAATAGTGAAATGCTGATATGATGATAAGTGTGGAAAGATGAATATTCGTATTATGCGAATGTAAGATAAGTATATTTATATATCTATACGAGGTTGATGTGAAGTGTATTATGAAATGTGGGAAGTATGGATAATTAAATAATTGAATGCAGGATTGGCAAAGTATGTGATTTATCACTGTATTGACGATGTTGTTGTGTTCAGGATTCAGGTGGCATTATTTTAATTTGGTATTTGTAAGTTTAAGTATTTTCTTTATACTATTTTAATTTGTCGTTAGATTAGTAATTATACTCACACCAGAAATGGCTAACCCCTTAGTGTTTTGGGGGGTTAGGGGAGTCTGAGGACTACCCTAGATCCCCCACTGTTGCAGGTTCTCATCAGTGCAGAGGTGAGGCGTGGAGTGGTAGTATAACTTTTTATTTTAAAAATTTGTATTATTTAGTTATAGGAATAGTGAAATTTATGATTTAAATTGTATTATGAGTGTATAAGCCTGTATATGACGATGATGAGTATAGTGTGAGGTGGTGTGGTATGTTGGTGACCTGTACCCATTTCGTCGTGGAGTACCAGGCTCTGTGATAAGTTTTACAATGATTTTTCTAAGATTTTACCTCGTTTTTCAAGGAAATTCATAGTTTTTAATTGATATTTGATAATCCGTTATGAGTTTGGCCCCCAGAGCATTATATTATATTGTCTGTATGTTTCTGCTCATTTTGGCCTGGGGAGCCCATGAAAATATTGTGTGGTTTGTGAGCTACGGAATTTTGAGCAGAATTCCGTAAGCTTTTTGTGTTTCGGGGCAAAATTTACAGGGGAGACTCTGCCAAAATTTTCCCTGAAATATAACTTTCTTAGTTTATAATTAAAGTGATATAAAAATTGAAAGAATTGAATTTGGAGACTTAGTTTTGAAAGAAAAAAAAAAAAAAAAAAATTGGGGTGTTACACATAGGTATAAGGGTGAGTTTTCAGTTGGCAAGGGATAACTCTTAGCCAAACTCATCAAATCAAAATGTATTTTAAAAGTGGGGATATAGTGATTGAAAGTGTGTTTTGAAACACCTTATGATTATGATAAAAGGTTGACACCTAATGATGGTACAACTATGAGACAGGTAGATCATTCTAAAGGAATTGACAGTCTCATGTATACAAAGATCTGCACTAGAATAGACATAGCCTTTGAGGTAGGTATGATCTGCAGATTCACTAATAATCCCATACACATTTGAGTGCCCTTAAGAGGCAAATGAGATACCTGAGTGGTATTCAAGAGTTTGCTTTGTGCCACTCTAGTCATTCTTCGAACGAATGACTGACCTGATGCATTATGATGCTCAGAATTTAGTGAAAGTCGATAACTAGTAGATATGTGTTTACACTAGGAGAAACAGAAATGTTATGGAAACAAAAAGCAAACAGGCACTGTGCTATCATCCATGAAATCAAACCTCTATGTGTAATCCTCTGCAGGGGAAAAGGCTGAGTGGATTGAAGAAATTGTTGCGAGTTATCCATTAAGAAGTTTAAGTAACTCTCTAATTCTGTTATGCGACTATAAAGCTACAATGCACTGTAGCTCATAACTCACTCTATAATAGTAAGAGGAGTATATTAAGGCTTAAAGAAGCCTAGTTGAACTTTCTCATAGATAAAGTGCGATTGCGAGGCTAATGCTCTTGCTAAGAGACTTGAAAGTGATCTAATTATCAAAACTGTGGGGGAAAGTGGAGTTAAAAGCAATTGAGTCAAAGCTTTAACATCCAACAAGTTTTGAAATTTAGAATCCAATTGGAACCATAGAGAAGTTCAAACTTAAGCATCAATTTTAGACAGTTGACATGTTTTAGATAATTTTGATGATTCAACATAAATTTCACAAATATATAATGTCATTCCAATTTTGATGGTATTATATATCTAGGAATTTACTTAGAATAATCATATTATTCCAATACGAAACATGAAAATTTGTCGATGTGTTTCCGATGATTAAATTGTCCTAAATATTATTCCAATTTTGATGATATGTCTTTTATGGTTACATGTTTCATTCCAATTTTGATGATTCAATGTTAAACCATGATTGAAACGGCAGTATTTTCATTCCAATATGAAACATGGTATGGTTCTTGTGTAGAAACTATAAAGTTCATGTACTTTACTCATTAAAGATACTTGATTGTGATGCTTGCGTTACATTTTTGCTAAGCTAATTATGAATTGTACTAAGTTCTTTTGTGGAACTAGATACTTTGTGAAATATGTTGGAATTCTTAGAGATGTGTCTCTTGATATTCTAGTTTTCAATAAGCTAGCAAAGATGGAGGAGTTGAATCTGTCAACATAGATTTCAAAATAATGATTTGCTCAAAATGGAGGAGTAAACATAAAGCAGTGTGCAAGGATAGAATTTTAATTTATTTCTTTTGAGAATAAATTAGTCACTTGCTTGGTAAAACTTCTGTTGAGTTTAAGACTCTTGTGTTCATGAGCTTAAAACTCATATTTTGTTCTTGAAGTTTATTTGCTTTGTTTGATTTTGAAACTATAACAGATTATTTCAGTTGGTTTAGTCTTTGTGAACTATTCTAAATTGGATATGGTTTGGAACTAGTTAATTATATTGGTTTAGTCTTGATTGAACTATTCAGTTTTATAATTCTACTGGTTCTTATGAAACTATACCTTTATGATGCTTTTCCTTTATGGACTGCTATCAGCCAGTCAGTTGTATACTGATCTGATGAGATAATCCTATACTTTATATATTGAGAATATAAGAGGAGATTGTTGGATATATTGGTATATTCTCTCTATATAAATATAGCACGTGCATATGTGTAACACGTGTAATGAACGTACAATTGATTGGATATTGGAACGCGGGTTTGTGGGCTTATAACCCGATACCCAAACCAGTATTTAGGAATAAATACTGGCTTGTGATAGTAGTCTAGGTATTCCAATTTTGATACCTAGGGTGAATATCTCAAGCAACTTAGATCTAGAGATAAACCCTAACTTCCAATTGTTAATTTCTCACAAAACCTAACAGTTAATACGTACCTACTTCAGAACGGTATATGTGGTTTGATTATATAAACTAGTTTTGAAAGTTCAACAAATTAATTGAAGTAGCAAACATATTATATGAGGAAGCAGTATATCTACTTTTAAACTCAGCCATCGCTTCTTGATCATTAGTTTGAACATATCTGCATTGCATATAGTTTGTTAGAAACACTGCATAGTGTTTTTTTAAACTTCAGCATCACTTTTAGATACTTGTAATCATTATGCAAGAATATTATCATATAGGTTTAATAGAGCTTACTCTAATCTCATAATACTATGAGAATGTTTAAATACAATGGTAACACAAGTGCAGGTTGAAAGGAATCTACAATACCAATAATGTAAATATTTGTTTGTCTGAGACACAATTTGCAATTAAAATACCTCATATTATTATTTCAACCAAAATAAAATACATGAATTTCTCAAAACTATAATCCAAGCTAATCATTTCTTTTATATCCACTTTATCTCCCCATTGCACCTTTATAAAAAAAATCAAAATAGATAAATAATAAATTTACTTTAGTCTTCTTTCTTGAGTGGATAGTTTGCACCCTTCACTGGTAAACTCCAGTCATCTCAATCCTATATATCCAAACATGTATTAAAAGTTCTTATATGTTATATTATCCATGGCTTCTAATAATCAGTGAAGGGAACACTTCACGATAATATTTTCTCTTATAGTAAAAAAATTAAGGTTGCATATTTGCTAAGTTATTTTAGGTTGCGGGTCAGCTTACCTGTCTTGCTATGGTTTGGAAACCGAAATTGAGGCCACCAAATAATTCATCTCCCACTTGCGTACACCTTAAATCAAAACCAATAAAAAACTCATCAAATATATCACTAAATTAAAAAATGTTAAACTAAAAAATAAAACAATCATACCTCGCTGAACTTAGATCCCACGCACACACAAAATTCGAGCCAGCAAAAAACTGAGTAATCCCCTGCACACACAAAATTAAAAATTAGAATAAGAATTCGGTTAATAAGATAAAATTAGAGTCGTCGCATCGCATATAGAGACTCTCGATTCGGTGAAGGGGAGTCGCCGATAGAAGTCGATTGATATTCGCGCTCGATTTGGTGGAGGTGAGTCACCGATACGGAATCAGCAGCAGATCAGATATCGGCGACCACCTCTTGATTGAGGTTCGATATTGGATTTGGATTTGGATTGCTTTGAGAATTTCAAATTTTCAAAATTTCAAAATTTGAAAGTTTCACAATTTCAAAATTAAAATTTTTAAATATTTTTATTATATTTTATTTAAAAAATTTTTAAAATTTTTTAATTTTAATTTTTTTTAATTTTTTAATTTTTAAATATTTTTAAATATTTTTAATTTTTATAAAAAATTTAAATTTTTTTTATAAGTTTTTTGATATTTTCAATATTTTTAATTTGTTTTAAAAGTTTTTTAATTCTTATTTTTTTTAGTTTTGAATTCTTTTTTTTTTAGTTTTTAATTTTTTAATTTTTAATTTTTTATAAATTTGATAAATTTTTATCTTTTCAATTTTTTGAATAGGGGAGAGAGAGAGAGATAGAGAGAGAGTTAAATAAATAAAGGAGTTGTTTTGGGTGTGGATTTGAATTTGAGTTTTTGGGGAAAACTTGGGGGGGGGGGGGGGGGGGGGGGGGGGGGTTGAATATATTTTGTGAGGTTAGATCTGGACCTTTGATTTTGGGGGGATTGAAGGTGACCCAGTTGATAGCTTTCTTAGTGTTTTATTATGTGGATAGTAGATATTATTGAAGATTTTACAACTTACTCTATTATAATCTTCAGTAGTATTCTACCAACTAATGTTGTAAATAAAAATATCTTAGAAATAATTGTGGATATAGCATTATCTATATAATAAAACACAAAGAAAGCTATCAATTGGCTCTCCTTCAATAGGGTTGAAATCAATGGTCCAGATCTAACCCCACAAAACATATTTTTCCGCCTAAAAGTTTTTTCCCAAAACTCAAATTCAAATCCCCCAAAACAACTTATTTATTTATTTATTTAATTCTTTCTCTCTCTCTCTTTCTCTCTCTTATTCTCTCTCTATTTACTCAGAAATTTATATTTTCAAATTTCAGGTTTGTAAATTTTTAGATTTTTTATGCATTTTTAATTGCTCATGTTACATTGAAACTAGAAAATATCCTATCTCATCAACAGTTAAATTTCATCATTTTTCACACTCAAAGTTCTAAGAAGTTGGATTTTATACCCCCATTTATAATTATTTTTCAACATATACTAATGGAAACATAGACTTCTATTTACAACTAATTATTGTTTTACCATTCAAACTTGAGCTACATAATTATTGTTTTACTGTTTATAAGACTTTCATATGCTGTACTGTTTCGAAGACGTGCCGTAGGCACGTGCCCACGGGCAAATCTAGTTAATATTTAAAATCCAAATAATATATGTTGGGAAAGAAATTCTATGGAACTGCACTCACTGGATTCCTATCAGAAATCCAAATGCCTATTGGCCAAGGTATAATGTGGGGGAACGAAAAGCTCTGCTGTTTGATCTGAAAGAGGTCATTACATAACTTGTATTAATATAGAGCAATATAGGGATGGCAAACGGGTCTGGTCGACCCGCGAACGGTCTGCGACCCACCCGTATAACCCGGCCCACGAAACGACGGTTCGGGTTCTGGTCGAACACGTTAATGTTAACGGGTCGACCCGAGTCGCGAATTAAACGAATTCAACCCATTTAACCCAGCCCGTTAACCAGCCAAAAATGATCCGATCCGCCCGCCAACGCACGGGTCGACCCGCGGATTGCCCGTACAGGTCAAACGTTCAACCCGCCTTGGGTCGACCCGCGGATTGCAAACCGTTTGACCCGTATGTTCAACCCGTACGGGTCAAACGTTCGACCTGCCCCGGGTCGACCATTGACCCGCGGGTCCAACGGGTTGCCAGCGCTACAGTAACGCCGCTACTGTACAACCGAGAGTAGGGTTGGCATTCGGGTTGACCGGGTCGGGTCGGGTCGAGGGTTAACCGGGCCGGGCCAGGTCAAAGAGGTGAATTCGCGACCTGCCCAACCCGTGAACCCTTTCGGGTCCAACCCGGGTCGGGTCGGGTCGCGGGTTGGCCCGGTTAGGGAGTTTTTTTTTTAATTTTTTAAAAAAACTTTAAAAAAGTAATTTTAATAATAAACATTAAAAATTGTAATAATAATAAGATTGAAAGAGTGAAATTGCCAAAAAAAATGATATATTATTCATATGATTTCAAGTTATACAAGTTTCATAATTTGTAATAAGAAATAAAGATTTTCTACAAATTTGTTTTATACAATAAAAAATTTCTTATATACAATTTCAATTTACGTCAATTTTCTTAATTTTAAATAACAAGCAAAGATTTAATACAATTTTTTTTATCTATTTACAATTGTCTTCAATTTGTTGGTCTTCAATTTGTTGTTGTTGGTCTTGAATTCTTCATTTTGGTTGCTATTGTTGTTGTTGTTCTTCTTCTTCCGGCGAGTTGCACCCACTTGTGGACGTAGATAATGCTTTTCCTTGTGTCCTATCTTCGGCCTTCAGCCAGTCTTCTGTACAAACGAGCATCTCTAACGATTGGGGCGTCAAGCGATTTCTATAATCAGTTAGAAGCCTGCCACTTGTAGAAAATGTACTTTCAGAAGCAACTGTAGAGACAGGAGGAGTTAGTAGATCTTTATCCATATATTTAAGAATACTATAAGTGTGTTCATGGTCTTTCCACCATTGTAAAATATCTAGTGAAGAACTAAAAGACTCAGAATCTTGTTGCTTATACCAATTTAATTCATTTGGTTGATTAGTCATAGGTTTTTTTGATTGAATTTGTGCAAATAAATTAAATGTTCTATCATCAAATTTACTCTTACCCTTACCTTTAGAAATAGCAGAAGAAGAAATAACTACAGAAGTTGTACTACTAGAAGCACTTCCCCCTCTCTCTATATATCTCATTGGATCACTTCCCCCCCCTCTCTCTCTCTCTCTCTACACACACACACACACACACACAAGTAATTTACACGTGCGATGCACGTTTTAATAATTTCAAAAATTAAAAATGAAAACTCTGACGTAGGTAGGATTTGAACCGGAAATCTCCTTAATATTAGTTATGTACGTGCGTTGCACATGTTGGTCGAATGACAAAATGACAAATAACACCAAGACCTTCTCCCATTATAATATTACTAGTAATTTACACGTGCGATGCACGTTTTAATAATTTTAAAAAATAAAAATGAAAACTCTGACATAAGGAGGATTTGAACCGGAAACTTCCTTTCTTTATATTAGTTATGTACGTGCGCTGCACATATTGATAAAATGACAAAATGACAAATGATACTAAGGCCTTCTCCCATTATAATATTATATATATATATGTATATATATATTATTTTTTTTGGACGAAACATCATTTAAAACATCATTTAAAATATTATTAAAGTTTGATTCTTATTTAAAAAATCATGAAGTTTTAAAAATTTTCCAACGGACGAAACATCATTTTTTAAAAATTTATGCATTTTTAAGATTTTCACCACTGCAGAAAAGGATCTAAATGCTATTTTATATTATACATATATACATAATATAGCTCTAACGGTTGTAGATGCTCTAAGCAATTATTGAAAAAATGCTTTGTATGAATTTTATCTTTAAGGGTATAATAGTTAAAAAAAAAAGTAATCAAAATATTACTACATTTAGCATTTTTTCTTTAATAAATGAAAGATTTTTTTTTGGAAATAGACGAAATCTTTTATCAGTTAAAGTTTGACTTATCGAGAATCTTTGAAAACATCAGCATGTTAAAAATGATGGAAATTTGAAATTTGAATTTGATGGTTATTTTTGAATGATATTTTTATGTTATAAATTGGTCATCATTTTTTGGCGCAACTCATCTCTAATCTCTAATATCTATCTAATCTATCTAATCTAATCTAATATTATACAAAGAGAGCTGAATTTGTCATTTGTAAGAGCATCCTCAGTTGTTTGCTAATTATCCATAAAATGCATTTTATAGTAAACGACGAGCTGCAGTCGTTATTTTGGCTAAAAAACAATAGTAGATTGCTATAAATTAAAATGAATTTGAGAATTATGCATAATTTAAACGATGCAACTTCAACTAAAAAAATATTATTTTAATAGTCAGACGCAACTTCAACTTCCGTCCCTTCATTAAAAAAATAATTTTTCGTAATTTAAAATGTAGAAAAACAAAAAAAAACCCTCTGATGCAACTTCTCTTTGCGTCCCTCCATTTTCCATGATTGTCGGACGCAACTTCTCTTTGCGTCCTTCAATTTTTGTTTTTTAAAATTTTTTTTCTTCCCGACGCAACTTCAAACTCCGTCTGAAGATTATTTTTTATTAGATTGCTATATAATACCATTCGACGACTGCGGCAAATTGTAAAAATGCTATATGTATATATGCGTTTATGCATTTTTCGCAATCATTACCGTGGATGCTCTAAACAATAGCCACTAGTTGTGTGTGCATTTTTTCCCCACTCCCCTGGGCTCACTTGTTGGGACCAACCCTGGCTCACCGCTGTTCTCTGTTACCAGTCAATAATAAAGACTTGAGTCTCCTCTTCCGTCCACTCCCACGAAAACCATTGGCAAGTATTTCAACCTTTTGAAGAAAAGGTGGCCAGACTCCACCTTTTCTTCCCCCGCAAAAAAAAAAAAAAAAAGGAATTTCAGCCTTTTTAAAATATTGGAAATATAGACATATTCTCAATGTAAAGAGAATGTTATTCTATATAATATTATATGTGGAAACATATTTGCATGTGTTATTTGATAGTTAATGGACCGGGTTGAGTGTGTATAAAGTCCATACCCAAGACACGATCTTATCTCATATATACTAGTCTTGTGGTAGTGTCAGAGATTATTCCAATTATGATAATTAGGGTATAATATCTCAAGCAATAGAGATATTAAACCTAATCCTAATTTCTCTTTGTTCTTATTTTCATCATTAATTTTGAGTTTAAGAGAGATCGTCATTGTCGTCGAAATCACCGTTCAACGAAATTTCTGTAAATCGGGGGGGGGGGGGGGGGTGAATAGGGTGATCGTGCGGAATTAAAAATAATAAAATAAAGTAAAGTAAATGTAAGAGTGATAAGAAAAGCAAACACAGATGATGCAGCGATATAACGTGGTTCGACCCCCAGGTCTATGTCCACATCACCTACTTGTAGCAATTCTCCGCCACAAGCGTTTCACTATACTCAAAACCCATGTACAATGATTCTCGGATTCATGCCAAGAGACCTATTACACCCACAAGACTTCTAATCCAAGTCCCGTCAGTCTCACCGAAGTGGAAAAGAAATGAAAAGAAAACTCAAGGTCGTTAATGATCTTGGTTGAAGAATACAACCAAATAAACGCTCACACTCGGATTGATTAAGAATAAAGGATTGGTTCAGAAATTTTCTCAAAAGTAATTAG
Organism: Hemerocallis citrina; assembly: GCA_017893485.1. Lineage (NCBI taxonomy): Eukaryota > Viridiplantae > Streptophyta > Magnoliopsida > Asparagales > Asphodelaceae > Hemerocallis > Hemerocallis citrina. The sequence goes on from JACEHZ010000387.1 coordinate 355,537, forward strand.
GTTAAGAATACACAGTGGATTCGTCAATATTAATAGATAGGGAAGTGTACCGATCAAAAATAGAAACCATACTTTTCAAGAATATACACAGCGCAAAGTGCGGTCGACCGTTATTTTGGTGCGGTCGACCGTTCAGCTCTCTGACGAAAAGTAGAGAGGTGAAAGGTCGACCGCTTCTCAAGCAACTCAAGGTTGCAGTCGACTGCGATACGATCGACCGGTCATGAAGTACGGTCGACCGGTATCGCAATGTATATTCCGACTCCACCCTGTTTTCTTAGCATAAACTAATCCATCTTTAATCAATATTATACATCTCAAGAAGTAAAAAACGTTTTTCGTCTAAAGGTTTTGTAAAAATATCAGCAAGTTGCGACTCAGTGTAAATATACTCAAGTAAAATATCTCCCTTTTGAAAGTGATCTTTAATGAAATGATAACTAATATCAATGTGTTTCGTGCGACTGTGTTGGTCAGAATTTTTGGTCATATGAACGGTGCTAGTGTTGTCACATTTTATTGGAATATGATCAAAGAATACTTTATAATCCTTGAGAGTATGTTTCATCCATAATACCTACGCACAACAGGATCCTGCCGCAATATACTCAGCTTCGACAGTAGAGAGAGTAACAGAATTTTGCTTCTTGGATGCCCACGAGACAAGGCAGTCGCCCAAGAAGTGACATGTACCACTAGTGCTCTTTCTATCTGTCAAGCTCCCTGCATAGTCTGCATCAGAGTATCCTACATTCCTACAAGAGAAAAATTTCTATTTTTCGGATACCAAAGACCAGTATTTAGTGTGCCTTTGAGATATCGAATGATACGCTTAACGACAATCAAATGTGATTCTTTGGGACACGATTGAAAACGTGCACATAAACAGACACTAAACATAATATCAGGACGGGATGCAGTAATATAAAGTAAACTACCGATCGTACCTCTGTAAGTAGAAATATCAACATTGTTACCAGATTCGTCTTTGGGTAACTTAGTGGTAGTGGCCATTGAAGTTTTGTAAGCATTAGCATTTTCAAGTCCGAACTTCTTGATAAGTTCTGTTGCGTAATTGGATTGGTTCATAAATATGCCATCCTTTCTTTGTTGTATTTGAAGTCCAAGAAAATACGTTAGTTCTCCCATCATACTCATTTCGAACTCATCCTGTATTTACTTTGAAAACTCCTTGCAAAGATTTTCATTAGTGGATCCAAATATAATATCATCAATATAAATTTGAACGATTAAAATATCTTTAAAAGCATGCTTTATAAATAGTGTAGTGTCAACTTTTCCTTTAAAAAAGCCTATGTGAAGAAGAAATGAACTCAGCCGTTCATACCAAGCACGAGGGGCTTGCTTCCAACAATAAAGAGCTTTATCAAGCCAAAAAATATGGTTTGGGTGTGTGGGATCAGTGAATCCCAGTGGTTGTGCCACATAAATTCTTCCGAAATAAATCTATTTAAAAATGCACTTTTAACATCTATTTGAAAAAGAGTAAAATCCATATATGCAGTAAAAGCAAGTAAAATACGAATGGCTTCAAGCCTAGCAACCGGTGCAAAAGTTTCATCAAAATCTACACCCTCTTGTTGATTATAACCTTGTGCAAACAAGACGGGCCTTATTCCTAGAGATCGAACCATATTCATCTAACTTGTTCCTAAACACCCACTTAGTGCCAAGTATAGTCCTGTTGTGAGGTCGAGGAACATGTCTCCATACTTGATTCCGTTCGAATTGATTAAGTTCTTCTTGCATTGCAATGATCTAATCATTATCTTGCAAGACCTCCTTAATATTCTTAGGTTCAAGTATGGAAACGAAAGCGGTAAAACACATAAAATTTTGAGCTCGAGTGCGAGTAGTTACTCCTTTTGACATATCACTTCGTATAAGAGATGGTGGATGACTAGACGTGATTTTCCATGCAGGACGTCTCTCACTTGTAGAGCCTTGATATTGTATATTTTCATCTTTCATGGCATCAATTTGTTGTATAGGAATCTCATTGATTTGGTTTTTTGGTTCATCTTTGTCTTGAAGCACCACCTGATTTTGATCATTTGCTTGTGGTTCTTCTTCAATAGGTACATGTTTCTTTTCAACACGAACCCCTGTCTTATCATCATCAACAATATGTAATGTTTCTTTGGAGTAGGGATTAGTTTCATCAAAAATAATATCAATAAATTCCTGAATTGTGCATCTTCTTTTGTTGAATAAACGATATGCTTTGCTACTAAGAGAATATCCAGGAAAACACCTTCATCACTTTTACCATCAAACTTCCCCAAGTTATCAAGGCTATTTAAAATGAATACTTTGCATCCGAAGACACGAAAGTAGCTTAGGTTGGGAAGTTTGCCATAATATAGTTCAAAAGGAGTTTTTTCAAGATATTTTCTAATGATTACTTGGTTTATGGTATAGCATGCTGTATTGACAGTCTCTGCCCAAAATGATTTAGGTAAATCTTTTTCATTAAGCATGATACGAGCCATTTCTTGAAGAGATCGGTTCTTCCTTTCAATAATCCCATTTTGTTGGGGAGTGCGAAGACATGCGAACTCATGTTTTATTTCCTTTTTGTCACAAAATGATGTGAAGAGTTCGTTTTGAAATTTTCTACCATGATCACTACGAATAGTAACAATGGTGATGCTTTTCTCATTTTCCACTCTATGACAGAATTTTTAAAATACATATACTGTATCATCTTTTTGTGGCAAAAAGGCAATCCAAGTAAATCTACTATAATCATCAACAATTACAAAAGCATATCGTGCACCACCATTACTACGTGTTCGTGATAGACCAAAAAGATCCATGTGTAAGAGTTCAACGGGTCTAGAAGTTGAACCATTTTCTTTGATTTGTGTGAACTTTTAGTTTGCTTACCAAATTGGCATGACTCACACGGTTTGTCTTTTTCGAATTTTATTTTGGGAATTCCTCTCACAGGCTCCTTGCTTATAAGTTTGTTGAGTCCATGGCCGTGTGACCAAGCCTTCGATGCCATAGCCATCCATCCTCATTTTGTGTGACAAAGCATCACATACTTTTCTGTGCTAATTCATTTAAATTTATGACATATACATTGTTGCATCTGTTAGCAAGAAGTAAACAGAATTTATTGTTATCTAGTACAGTGCATGTATTTTTATCAAAAATAACAGTGTACCATTTATCACATAGTTGGCTAACACTAATTAAGTTATGCTTTCGACCTCTTACCAATAGAACATCCTCAATAGAACATGAGGAACCAAAGTTAATTTCACCTTTACCAATGATTTGACTAGTGCTATTATCTCCAAAGATGATGTCCTTCCTCTTTTCCCTTGATAGTGATGAAAAATATCTGCTGTCACCAGTCATGTGATTTGAGTATCCACTATTAAGGTACCACCGATCTTTAGTCTTGATGCGTTGAGGTACCTACATCAAGATTAGTAGGTATAATTTTGCGTGCCCAAGTTTGTTTTGAACCTGCATTTGTATTCTTTCTCATCCACACAAGATTAGTATTCCTTTTTAGTAAACAGTTATAAGAAATATGCCCAAATCTACAGCAAAAATGACATGTGATTCGACTACGCCTTGGGTCATGCACACTTGTATGAATTATATTTATTTTGTGATTGTGTTGATTTTTATACAAGTGTGTATGACATGATGGTTTTTGATAAGGTATTGGCTCTTCGTAACCAAGTCTTCGTGTAACTCCTATTTCTCCGTATTTGTATTTTGTACTGTTTGAGCCTTATTGTACTCTTTCGTCTATTTATGATATCATGTAATTTCTTCTGATTGAATGGAATTATTATTCTCGTCTCAACTCAAATTTGGGTCCTTCTTAACTAATTCATTGTGTACCATTTGTATCGTTCTTCATGAACAATAGATCAATTCTTCTCCTTTATCTCTCTAATATCTATTTTAATGCATTTTGATCACTTCTCCTGTTGGGCTCTTTTTGAAACGGATCCCCAAAACTCTCAAACCCGCAAACCCGCTAACCTAGTATATAAACCCTACCCTAACCCTAATCTCTACTGTTAAAACCTAACCCCTAATCCTTCCGCCGCTAATCATCTTCCCCATCTTCGTCTCCATCCATCGCCAACCCATTTCTCCACACCTCCGACCACCTCTACTCGACCCCTCACCGCCTCGTCGACCCCCTCAGCACCACCGCCTCCACAAACCTCCATCGACGTCGCCTCCATCTCCCCACAGCGCCGCCGAGTCCCTGTTTTCCCTCTCCCCTGTTCGAAACCACGAACAGAGCCCGCCGAGCGTCGCTTCTCGACGTCGTCGCCGCCTCACCGCACTCCGTCACCCCCGCCGTCGCCGCTGCACCCCCATCTCTCCCCGCTCTCTCGCTCTGTTTTCGAACGAAGAAGAAGAACGAAGAAGAAGGAGAAAAGAGCGGGAGCGATTCTCAGCCGCCAGATCTCATCAAGATTCGCGCTCTTGATCGGTGTTCTATGTTCGTTCCGCAGCAGATCCGATCCCGTGTTCGCTGTTCTGGGATTGGATCCGGTGCACAGGAGTGATCTGATTGGACGTGTTGCTGTTTCGTGTTCTACCCGCAGCGGATCCGAGCTTGCTGAACGCTGTTTTGGACCGATCGTGTGTGCGAGGAAAGCTCGATCTTCGATCAATTTTTGGACGCGCTTTTTGAGGACATCTTCGGGGATTTTTCTTCTCAATTGCTTCAACAAGCGGAGTTTATAATCGTCGATTTAAGGCAAGTAACCTTGTACATCTTATTGTCCTAGTACAAGTCTTCTTGAAATACCACATATAGTTAGATTGTGACTCCCTTTGAAATATCATAGTAAATCAATTTGAACCTTCAAACTCAAAAATCTAAGAGTCACAAAACTTCCTCGTATTAAATAATAATTCAATTGGACTCTTTTATCTCCTTGAACACATGAATCACATGGACATATGAATTAAGGACCCCTAAAATTTGTAGACGCATATAAAGTTAGTATTTTGACGAATTTGCGACTATTATGACTTGAAAAATATTTATTAGTTGCTGTTTTGATCTCCATGATTATGTGTTTATGCTACTTAACAACTTAGACACCAAATTACATATTTCCATGAACCCTACATTAGTAGATAAATTCTGAATGTTGCTGTCTGGATTTTCTTTTGAGGTTTCGACCCTTTTATCATTGGAATTTGGGCCCGAGGCCTGAATACAAAATGTAGATCCGGATGTGTAGATATCGATAGACTCCAAGTTGATCGATATTGGAGTTACGGTTTAGGAGTTATGGCAGTTTTACCGCAGCTGTGTCAGTAGACGCAGTTTTGCAAAACTGCTGTATATATTTACTTTATAAATTATTTCAGCGGTGTAAACAGCGAGCGTTTGACCCCAAATTTTATATGTAGTTGCTGGACACCCTATAGGACATCTCCAATTTTTCTTAGAATTAATTTATATTATTTCAATCCTGTTCCACATGTATAAATACAAGAACACAAAATCTGCCTGAACAAATGTGACAAGCCGGGTTGAGGGAAGGACTATAGAGTGGACAACATAGGTAAGTGTACTCGGAAGGGGGCCCGTGTTTCCCAAGTTGTATGTTAAAATGGAACTAAGTGCCACGTAGAACTAAGTGCCACGTCATGGTGACGGGGGCCACCTCTAGAGCCTACGGGGGCCACCTCTAGAGCCCATTATATGATTACATGATATATGTTTGAAATCACCTGGAACCACGTAGAACTAAGTGCCACGTCATGGTGACGGGGGCCACCTCTAGAGCCTACGGGGGCCACCTCTAGAGCCCATGGTTGATCACCTGCTTGTTGATGCCTGAGTACACCGCCCTATAGACTCCATTACTAGGTCTAAGCGCAATTGATTTGACTGTAGCAACCATGTAGTATAATGGATGCATGTCGTGCTACCTAGATAGTAATGACTACAAGACTTGAACTTGACACCTGTCACTTGATACCTGATGATATGATACATGAAACATGACACCTGAGACTTAAAGCCTGGAACTTGATACTTGGACTTGACATTTGAGACCTGACATTTAAATGACATATGACACTAGACTTGAGGTTGTCGCTTGATATTAAATACCCCTATAAGTATACCTGACATGTGTTTCACCACTAACAGTTGTTATCCAATCTAGTTATTAAGATGTTCCCTCTTGCTAGCTAGTCTTTGAATTTGCCACTACTTCTTATAACTCTGCTTATTCTTGATTCCAATTCTTGTTTTCCCCTTTCTTGTACTTGCTTTTACTATTTGTGGCCCTAACTTGCACTAAGGGCATTTTCTCTTGTTTCCCCTCTTGTTTCCTGTTTATCTTTTATTAAGAAGACTTGGGAGACAAACTACCTGCCGGAATTGGTGAGCAGACATTTCAGGTTTTGCTTGGAGCAAGGATCTGTTTAAATAGTTGCTTTCCTTAAGGTATTTATTTCTTCCGTTGTTTAAGACTTGTTTCCGAGTTTATACTTGATCCAGACATGCGAACTATTTGAACATTATTATTTGTTTAAATTGTTTTCTGCTGCTTAATAAATTATTCATGCATGCTTGGTTATATATATTTCTCTTGTATATTCTTGTTATGATGCTGAGTCGATCCTACAGCTTATGGATGATGTAAAAATCATTCGCTGGGCTTCGTCACGTACTCGTATTCCATATTTTTGGGAAGCGGGGCGTGACACTTCGATTATCATGATAGGATCTTGAATATTTTGTAATAAAATAACTGGGCCCTTCATACTTTTCAATAATTTTTTCAAGCTCAATTATCTTTTTACACAGTCTTTTTCTAGTTATCGCTTCGTCTTTTGTGTTCCAACGAAGAGTCTTAGTGTGGCATCAAGAATCCTATTTTGTTTAAGGGCTTCATTACATCCTTCCACTACTTCATCAAATTTTCTTTTACTTTCATCTAAATCATTTGTGAGCTTGGTAATATAAACATATTTCTCATGAATCTCTCTTAAGTGATCATCATGTTCGCTAACGATTCACAAATTTGTTGTTTTAAAATCTCATTTTTTTCTAACAAAACATCATAATCTTTTCGACATGACTCAAGTTTTTCCAAAATTAAGGCATTCTTATTTTTCAGTTTGTGATTTTTTTTGTTATGCAAACGTCATGTATTTCATTAGAATTTTATTTATATTGCTTAAGTTCACAACTTAGTTTCTTAGCATAGTCTTTCAAACCATTACACATATCTACAAGTTCATCATAAGTTGGTTTTTCGATTACCTCTTCTTGAGAAGGTGATTGCACCTCACCGCTCCCAAGAGCCAGGAAGCCGACGTTGTCGTAACCTTGCTCTTCCTCATTTGAATTCGAGTCTAGCCAAGTTGTTTTTAGCGCCTTCTTTTTCTGACTTGGATTTGAGCGACAGTGGTCCCTGTTTCTGTCTTGTTGAATAGGATAGTTTGCACGGAGTGGAAAAGAAATGAAAAGAAATGACTTCTAATCCAAGTCCCATCAATCTCATCGAAGTGGAAAAGAAATGAAAAGAAATCTCAAGATCGTTAATGATCTTGACTGAAGAATATAACCAAATAAACGCACATACTCGGATTGATTAAGAATAAAGGATTAGTTCAGAAATTTTCTCAGAAGTAATTAGGTTAAGAATACATAGTGGATTCGTCAATATTAATAGACGGGGAAGTGTATTGATCAAAAATAGAAACGATACTTTCCAAAAATATACATAGGACAAAGTGCGGTCGACCGTCATTTTGGTGCGGTCGACCGTTCAGCTCTCTGACGTAAAGTAGAGAGGTGAAAGGTCGATCGCTTCTCAAGCAACTCAAGGTTGCGGTCGATTGCGATACGGTCGACCGGTCATGAAGTACGGTCGACCGGTATCGCGCTGTATATTCCGAATCCACCCTGTTTTCTTACCATAAACTAATCCATCTTTAATCAATCTTATACATTTAAAAACTCATGAAAATAGAAAGAAAAATTTAGGCATTTGATATCTTTCTTTTTTGCTTGTAGACTAATTAATTATGAACTCTTTTTGAATATCTTCCTCTTTTGCTTGTATATGCAATATTCCTTTATTACTTTCCTTGTTTGTATATTTGTGAATCTCTCTTGGATCTCTTTTTGATATTATTTGATCCTGAAAATCTAACACACTAAATTCAAACTTATTAGTATGAGTGAGCATGTTTTGTGCACACCAAACTAAGAGTGAACAATATCGTTGTCGTCGCCGCTAGTAGCCATTAGCCACCACCGCAAGTTGCCGTTGCGACTGCCTTTCTCTGTGTGAGATCTGAGAAGACCCAACTTAGATCCAACTATTTCATTGGAGGTGTTTGGTGTACGGGCTCTTGGATTTGATCCAGATCCAATCTAAATGGAGCTATCCCATAGACTGCGTCTTATTGTTTCGTGTTCGAGCCAGAGTAGCAAATCGATTGTGGTTGTTGCTGCTTGGAATAAATCCAACCAACACAAGTGTGTTGTTGACCAAGGATTGGTTTTTGATATTGTTGTGTGTTTGGCCAATAAATTTTTCATTTATTTGTTGAATAGCTAAATTAACCGAAAACGGCATGGCTATATTTAACATCAAAACACTCGGAAAAGCCCACATACAACGAATATTTTTTGTTGCCGTCGGAATAAGCAGAGGTCCAAATCCTATTAAAAAAGTAATTGGAAATGTAAGAAAGGGTATTTTCCATGCATATTTATATGTATGTTCCATATGTAAAAAAAAATCTGAAATCATTTAATTATTTCCAATTCACAATTATTATTATTTTTTGAAAGAATCAAAAAAATCAACAAAAAGATAAGAAATAACTCAAATATTTGGACTTTCATTATTCTGACTTTTCTCAGATATTGGAAACATTCAAATTCAAAAGGTTCTAATTGTTTGGTCAAATGATATCATCAAATCATTTTTAGCTAATGTGCTGATTGATTCATATCCAACCCACATACCCCTTGATATTCATGACAATTCGGTCAATTTGAAACTTTAAGATTCGTGTTTATTTTTTAAATTTTTTTCTGTTTTAATTATTTATTACGCAATTTTACATAAAAATGCCTCCTTTTACTGAAATTATGTAAGCATCATTTTTTCAGAACAAAACCTCAATTTTATGGAACCTATCGTTTATTTCTTTAAGATGGAAGAACAATATCGTTCGTACAAGTTCCTAAATTATAGGGATTTAGCGATTATGATTTCAACAGTTAGAAGAGAAATCACAGTATGAGATATGGATGCAATTGTTGGAGATGGTGCGAGCAGTGGGGATGTTGTTTGGATGGATCCAAATATGAAAATAAGTTGTTCTTCGTACCAATAATTTAAATTGTTTGTTTAAATTTTGTTGCTAACTGTTAAAATTCAAAACCATATTAACCGTTATTTAATTAGATGTAAGATTGAATAATTATTTCAGCTATGTGCTATAAATCAAATATTTATTTTTGGAGAGACAAATTATAATTTTGACTATAATTTGAATATCCAATTAATTGTTATTAAAATATAATAGGGCCAATAATTTGTTTAATTGGTTAATTTCTAACTATTTTGATGATTGTAGAAATTTCAAGTTACCTACCAATTGTATGTGTTGGAGACAATGGATTCCTCTCAAACTAGATGTTTGTCATATAGTTGAATACGTCACATAGTATGATTCTCCATCGAATTTGAAAAACACTTTTAACTTAAAGTGTCGGTATGATATACTCTCATCTTTATTAGTATTTTCATGATGAATGCACTATCTCAACTTAGATTATATGATCGGTGATGCATTGTGGGATTAATCACTTGTTTGAGAATTTTATGTCATAATTAATCTCGTGATTATAACTAGCATGTTTAGAGTTTCTTAGTATGCCATATCGCACTGTGTGTATAAATATAGAAGTTAGCCATTCGCTTGCAATTTGTGCGAGATCATATATTTGCTTCTCAAATAAAGATTGATGCATAAGTTTTGTGACAAATGCCTGTAACTTAGGTGGGAACATCATGTAATGGAGGATGTGACTCAATTAGTTATGTTTTGTTCTTTCCGTTAATTGTACAGTGTGTGCAAAGTTGAATTATAACATATTGGGTAGGGTTGGTGACTAATCCGGGCTGCAGCCCGGAGGGCCCGACCTTGTAGTGGTCGATTCCGGGCCCGAATTTGTATTTTTATATATTTTTTACTTATTCTTTTTCCCTTTCCCTCTATTGGGTTTTCAATTTGTTCTAAAAAACTAGTCTTTTTATGGTTGTTATGGAGGTAAATTGATAGTTAAGAATTAAATAAGTAACCTCAAACCAACGACCGGTCTGACCAACCGTTGAGCCCGCAGGGCTGAATCGGACTGGACCGGACCAATTGACCCTGACCGACCCCTTAAATTTTAACGGGCTAGCCTGGGCCTGGACTGTCTGATGGTGGTCCGCTTCGGGCTGAAATCAGTTATGGGTCGCGTTCCAGGCGGGCCGCTGGCCAGATCCGCCTGGTTTCCAACCCTACTATTGGGTAATAGGATGATGATTTCTCTATTTTGCTTCCCTATTTTGAATGGACATTCCTTAGATAAGATGCGACTGAGTAGCAGGGGAAAATATAGTTGATTTTGAAATGATTTTGGTTTGTCAAGATGGAACCTAGTTTTTTTTTTTTTTTTTGGAAATGATTCGGATGTGTTATATGATTGTAGCTTTGGTACAACAATAGTAGACCTACTTTTTTTTTTTGATGAAACGGATAGAGTCTTGCGACTCCAGCCAGCATAATCAATTATATTAAACGAAACTGTACAATAGGCAGTTCTACAAGGCGTAAAACCAGCAAGCGAACAACCAAAAACAACCGAAAAACAAAGTGACACACAGAGAGAAGATACAAAAGCGAACTCAGGCTGTAAATACATAAACCCAGCCGCTAGAATAAACTAAGACTAATGGCAGGCTAGCAGTCGGAGAGGCAAGACGCGAGACTAAGAGAAGCCTCACTCCCACGTCCACCCCCACAACGGAAAGACCAACACCAGCATAGATCGCTCCCTGCCAAGCCACCATACAAGATCAAGCCGGAAGGAAAAGGAATAGAACCAACTGCGGTCAAGCGATCGCAGAGAGGCGGAGGCCAGAAAACGCAAACCCAAAGCCTCCAACCGTCGACACCTCACAGGCCAGAATGCACTGACGCCAGACAACCACAAAGCGCCGCAAGGGGGCTAGGGCGACAAAGCTCACCGACGACAGGTTGCAACTAAAGACTGTCTCAAGTCAGGCAACAACAAACATTCTCATCTCAAAAATGCTCACCGAAGTCCGACAACCAAAGACAGCTGCAAGAAGGCTGGAAACAACGAAAGGCATATATGCCAAGAAACATTCAACCATAAATAGTGGAAGGAATTAAACTAGGGTACCACAATCCAAACACAAAATGAAAGGAGGCAAGTTCCTCCATACCCAGCGCTCAGCGCTGCGGCACACCGAAAAACCTCTAATACACCCAGCTCATAATGGCAGTAAAGCAATCGAAAGGCACACATAAATAGCCAAAAGACAAAGAGAAAAAAATTCCATTTGAGAGAAACATGAAACAAAGCTGCTAAAACAACCATATACCAACATCCCAGTACAGTCAGGGGAGTAGGCTAGAATAGCCCGCCCAAAAGCACCCAGAGCTACAAAAGTAGAAGATAGTTGTAAAAAAAAACTAAACCCTTCCTTAGAATAAGGATAGGAAAAAGTGAACGTCACAGAAAGTATCCTATTAACAGAGATAAGAAGAATAAAACATCCACTACGCTACATGCATAGCTGAAACGAAGCAAGACAACTGGTGCACATCGGAATAGCATAAAAAAGGGAGGTAATCCAAAAGCTCCTTCAAGCCTGCGAAAAAAGTCCGAGACGATAATTTAAATGCAGAAAACAACAAGAAGATTTTAAAGCATTAAGGTTACGGAGGCAAAGTAATGATTCATCTAGTCGGCGACTGTTAAGAGAAAATCTAGCTTCGAGTTTTAACTTCGAGGATAAGAAATTGAAAAGAAATAAAAAGTCTTCAATGATGGTATAGATAGGGGAAGCGCTGTGTTTAAATAATCTCTTATTTCTTTCCGACCATGTAATCCAAATGATAATCAAAACCGACAGGTTCCACGATCGGTGGTAGCTTTTATTCGTGGGATGAAGAGACCAACATGAGGATAAGTTGGATGGAATTGAAGGGTATTCCCAGGCTAGGGAACAAATTTTCCATAGAGGGCAGATGAAATCGCATCCAACCAACAGGTGATCAATATCTTCAAAATTGTTAGAGCAAAGAGGACACAATTGTCCCCACGCTAAGTTCCTTTTGTTGAGAATCTCGACAGTAAGGAGTCTATTTTTGAGAGCGAGCCAAGCAATGATTTTCACCTTCAGAGGGGCATTGGTGCCCCAGATGAAGTCAGCAAAAGGGGAGTAAGTGCCTCGAAAGTTAAGAAATTTATAAAAGGATTTAACAGAGTATACCCCCACCGAGTTCCAACGCCATGAAAAATCTTCTTTTAGACGCCACTCAACGTTGTTAAGGGATAAGAGGAGGTTAAGATTAGACGTAAGAAGAGGTGGAAGATCTGAAGAGAAGGGGATGAGCCAATGCCTTTCTGAGTTAATAAGGTAGAAAGAATCAGCCACCGTGGCATGGGGATTGGAGGCTAATCGGAAGAGGGCCGGGAAGGTCGAGGCAAGCTTGGTGTTACCAATCCAGAGATCAGACCAGAACCTGGTCTTGGAACCGTCAAAACATTCATGGAAGATGCCGCATTGGAATGAAGCAGCCGCTTTCCAAACACCCTTCCAGAATGGGGAAGTGTTGCAAGGAAGTCTAGGAGGAAAGTCCCACATATGACATCTAGAAAAGCAATTAATATTAATACTTTGGATCCAAGGTAAATGATCGTTTTTTAAAAATCTCCATAGCCATTTTCCCAGCAAAGCGATATTTTGGTGTCTGAGATCCAGAACCCCTAGACCCCTTGCCTCTTTGGAAGAGCAGATCAATTTCCAGTTGCTAAGGTGTGATCCTGGCTTGAGAAGGAGGGAACCCGACCAGAAAAAATTACTTCTGATTTGGTCAATCCTCTTGATCACCCAAGTGGGGACATAATAGAACGACATCATATAAAGGGGAATAGAGGAGAGGACCGAGTTAAGTAGGATTAATCTGCCACCTCCGGAGAGTAGTTTCCTTGACCAAACGTTAAGTCTGGATTCTACCTTATCCACCATAGGCAACCGGTCTGATTTATGCAGTTTACCCCATCTGAGGGGAATACCCAAATACATAATGGGGAACGTAGCAGTAGGACAGTTAAAGAAATGGGAAATCTCATTTTGGCGATTGGAAGAACCTCCAAGCCAAAGAACTGAAGATTTTTGAAAATTGATCGAAAGGCCGGAGGCTATTTCAAAGAAGTAGAGCAGAAGTTTTAGGTTACGGAGAGAGTGGCAATTTGGTTTGACGAAGATGATATTATCATCAGCGTATTGCAGATTAAGAACACCTTGGAAGTAACGCGAGTTACCCAAACCTTCTATGACCTGCGCTTCCCAAGCGTTGCGAAGTAATTTACTAAAAACATCAGCAATGAGTAAAAATAGAAGGGATGAGAGCGGGTCTCCTTGGCGGAGGCCACATCTAATTTTAAATTTGTGACCTTCCAATCCATTGATAATAATGGAAGAAGTGCGAGAGAAGAGACTGGATTTAATCCAAGTAATCCATTTGGGACCGAATCCCCTATTAATAAGAATCTCGAAAAGGAAATCCCAACTAACGTTGTCGTAAGCTTTTTGGAAATCGATTTTGATAAGGATCCCTTCGGAGTTAGAGTTGTGACAATGAGAGATGCTCTCTTGTGCTGAAGCAACACTATCAAGGATAAAACGGTCCTTGATGAAGTCCGATTGGGCGGAATCTATAAGGGGCGATATAACCGCGCTGAGCCTCGCAGAGATGACTTTCATTATGATTTTGAAGGTAGTGTTGATCAAGCTAATAGGCCTAAAGTTAGCCACAGTGTGTGCTCCCACCATTTTAGGGATTAGCACAATATGCGCATAATTGATACGGTCGAAAGAAAAGGAACCCTGATGAAGTTCTGCAAACATACGGAGAAGATCGTCTTTAAGCCAGTTCCAGAATTTTTGTAAAAAGAAAGCTGGGAATCCATTCGATCCTGGCGCGGAGTCGCTTTTTAAAGAGAAAACAGCCGACTTAATATCTTCCATGGAAAAAGGGGCATCAAGAATAGAGAGGTCCTGTGACTAAACACCGTAAAGGTGGATCCAATCCAAGCTAATGGTGTGCTGTTTGTAGGAACCAATAAGGTTTTTATAGAAAGTAAGGAAAGAACGATGGATATCAGGATCAGAGTTAAGATCGACACCGTTGTCTATAATCGAGGAAATCCGATTACAACGTTGCTTGTGCGACGCAAAATTATAAAAGAAAGCGGTATTGCCGTCTCCTTCCTTTAACCATCTAAACCTGGCTCTTTGAGCCCATTTGATATGGTCCTGATGTAAGATGTCGGCGAAATCTCACTTGCACAAGAGCCTTTCAGAGCGAAGGGAATCGGATAAGGGACCCAGCTCCTCCAGCTTATCAATGGATTCGATGGAAGCTAGTAGAAATTTTTTAAGGAAGATTGTGTTATTTTGTCTTTCTTTACGCCGGATTTTACAACCAAATTTGATGGCATGATGTTTGAGGAGGATGCTGCCCAGGCCAGATGATCCCGTAATTGACGACAAACATTCCACAATAAGATTGACGAAAAGTTGGTCTTGTAACCAAAATTTTTCGAAACGAAATCTATGATGATTGGCAAAAGCAAAGTTAGAGTGGAGGGCAATGGGAACGTGATCTGAGGAGGGATTGGGTAAAGCCTTGGAGAAAGTGTTGTGAAACTGGTTTATCCAGTTTTGGGAAACTAAGAAACGATCGAGTTTAGCCATCGTCGGGGATTGACGAAGGTTAGACTAGGTGAATGATCTGTCGTTGAGCGGTAGATCGGTCAACTACAGTGCTCGGATGCAATCGTTAAAGCTACTGGAGTAAATATCAGAAGAAGACGGAGTCGACCTTTCGGAGGAGAACCTGGTGACATTAAAGTCTCCACAGAAAAAACAGAGACCATTGGAGTAATTGTGGAGAGAAAAGAATTCGTTCCAAAATAGAATGCGCCTCTCTGAAGAGGAGGGGCCATAGACAGAAATCACCGAGAGACTGCAGTTGAATACTGCTCAGTGCAGTTGGATGACAAGGAAAAAAGTTAGTTGTTGAACCGCGATAAGAGAAAATACCGATTCTTTGAAACTGAAAAGGATACCTCCCCTAGATCCTATCGCGTCTAATGAGATCCATTTAGAGATAATGGATCTACCGATAGAGCGAAAGATTGAGGGGGATGGCGAATCGATCTTCGATTCTTGGATGGAGATAATGTCACAGTGAGAGGAAGCAATCAACTGGTAAATCGCCCTTTGTTTAACGGGGCAATTGAGACCCCTGATGTTCCAAGAAATACTAATCATGAAGAACATGATGCTCCCAGACTCTAACACGTTCTTTTTGCCTAATAGTATTAAGAAGCGGCGATCTATCCGAATTAACAACAAAGCCCATTTCCTGGGCGAGCTTAACCATTTCTTTATCTGACAACGAGTCAAACTGAAATTTGATGGACCCTAATAATTTTTGCTCAGAATGGGGGTGGGCGAGGTTATTACCAGATAGGTTCGTGACCTGAGGCACTGAAGCGAGAGAATTTGCAGATGTAGCTAGCATTGTTTTTGTAGCTTTAATGCGGGCCCTCGATCTTATGAGTCAGATAAGGTTCTTAATGGCAGAGGACTGCCTAAAAGCAGACCAACCTTCCTCCTTAAAAGGAGAGATGTGATGTGGTAGATCGACAGAGTCGATAAAGGAAAATTGCGAATGTGAAAAAAGAGTTTTCGTAGACGGGATTGCGCAAGGGCAATCTGATCCAGAGGACCTGGGGGTAGATGGTCAGAGAAAGAAACTTGGGGTGTCAAACCACCTGTGGTTGCCCCAACCAGAACACCCAAGTCGGGGGAGAACCAACAGCAATTCGCAAGTTCGTGGACGGGGGATAGAGAGACCCGGAGAGAGAAAAGAGATATGGGTCTAACTCGCAAAGAATTATTTTGATGCCAATAGTAGATGTTTAAAACATACTGATGGGAAATAAAAGAGGTAAGTTTAGGGTATACCTGTTGGAGTGAATGCTCGAGATTCAGCTCTGATTCCTCTTCTGCAAGCAAGTTGTCCTGATTAACCCAAGCCTCCACTTTAGTGGTTTGAGACTTCATGACTTTGATGGAGGGAAGAACCAGTGCTGAATCGCAGATGCTGGGAAAGTGTGCTTGCTTTTGAAATTTATCCCAATCAGAGGCGTAATGGAGGTTAATCTCCCATGAAGTCCACTGAGAGTCCGGAGCGGGCAGCTTGGATATAAGAGGAGAGGAGGAAGGTATCTCTAGGGACTGCCTCTCCGAAGCAGAGGGATTAGGAGGTCCGGTAAGAGGCGGCTGCGGTTGGTGTGTTCCTCCGCAAGTTTTCGCTGCAGGGAGGGAAAGTCAAGAGCAGCGAGAACCTGTTCCGAAATGGGAGCTCCCAAAGTGAGACCCAACAGCTGCTGAAGAGCGAAGCAGCGATGTCGCGCGTGCCCTGAATTGAGGCAAAATAAGCATTTCATTTTGAAAGTGCAGAATTTCTTCAATTGCCCAGGTTGAAGGCACTGGTAACAGGTTAGGGGTGAGCGGTGAGATTTGGAAAGGGGAGAAATAAACGACGAAGAGGTAGGTGGAGAGAATAGGCAGGAAGTGGGGGTCCTAGGAAACCCTAGAGACTTCCGGAAGGTGGGCCTGGGTTGGCTAGAAGAAACAGGCCCAGATAGAGTATTATTGATCTGCGAGGGCACATCAACTATTTTTTTTTTGTTTTTTTTACTACTTCAACCCAAGTAAATTCCATGGGCCTAAAAGAAAATTGCAACAGAGTGAAAGCCCAACAGAGGATTGATTCGGAAAAATAACTGAAGACGACAGTCCAGAACTGAATCGCTCAAACTGAAGGAATTCCAGAGAATTTGAGTATCACAAATCTGAGGAGATGAACTCACTAGAAGGGCAGAACACTGGAATAGTTAAAATGGGGAAGAATAAAATCTTTGAATATGGAAGGAAAGGGGGAGGTTGAAGGTAGGTAAATAAGAAAGAAAAGAGAAGCTGGCTCTTCACTAAGAAGAAGGTGGAGAAATAAATTGGTGCCTAAAGAAGGGTGAGAAGAACGGTGCCTTAAGAAAGGGGGAATTAAGGTCCCCTAGAAGCTGGGAGAACAGATCGGATCCTAGAATGGTATGGTAACGACAATCACACGACACACCCAAAACCACAATGGTGGAGTACAGCCACCACCGTTGATCCGAAATGAAAAAAGAAGAAAAAAATAACTTACAGTGAGGGGTTTAGGGGCTAGAGACAGGAGCTTAGCCAGAGAGCTCCGATGATTCAGCACTGGGAAGACGGAGAGATGGGGGCAAGCTACTTTACCAAGGCGAGCGCGACGGCTGAAAGGAGGGTTGAGTCCATGCAGAGAGAAAGGGGCTCAAGCTGCAGTGGGGGAAGCGCTCTGATGCAGAGAAGGGAGCAAATGGGACGACACAAATTCGTCCGCTCGAAAGACACTGCGCAGAAGGCGACGGCGACACCAAGAGAGCCTAACTTGAGGGGTTTAGTCGCCTCTCTGAGGAAGCACCGGAGGGATGGGAAATAGGATCGGTCGAAAAAGTGAAGACAGGGCCCAGAGCAGAAAAAGGTTTGGAGATCTTGACGAGACCAACAACTTTAAAGAAGGAAGGGGAAAGAGAAAAGAAGGAGGGACACCGGATCTGAAGGCTCAAGGATAATCAGGGGGGAGAAGGAAGTCGCCTTTTTACTTTCTGTAATTAAAATCAATAGTAGACCTACTTTTAGGGTTTGTTTTTCTCCTATTTATATTTTTAAAAAGAGTAATGCTACATCCACTACCAATTTAACTATATTTCTCTTCACTACCTTAGGTGACACACTCTAATATGTTAGGGAAAATAGAGTAGGTGGGAGAACTCTTTAATAGGAGTATGCTACCTAACGTAGTGAACAAAATGGTAGTGATATTGGTAGTGGATGAAGCATTACTCTTTTAAAAAAGAAGTAGTCATTATCTTACTTGGCTATATAGTAATTGGTTCAGTTGCTGCAGTTTTCATGCATGTTTCGATATCATCAATAAGAGCATCTGTAGTCGTTTAAGTTTAAAAATGGATATATGAAAAATATAGAAATAAAGAATAGGGGTAGCGCTGCAGTAGTGAATACTCATAAAATGGGTTTTTAAAATCAAACCGAACATGATATACTGTCTGAAACTTTTTCAAAGAAAAAAAATTGAAAGACTACAGAACATCTGCCGTCTGATGAAAAAAAATAAAAAATTGTGATGGACGGGAGATCATCTCCCGTTCGACACATTAATTTGTTTTTTTTATAAAAAAATTCCTCAAAGGGCATATCATTTGCCGTCTCCCCCTTTTTTGTTTTTATGTTTTTATTTTTCTAAACGGCATATCATTTGCCGTCCACTCAATATATGACAAGTTTTTTCTCAAACGGTGTATCATCTTCCGATTTCTATAATATGCATAATGCAATTTCTACTGCCAAATATAGCCGACTCATGTTCATTCGATAACCAAAAAATGGGTATTGAGACAACGAATACAGGGTTTTTTTCTTCAAAATATCCATTTTTTGGATATAAAGCAAACCACTACAGATGCTCTAAGAAAGGTTGTTTTGGAATTTTTTGCCGTACTGACCCACTTTTTGAAAATAGTTGGCGCTCTGACCACTTCCGAAAACAATTAGCGATCTGATCCAGTTTTGGACACGTCAGCAAAAAATGTTATTGGAAAAACGGCATAGGTTATTTACAAGCCGTTTTTCCTAGTAACATCATCTATTTAAAAAAAATCTGTCATGTCGTTTTTTGGAGTAACGGCATAGGTTATTTTAAATTTCGACAGCTTGTAGTCTCAATTTTGAGAAAAAATGTCAACTGTGAAAATCCTATAATATATGCCGTTCTTTTCAAAAACGGCATTCTCAATACTGATGCCGTTATTTTGAATAACGACATCAGTTATTTAGTTTTTTTCCTATAAAGTGGCCCCCTCTCTCACTTTGGCTTTCTCAATCGATCTGTTTTCTCTCACTCTCACTCCCGAAACCCACAAACCCTAGATCTCTAAAACAAAAAATCAAAAGTATTGGAGTGCTCTCAAACTTCATATATCCTACCTCTTCACTCTCACTCTCATTTCATTCCTCATCTACGACGTATTTTCAAGCTATCCAAGATACGGTCTAATTTGAAGGTATTATTATAACCATATGTTTGATATGTATTCTCATGTTATGCTTATGAGTAGTTAATGACTTGAATAGTTTGAATCTTTATGTTTAGGTATGGAATATGATATCCCTATTTGGTTATATTTTTTGGGGGTAAAATAATTAGAGATCCGAAGATGGGATATTGTTATAGCGATGTTGAACCGGTCATTGTTTGGGCTCCCCGCAACCTTATATACTCACAACTAATAGATAAGATATTTGAAGTCACTAATTGGGATAAAGATGAAATGAGTGTCAAAATCAAATCCCGTTATGCTGCCGGTAAAGGGGAAGGATAATATTTTATGGTGATTCCCATAGATAATGATAATTCTCCGAGGTCCTTCATTGGTAGGACACTTGATCCAAATTTAGTTGAAATGCATTGGAGTTATATATTGACCAAATGAGGCTTCCAAATACTGGGCAAATTGTTATTGAAAGTCCAAGGCGCGCCCCGAGTTTGAAACCATCTGCCGAGTCACATGCAAGAATACCAAATACAGAAGAAGACATTAGCACAACTCCAACAGAACCTATTATCACCGAATATGAGCAGGTACATTTGTTGACCTTGACACAAAATATTGTCCGCACCGACATGGTAATGCAAGACTTTGACAACGCCGTTGTAAATAATGATTTGGTAGAAGAGGAAGAAGATGAGGATCACGGTTTTCAAGTTGATGAGGAGGAGGATTCCGATGAAGCTCCGGTTAATGATGTCAACGTTGATGTGTCGGTTAACAATGTGGTGTTGCCAAATCAGTCTATTAGTGCAACTATACATGATGTTCAATCGAGTGAATGGATGTCTCATGCGACCATACATGAACATGCACAGTCTTTCATCAGGTCTTCCAACACGAATGAACTCTACATAGGTCCAAGATTTCCAACTAAAGATTCTATACAACATCAAGTGAAGATTTACTTCGTGAAGAACCATCGAGAATTCGTGACGGTAAAATTGATCCCCGGTTTATACTATGTCAAATATAAATACGCATCCATCAACCATTCAGCCGAGGACATTGTAGAAAATCCGACACTTCTAAATGTAGTGGATTGTCCTTGGCGATTGCGTGCAATTGTTCCAAAAGGCCGTAATTATTTTGTGGTAAAGAAGCTTGAAGGTCCGCACACATGTGTGAATCCTATATTGAATCAAGATCACAGGAAAATTGATTCTACGATTGTATCGACGGTCAGATTGAATGTTGTGAAGGCGAAACTAGGAATAACACCAAGAGTCATAATTGAGATAGTCAAGCTTCAGTTCAATTACACAATTTCATTTTGGAAAGCTTGGAAGGCAAAATATAAAGTAATTGAGTTATTATATGGTTCCTTCGAAAAAGCTTATACTAAATTGCCCCATCTTCTCAATACAATTCAAGCATCAAATCCGGGGACAACCGTACATTGGGCCAAGATTGTGACCGGTCCGACCGAAGAAACTTTTAAGGGTTTTTTTGGGCATTCGGGCCTTCCATGCAGACCAGTTATAAATGTAGACGGAACTCATTTGTACGAAAAATACAAAGGTTGTTTTTTTATTTCTGTTTCACCGGATGCAAACAGTAGGTTGTTTCCATTTGCGTTTGCAATAGTTGACGGTGAGAGCATAGAAACGTAGACATGGTTCATGAACTGTATTTGGTGCTTTATCGACCTAGGACTATTCGTATTTACAATGATATGGATGCTCGAGACGGTGGGAGCACCGGCAAAATTTGTTCATAATACGGATTAAGTAGTCACAATAGGCGTAGATGTAAGAATGTACCCAATGTGGGCACATCCCAATCTACCGATATTTGAAGTTGTATCCCAATGTTGGCTTTATGTGGTAAGCTATAAATAAGTTAGTATCGTATCATAAAATGCCTAAATGTGTTAGAGAATTTGAATTTGATGCCGTTTGATGTAATATATGTTTGTGATGAACATTTGTTGAAAGACTGTGCATGTTTTGAATGGTTGTACATTTGTTAAATAACTGTGTATGTTTTGGGTGCCAATGATAAGTATTTACAATAATGACATCCGTTACCTGTAATGTTGTTAGCAACGACTGTATCATTTTAAAACGTGCACAAAATGTGCACAACTGTTACCTTAAGAGATGTCGTTTTCCAGAATAACACATCCTTAAGAGATGCCGTTATTTACAGAAACGACTGTGGAGGCAGATGGTTTGGCAGAAATTCATTTCCTTCCAAATAAAAGACTCAACTGACGCCGTTACTTAGAATAACGACATCCTTAACATATGCCGTTTTCAGAATAATGAATGTGAAGGCACATGGTTTGGCAGAGATTCATTTATCTCGAAATAAAAGACTCAACTGATGCCGTTACTCAGAATAACGACATCCTTAAGAAATGTCGTTTTACAGAATAACGACTGTGAAAGGCAGATGGTTTGGCAGAGATTAATTTATCTCGAAATAAAATACTCAACTGATGCCATTTTTCAGAATAACAACATCATTTCCATTGGTGCCGTTGTTCCGGAAAACGGTATAAAGTTAGATTATAATACAGACCAAGTTGTACATATTTTGTACCGATGTCGTCGTTGCTAATAACATTATAGGTAATAGATGCCGTTATTTGAAATAACGGCATTTGTTACTTATAAATTATACCTAAAACATGCACAGGCATAGACAAAACAAATTTTCATTATTTTCGGACTTCAATTTTACAATAAAAAACATATGCAATTACGAACTCCATATAATATGACGAACCCCATCGATTGGAAGATCCGATATGACGGCTACATCTTGTAGCGTGACCATCATCTCACCAACGGGTAGGTGGAACGTGTGTGTCTCCGGCCTCTATCACTCCAAAAGAGCGGTAAGTAATGAATGGTCGCATTTCACTTTGACTAACATGGACATTCCATAGAACCAGCAATTTATCAAATAGTTTTGTATTCGAGGGTGCGTCGGCAATATGGTGTGTATTCGGAAACTCGTTATCTCGACATCTCCATTCCACACCGCCTGCAACCTGTGATTTTTCTTGCAAATAGACTACGAACGGGTCTAAAGGACCTGGATTTCCTTGTTGTGCGTGCAAAGATGAAGATGAAGCACCCACATCATGAGAAGAAGATGGTTGTGTAGGATCCATTTATCTGTGAACATAAAAAAATAATGTGTCAAGAACAATATTAATAAACGATGATGTATGGAGTTAATCAAATTTGTAAGCCATGTGTCTTCAACAGAATTAATAATCGATGTTTGAAGATAACAACAACTACTCAATACTCGTACCGAGTTACTACTCATAACAATTACCACAACAAAATCTACACACACTACATATTTATGTATATAAACAAATCTCATATCAATATCCATTCATACATACCGAACTATGAATATAATGATTAGAAATATAGCAATTCTAATGTATGACCATTTATCCATTAATGTCTAATATACAACACTGTCATTTTTAGACTACATCATCGACGACATTCCTTAGATACCAATATAGCTCATCTACATCTCACATAGATGAATCTCATTTCACATATCTAATACTTAGATAAATCTAATCTACATCTATTATACTATACTACCAGTATAGCTCTCATTCATCAAATTGAACATTTCACACATCATCAACAACAATCCTTAAGTACATTTTACATATCTACTACTTAGATAAATCTAATCTACATCTCTTATACTATGCTACCAATATATATAGCTCTCATTCATCAAAATAAATATTTTAAAATAAATTTAGGGATTTAGATTACTTACCACAATTTCGGATTTCGGAAGAGTTGTAAAGGAAATGAGGAAATCATAATTAGGGTTTATGTATGGGTATTTAATTGTTTTGTTTGAGGAGTTTGAGAGCACTCCAATACTTGTGATTTTTGGTTTTAGGGGTCTAGGATTTGTGGGTTTCGGGAGTGAGAGAGAGAGAAAGCAGATCGATTGAGAAAGCCAAAGTGAGAAGAGGGGGCCTCTATTTATAGGCAAACAAACTAAATAACTGATGTCGTTATTCACAATAGCGGCATCAGTATTGAGAAGGCCATTTTTGGAAAGACGGCATATATTATAGGATTTTCACACTTGCTATTTTTTCGAAAAATTGAGACTACAAGCTGTCGAAAATCAAAATAACCTATGTTGTTACTCCAAAAGACGGCATGATAGTTTTAAAAAAAAATAGATGCCGTTAATTGGAAAAATGGCTTGTAAATAATCTATGCCATTTTATCCATTAACGTTGTTTGCTGACGTGTACAAAACTGAATCAGATTGCTAATTGTTTTCGGTGGTAGTGGGTCACAGTACCAAATATTTTTAGAAAGTGGGTCAGTAGGGCAAAAAAATCGGTTGTTTTGCATATGGGAAAAGAAACTGTTCGAGGGATTCTTCTGGCTTGTGGACAGTGGAAAAGGGCTTCTTTTTCTCAGAAAAATCCACTTGCTATGGTTGTATGGAGAAGTCATTTTCTGGTGTTTTGATGCAAATATATACTAGTACCATTGTTTTCTGACTTTCTTCCAAGCCAAGCTCTTGAAAGGTCCATATTAAGATTTTGTTGAACATATGCTTTGAGGGAAAATGTAGTGTACAAATTGTTTATGTTTAAATTTGAATATATTAGAAGAAAAAACAAAATAGATAATGCTAAGTATATTACTGTCATCCCGCTATAATTAAAAGCATGAAGTTCATGTAAAGTATGTCCGCATTAGAGCAT
This sequence comes from Hemerocallis citrina, assembly GCA_017893485.1. Lineage (NCBI taxonomy): Eukaryota > Viridiplantae > Streptophyta > Magnoliopsida > Asparagales > Asphodelaceae > Hemerocallis > Hemerocallis citrina. Next base: position 379,854 of record JACEHZ010000387.1, read on the forward strand.
CCACAATCATTAGCTAAATATGCGTATTATGTATATTTGAGCGAAAAAATTGATGCAGTCATTAGCTAAACATGCATAATATGCATATTTCAATATAGTAGATTGCTATATATGAAAATAGATATTGCAATATGTATAATATAAAAGACGAAACACGAGGTTTCGTTCCAAATATTTTATAATATTTTTATGCATCGGACGAAATATCATATTTCGTCACAATTATTTTATAATATGTTTTTTGGATCGTCCGAAGAAATTCGTTTATTTTAATTAAAAAAACCAGAAAAAGAAAAAAACACACGGACATGTTTTGTCCGGTGGTTTTTTTTTCTTCAAAATTTTGGAAAGTTTTGGGATTCTATGGGTTGGATTGTATATGATTTTCAATTGTTTATTGATTGAGACCATTGGATTTTCTATCAAATATCTTTTGACTCATGATTTTCTATGGGTCAACAAAATATGTTAAATAAGTTATATAATTAGGTTTATTTATATACTTAATCACTAATTAGTGATTAAATAGGACAAGTTGCAGTAGCAAGGTCACGGACAAAACATCATGTTTCGTCTGTCAACTTTTTTTTAATTCTAAAAAATAATTAAAATACAAAAAAATAAATAAAATATTCCGAAATTTGGATCAAACGAAATATCATGTTTCGTCCGTTCAATTTTTATCTCTTAACTTTAGTATTTTTTCGTTTTTCATAACTACAGTGAAACCACAAATTGCTATTTCTATATATGCGTTTATGCATTTTTTAACTTTGACATCCACAAATTGATGGCAGGAGGAAAGGCATACAGCTAACACAACTTGAAAACAAATTGCTGAGTGTACAGTTTCGTTTTAATGAGGAAAACAAATTGCTGAGTTTTTTTTTTAGGTAAAAGGTGGAATAATGCCACCCTGTTTCATTAATAAGAAATTAATAAAATACCTCGGTGTACCAGGAGAGATACAAAAAGGACAATGCAGGAAATAAAACATAATCCCCCAACAAAACCCTGGGGGGTGGGTCTAATCCTCCATACATCAAAATAACAAAAGTACAGTAGGCAAAATACAAAGTAGCAGAGACTGCAGTTGGTGAGGTTCTGATGGGTATGGGTGGCACCAACCACTCAGTCCAGTGTCGGCCCAAACTCAACCTCCTCGTCATCAAAATCCTCCACCTGGAAGACTTTTGCGATCCTCCCTCTCGCTTCTGTGGCAGCAGCTGTAGCCCAAAAAGAAATAAGATGCATGATGTGAGTAAGGTTACCAGAGATACTATTATATGAAGCACGGAAATAAAAATTGTTTCTGTCTAGCTATAACACTCATGTAGTTGCCGCAATGGCAATGTACCATGCATCCTTCATTTCATGGCGAATCTTTGCGAATTTGGGGCCAACCCACAAATCCTCATATTCGCTGCGGTAGTCACTTGTTCCTAGGGCTCGTAATACCTCTACCATAGTCGCCTTACTCTTTGGACAGTGGTTAAAAAGGTGATTCAAATTCTCCGTATGCATGTTGCAGAATCCACAGTCAGTCGTAATCTGGGGTTGTCTTTTGGCCAGGTTCTCTCTGGTGAGAATTGTGTTATTGAGCACTAGCCACAAGAAGACTCTGACCTTTAAGTGGTGTTTTTGCCTTCCATAATACCTGCGCCCAACTGGGCCTGCATCCCCGATAGTGAATTCGATGAGACAGGGAACTGACCGTGAACGCTCCCTTGGGTTCGAGTCCCCATCACATCTGGTCTGGACCTTGGGCGCACCTCGTCCCGGTCCGTGTGATGTGTGCTTGCAATTTGAGCAGTTGCTGATGTAATCTTGGGGTAAGATCTCCTCGGAACGACGGCTTCCAACTTCCCCTCTTCCAAGTCTCAGCCATAGATATATAGGGTCGATTCGTTTTGTCATACAGCTCGGGGAAGGTTTCCTTCAAAGTATGTGCACCACACCATTTGTCCCACCAAAATCTGGTGGACTGTTCATTACCGATAGTTGACGTAACTGCTGAATTGAACTGCCCACTTGCTTTGGTAATTCCTTTTCAGAATCGCGAAACTCTACACCCTACTCGGAAGCCTAGGTTTCTCGTGCCTTTTCCTCGCAGGTATGGTTGAATGAAATCCTGCCATCCTTCCCCGCTGTGGTGAAAAACCTTCCACCACCATTTTCCCAAAAGGGCAAGATTCATATCTCTAAGGTCGATGATGCCTAGCCCTCCATGCTTCTTCTTCATGCAAGCAATATTTCATTTGATCAGGTGATAACCTCCCCTATTCGAATCTGCCCCTTTCCAAAGAAATCTTTTTCGGATTCGGTCAATCCTTTTGATAACCCACTTAGGAAGCTCAAAAAATGATATGTAGTAGATGGGCAGATTAGACAGTACTGAGTTAATGAGTACGACTCTTCCTCCTAGCGAAAGCGATTTTCCTTTCCAGCCAGATAGTCTGTCCTCCACCCTGTCAATTATAGGCAGCCAATCCGACTTAGTGAGTTTCCCTGGTCTGAGTGGAAGCCCTAAGTATTTGATTGGAAACTCATTCCTCACAAAGTTTAATATGGTGGCATGTTCTTGCGCTTCTTCATCGGAGAGTGTAATGGAAATCAGTGCACTCTTATGGAAATTTATCCTGACCTGACCAGGCTTCAAAACAGTAGAGGGCTCCTTTAAAGCAGACTGTTTCTGATCTGGTCCTATTTCCAAAGAGTAGGGTGTCATCAGCATACTGGAGAATCGTGCACCCTTGATTGGAGTTGCTGCTGGCCACGGGCGTAATCTAACCCTTTTTCCGGCAATTTTCTAACATTCCCCTTAGCACATCTGCTACGATCGTGAATAGAAGTGGGGATAACGGATCCCCTTGCCGGAGTCCTTTCTTGCAAGGAAATGGCGGGTCTGGCCTCCCATTCACCGATATTGCCGTTTTACTGGTGAGTAAACACTGTTTGATCCATCTAACCCATTTGTCCCTGAATCCTCTCCCTCTGAGAGCTTCCAGTAAACACTCCCAATCGATAGAGTCGTATGCCTTCTCAAAGTCCAGTTTTAGGAGAAAGTTCTTAGAGTTGCTCTTATGGCAATGGTGGATAACTTGTTCAGCCGTGGCCACACAATCTAGGATACATCTGCCCTTGATGAAGCCTGTCTGGATTTTGCTGATTATACTATCCATTATACTCCCCAGGCAGATGGCCAGGACCTTTGTGATGATTTTCACCAAGCAATTTATAAGGCTAATTGGTCTAAAATCCTCCACGTGCTTAGACTCCTCCTGTTTGGGTATGAGGACCACTTCCGCAAAATTGAACATGTCCAATCTGAGACTGTTATGAAAAAATTCATCCATCAGTGCCATAATGTCCCCTTTAATCTCTTCCCAGAATACTTGGAAGAACATCATTGGAAAGCCGTCTGGCACAGGTGACTTGTCAGCTCCCATTTGGTTGATGGCCTTTTTTACTTCCATTTTCGAAAAAGGTGCCTCCAAAGAGGAGAAAATTTGCGTTGAATCGTTATGGTATTCCTGCCAGTAATCCTCCCTCAATGGGATCCTGAAATCATTCTTCCTTCCAAAGAGGTCCTTGTAGTAATTTTGAAAGGTTGTGGAGATCGCATTTTCGTCTTGCAATGTTATCGTATCCGTCTGAATTGAGAGGAAAAAATTGGATCTACGTCTTGCGCTTACCACTCGGTGGAAGTAGGCCATATTCGCGTCTCCCTCATTGAGCCACGAAATCCTTGATCTTTGTTGCCACTTGATCTCTTCCAACTTAAACAGATTGGCGACATTATCTTGGAGCTCTAGTAGCTTGCTTCTTTCTTCCTGTGATAGGACTCTCATCTCTTCCACCCTTTCAAACTCATCAATTCCTTCCAGAAAGGAATCTTTTGCACGCCAGATGGTCAAGAATCTAAATCGATTCTATCTACGCAGCCTCTTTCTCAATCTGCGAATTTTTTCACACCATCGGGATGCAGCGTCCCTGCCAGCATTTGGGAGCGCCCAATTCTCCATTACCATATGATGAAATCCCTGAATTTCCGGCCAGGCCTTCTCAAATCTGAATTTCCGTGGCCTCTAAGCTTCGCGTACCCCTACATCTGGTAGGATCGGGGTATGATCTAATGTGGGTCTAGGAATCGACCTAGCTGTAGCTAGTGGAAATTTAGCTTCCCACTCCATCGATACTAATATCTTGTCCAACTTGGCCATAACCGGAGCCGCTTGCATATTAGACCAAGTGAATAGTCTGTCATTGATTGGGATATCGATTAGCTCTAGTTCCGTTATCACTCTATTGAACTCCTCTTTGTGTCTGTCGCTAGAGCCTCTTCCCTTGTGCTCGAAAGCAAATCTAGTGATGTTAAAATCCCCCCCCAATAATCCAAGCTCCCGACCAACGCTGCCGAATATCGATAAGTTCTTGCCAAAAGGCATCTCGGTCAGTAGCCACATTCGGCCCGTACACTACAGTCACCATCTGCACCCAATCATCGGACCGTCGCTTCAGTCGAGTAGTCAGGGAGAACGTTCCACTGTATACCTCGGTGCAAGTGAGGATATCCGAATTGAACCCTATAGCGATCCCTCCTGAGATTTCTGCTGACGGTCGTAATACCCATTCCTTGATTCTGTTACCCCCGATTCTTTTGAGTTTGAGCCCGTGCTGAAGTTTGGTCTCCTACAACCCTACCACTTCCGCCTTGGAATTGCTAATGACGTCCCTTACCATATATCTCTTCCCCCTATCCCCCAGCCCCCTAACATTCCAAAATAGTGTATTCATTGGGGGACTGTATCAGTAGTGATCGTTGGTGTGGGTGTGGGGCCGGCTACATCCTCGGGGATGTCTGTCGACCCAGCGCTATTTCCTAGGGCATTCTCATAGCTAGTCTTAACCCTTTCAGTTTCCCAACCCCGAATTTTATTGAGTAGTAATGCATTACGCTCTGTGTCACACACCTCTAACCCACAAATTTTAGCTAGGAAAAAAAATCAGAATCTGACATGAAATTTAATATAGTTGCTAAATAACTGCTTGTACCTCCGTTGTCGAATTTTGCAGCTTTGGCTGCTGCCGCTACTTCGAGATAGTCATCCAAGGACTCCACATGAGCCCTCTTGGGTGATCGCTGCACTCTGAACCCAACCGTCTTGCGTGATGATCCAGAACTAACTGCAGGTGTTGATTATGGGAGTGTGGATAAAACCATCTCTGGCGACATCTGTGTGTTAGCGATGAACTCTAGATCCTCTGACTCCTCATCTGTGAATACAAATTCTTCGTCTAGATTTAGGCGCCCTTCCAGGTCCTCATCACTATTTGTTTGCTGAGCTCTCGTTGCGGACTCCTCATTAAGCCCGCAGACTGGCGACTCAATAATAATAGCGGTGCTTCCGTTGTGGTTCCCTCAATGGGCCCGCTACCCGTCTGATAATTTGTCTGATTGTTCGAAAATATAGAGTTACAAGTCTCAGAGGCAGTAGGATGCATTTTGGGCCCCTCTTTGGGCCCATTAACGCCTATAAGAAGCGCACACTCCTCCGCACTCTCGCTAGACCCATTTGAAGGGAAGAATAAAGCTCCTCCGCGTTCCACCATATCGCTGGTCTCGATATGTGCGAGTTCCGTTTGTTTGATATGGGCGGTGAGCTTACCCCCTATGCCAGCTGGCATCGATTGGTTGGTGGGTGTATCGGAAGATTCAGAAGACTTGGGAAACGAGGAATGCGGCGTTATAAATGATGTTTTGATATTTCCTTTTTCCTCCGTTACCAAGGCAGAGGGAGCTTCTTCACAATTGTCTTCTTTCCCATATTTGCCTTTCTCTTTTAGCTTCATCGCAGAGGGAGCTCTTCCTTCTTCGTTGGCTTCTTTACCATTCTTGGGTTTCACCAAATCTCGAGCACCAGGGGTCTCTTTCTTCTCATCCTCCGTTGGGCTTTCTTCTCTGTGAGCGACCAGTACTTCGCTCGTCGCTTTCCCCAAAGTAGACTCTGAATCCTGGTGTTCTTGATCCAAAGAAGCCACCTTTTGCTTTTCTGGTGCTTTTCAAACCCTTTCTACCGATTCCCTGGTGGATGGAGCTCTCTGGCTTGGCTTCTTCCCCACGCTGGCACTGTCCCTCACCAACTCTTGTCTCGAAGCATTACGGGGTTGGTGCTTGCCATTTTTGGGGCATGCAAGCTCTGTCCCCCCTCTCTGCTCCACAGTGAGTCCCTCCTTGCCTACATGCAGTGCTTGACCACTTTGCAGCAACTGATTTTCAATTTGAGCTATCTGTCGCTTCCCCTTTTCCTGATTCACCCCTGAAAGTGAGCGGTCAACCAAATCTGGGCTTGGATCATCATGGCCGTTGGATCCCTTGGTCTGGCTTCGAAGTCGATCACTGGCGTCCCTCCCTAATCCAACCCTCTCTGATCCCTTCGCTGGGACCTCCTGTTGAGAATCCATCTCTCTGGCCGCCTTGATCACCTCTCGATAGGCTCGCTCCACTTCGTGGGTCCCATCGATAGTAAGCTCCCATGTTGGCGACGCAACTTGCTTGTAGCTACGGCCGTCTCTTAGAGAGGATGCATGCGATTGGGGCGAGATGGAGGTTACTTCCGCCTCTCTATCTGCGTGTTTGTCGATGACAAAGCGTATGAGATAGGAATCCTCATAGGATAACACTTTTGCGAATCTTGGCATTAAAGCGATGTCCCTAGTTCTGATCAGTATCCTTGCCGATACTATTTCCGATCGACGAACGGTTCTCTCGTCGATATCTTCCACTGTGCCGAAGTCGGAGACCATCTCTTGCAAAGCCTCCTTCTTCCAAAAATGCAATGGTACGTTGTGAATCCACACCCAGTAGCTATCTCCCTAAGGTCTTTCAGCACCGAAGTTCGGTGACCAAGCTTTAAATTCCATCTTGAAATGCCCAAAATCTATTGTTGCTATTCCGGTGATCTCCGTCATCTTTTGTGGTGAGGGGAAAGAGACCAAAAACTGAAGGGGGCACATTCTCTTGACAACCTAGTCACGGTGCGCCTTCATCGGCCATCGCGCTTTCAAAGCTTGGAGAACATGGGCCTCCGATGGTCTACCTGCAGTCACTCGTGCCACCGCGCACCACTGACTAAGCCATTTTCCCTCGTTTTTTATAGTAGCGAGACTGGTCACAAGCTTGATCGTTGTTGGGTTGTCAGGCGACCTACCCCTGTACACGTGTCTCTCTTCGTCATCGTTGGAAGTCACGACATTGGTGCAGTCATAAGACATAGACCCCACATTATACACCTCAGATATCTCACTTCTTTGGTGCACTCCGACCGATAGTGCCCCAACTCTCCGCAATTGAAGCACAGCACCGGTTTGCGCTTTCCCTTTCTCTGTTGTTTTTTGTATTCCTTTGATGCTGGCAGTGGCGAATTGGGTTTTCTTTTTCTTTTGTGAGTAACATCCTGCCAATACTCTGCCTCGTAACATCCTGCCAATACTCTGCCTCTACCCCAATCGGAGGTAGTCCATCACCCTCCTTAGATCCATCGTTTGGACCCCTTCTTTGGGCCCATACAATGCTGGACCTTAGAGGGCTAAGGGCCAGCTTTCTTGGCGGTAGTTGGTGGGGGTTGCGGGGGGGGGGGGGGGGGGGGGGGGGGAGCAAGAGGTTGGAGTTGGTTTTGCTTATTGGGTTCCAATGGGGGTGTGGTAGCATTTGGAGGTGAGTGGTGGTGCATTGGCGCAGTTGGTTTTGGTGGGGTGATTGGACGTACGTGCTCTCTGTGATTGTAGAGGTGCTGGTTAGGGTGACTGTGGTGGTTAGACTCACTGTGATGTTTTCTTGGTTCCCTGTGATGATGGGGTTTATAAGTTGTATCACGGTAGCTTCTTTCTCTATCTCTTGCAAGAGCATCCCAATGGTTGTCCCTGAGATGCACTTCAGTGCTGTAATGTTGTTGATGCTGTTGAGCGTGATGCCGGCCCACTGTGTGGGTTCTCTTATGCCGATACTAGCCAGTAGGAGGACCCCCTCTTTGGGCCCGTCCTCTCAGCTGCATCTCTTCAGTCGGGCGATGATGATTTGGGCCTCTCCCCTCATGCCTAGGCTATGCATTTCGATGTGCCCACTGAGGGGAGCTCGCACCGCTGAGCCCCGAGGGTTCACCCTCCCTGTGGAAAGACTGTAAGGTAGAGTTAGGATTTAGGTTTGGGACCAGAGTTGGGGGTGAGGAAGCCCTAGGTTGGGGTCTGTGAGGGGGTGGTAGCTCAATGTCGGAGGTTGGGGGGGGGAGGGTTGTTGTGGCTGTAGGAGTGTGGCGGACCCTCTCGTTGGGTCTGCACCCACTGAGTTCCAACTCCGACAGCATATAGGAATTAAGTCAGAGGTCCGAGGTTAGAAGGTTGTTGGGGTTAAGGTTGCAGTTGGTAGGGATGAGGTCAGGTTGCAAAGCAGAATGGCTAGGGTAGTCGAAGTAGAAGATCAGAGGAGGAGGAGAGGGAAGAAACTGGGTGAGTCGGAGCCGGAGATCAGCAGAAGTGGGGAGAGGTGGTTGCGGTTAGGTAGGAGCAACATCACTTGTTTACTAAACTCTATCCCTCATTTAAATAGTTAAATGGCCAACATTGGAATTGGTTATGAATATTCAACAAATTGCTGAGTTTATACATCTTTAAATTAACTTGTGGATGTATAGTACTTATTAAACATTTTTGCATAGATGTGTAAGTGGTAAAATAGGTAATACAATATATACTACTACTCTGTAGAAAATTAATTTCTTCCACCTAACATTGTAATATATCTACAAACTAGATTTGCCCGTGGGCACGTGCCTACGGCACGTCTTCAGAACGATACAGCATATGAAAAGCCTTGTAAACAATATATATAATAAAACACAAAGAAAGCTATCAAGTGGCTCTCCTTCAGTCCCCCAAAATCAAAGGCCCGGATCTAACCTCACAAAACACATTTTCTCCTCTAAAAGTTTCCCCCCAAAACTCAAATTCAAATCCCCCGCAAAACAACTCTTTTATTTATTTAATTCTCTCTCTCTCTCTCTCTCTCTCTCTCTCTCTCTCTCTCTCTATATATATATATATATATATATATATATATATATATATATATATATATGGGAAATGCTCTATTGAAAACACAAATGTTGTGAAAACACGTGAAAACTACCTAGGCCGTTGTTCTCCAACAACGGCCTAAGTGGTTTTCCACGTTTTCATCGAGTATATTTTCAATGGAGCATTTCCATATATATATATATATATATATATATATATATATATATATATAGGAAATGCTCCATTGAAAACGGGTTTGTTTTCACGGGTTGGAAAACACCAATCTGAGCCGTTGGATCACTTTTGATCGTGATCAGCGACTCAGATCGCCTCCGCCCATCACCCAATATCACTTAAGTGGCGGAGGGTTATTTTGGGAATTTCGTCCCAAATAACTCTTCGCCTGATTAGCTCTGAAAAAATGAATATAACCTAGGCCGTTGTTGGGAACAACGGCCTAGGTTATAAAAAATTGAATTATAGGCCGTTGTTTGGAACAACGGCCTTGTTCTAAATTTTTATAACCTAGGCCGTTGTTCCCAACAACGGCCTACGTTATAAATTTTTATAGAAATTTTATAAAAATTTTATAACCTATGATATATTTCAGTGCATGAGATATTTGACATTTTTTTTATATAACTTACATCAAAACACATAAAACCAACTATCAGGCATTTCAAACATTAAGAGAACATGAAGATTGCAGATGCATTGACGACTAAACCCGCCAAAAATCATGATCAAGGATGAAAAATCATTAAAATGAAAAAGGAATCAATCAAGTCAAAACCAATGGTCATTTCTATTGTAGAATATTAAAAGAAATTTTAGTAAAAATTTAGATAGTGTCACCCTTAAAATATTAGTCCTTTTACAACAATTCCTTACAGAATTTTGCTAACAATTAAAAATATAACAACACAGGCAGTTATTATCAATCCTCCCTAGGCCAATCCAAGCAACATCACACAGGAATCATATATATAAAGCTCTAGGGGCAAAAATCTTGATATAATGAAAGATACAAAATAAAAACCAAGATTTCGTCTGAAAACGTAATGGATTTATAGGAATTTTAGTAAAAATTTCGACAGAATCTCCCCTAAAATATTAGACTTTTTATAGCAATTCCTTACAGAATTCTGCAAACAATTAGAAATATAACATCACAGACAGTTAATATCAATCCTCTCCAGGCCAATCCAAGCAACATCACACATGCATCATATATATAAGGCTCTGGGGGCAAAAATCTTTATATGATGCAAGATACAAAATAATTATAAATTGGGGTATAAAAGTCCATATTCCATAAGTATTATTATATATCTTAAGCTAGTAGGCTTACCCCATCTCTCTTTTCTCTATTTTGAAATAAAGAAAGGAGAGCAAAAGTAAGAATTCACACGTGCAGCCCACATCAATTGTAAAATTAAAAAAAGCACAAAAAAATAATTTCTTCTACCACATCTTCCCAAACCCACTAACCCTAACCCTCCCTACCCCAAAACCCAATCAAATCTCCTCCGCCGCCCGTCGATTTCCTAACCATCGTCGCCTGTCTCTACCCGCCGCCCGTCGCTATCCTCCATCGCCACCCATCGCTACCCTCACCATCGCTGCCCGTCTCTACCCGCCTGTCGCTATCCTCCATCGCCACCCATCGCTACCCTCACTATCGTTGCCCGTCAATCTCCTCGCCATCGCCGCCCGTCGATCATTCAAATGTACCTTTCATTAGATTTGCCTTTTCCAATTTTTTCGAGATGTTTAATGATTGTGATTTGTTTTGGATTTTGTACAGTTTTTAGAGAATCAGGTATAAGAATATTTGTTACTGAAGATGATTCTAGTATATATATAAGAGAGAGGGAGAGAGAGAGAGAGAGAGAATTAAATAAATAAATGAGTTGTTTTGGAGGGGATTTGAATTTGAGTTTTGGGAGGAAACTTTAAGGAGGGGGGGGGGGGGGGGAATGTGTTTTGTAAGGTTAGATGATTTTGGGGAGATTGAAGGAGAGCCAATTGATAACTTTCTTTGTGTTTTATTATATAGATACTAGTATAATACACGTGCGATGCACGTCTATAAAAAAGATTAAGATCTGTGATTCTTCAGCCAACAAACAGTTACATTCATATTCCAACAACATAGTTGAGTTACTACATACATCCATCATTGAAAAGAATAACGAACATTACTAACAATTGGCTGTCAAAACAACAACTTGCAAATTGCTGACAAGAGTCAGCTCTACATACCATCAGTCCTCCAAAAAGATTAAAAAGGAAAGAAAGAAAAACCCAGCTAGAACTATTGATACAATTCTACAATTGGGGGATACAACTGCACACATTCACTACAAAATCCACAACCTTGCATAAGATCCAAAACCTAAACCAAAAACACCGATCTGTCTTCAATCCAAACAACGAGTTGAAGATGTTAACGCATCAGAAAAGATCTCTACCTAGCTTCATTGGTTTTTTTCTTGGACTCACAGTATCAACAGTTGTTGCTGCAAGCAGGCGTTGATGTGGCTCATCATCATCATCATCATCATCATCATCATAACCAACACTGTCACCCATTCCTGATGAAGCTATTGACTCTGATCCATCTGATTTTAGGATGACCAGATTAACAGGTCAGATATATGAAACTTAGACTGAGCCTCATTTTAGAAAAAAAATCAATATTTTTCTCGCCTTCTTTTGAACTTTAAACCTTTTTTTCTAATTAAAATCACGAATTTTCTCCCAAGATCAAACAAAAATAAAACTATAATATCATAGTCACTACATCTGGTGCGCTATCTGAGATAAGATATTCTTCATAGCACCAAACAAATTTATTTAAAAATAAGGGGTAAAAGAATTGTGCTACAGACAAAGGTTTAGGATAGCATTATGGTTTTAAAATTTTTGATCCTTAATTACATCCAGATGACAAATTCTTTAATGTTAGCTTCATTAATAAGAACTAAAATAAAATGTACGGTTAAAGAGAGAGTACCAGAGAGTTCCGGATGCTCTGGACAATATTGTACTGCTGCAATCTGAATATTCTCAGGAAGAAGGCAATTGCAATATGAACCTGATATTTTGGAAGAAAAAAATATCACTTATTAAACGATCCGGCAACGACATAACAAAGACCAAAACAATTTTTAAAAAAAGGACTTTACCTAATTTAGCGAGCCAATTCACCCATCCGGGAATAGGCATCCCTATCAAGCGCATACAAACATCATTGGTATGGAGAACACAGGCATTACACATGGAAGAATTCTGCATTGGAGAACACAGGCATTACACATGGAGAACATTATCTATACTATTATTATAGCAATTGCTTCAAAGCCACACACTATACTTCAAACTACGAATCATATTTTCATAACTGCATTGGAGAACACAGGCATTACACATGGAAGAATTCTGGTAATTACAAATGCACAATATCTAATCAGCTTGCATATTATTGATGCGTGCTCCCAACCAAATAGCAAAAACACAACAAATTTTCACAAAATTAAGAAGAGATAATTACCTGCATCGAGTTAAAAGTAACCCAAGGGACCTTCTCAGTAACCAGCTCCCACAGTACAACTCCATAACTATACACATCAGACCTATTCCAACATTTTTATTTTAAAAAAACATTATTTTGATGCTATTTTACTGCCTCACATCTAACTCAAAGCAAAGCCAAGGACCAAAAACTTACTTCTCATCGGAAGGCTCACTGCGAATAACTTCTGGGGCCATCCATTGAGGCTAAGATAATAAGGAAAATGTTGATTGTCAGCATCAGAAAAAATTAAACAAATTCAAGAGGCACATAAATAAAATATCTAAGTTCCATAAGGTGTCTTACATATCAATACCAGATAAAATAAAATAAATTTGAGCGGCATAGACATAAATATAATCTCTAAGTTCCCTAAGGTGTCTTATGTATCAATATACCGTTCCTTTTTCGGATTTTTTTGTCAGATAAGTTTCATGCTTCAAGCGCGAAAGACCAAAGTCCGCAACCTATTAACCAGGAGATATAGACAGAATAATTTCAGTAGATATCAGTGAGATCAATTGGAATATATAACTAAGAAAAATACCTTCACATTCCAATTCTTGTCTACCAACAAAGTGCATGACTTCAAATCTCGATAAACAATTGGTGGATGGCAATGGTGAAGATAATTCATGCCCCTTGCCTGAGAGAGACAGAGAGAGATAGAGAGAGTCTTGTGATTTAGATGCATCAATATATTTGACTAAAAATGGATGGTTGAATGTTTACAAATTAAGGTGGGGTGACTGTATATTTCACCATCCCTCGAGCTCGCGCCTCCATCGTCGCCATTGTCACTTAAAGCTCACCCAGGCCCTTCGTCTTCCTCCTTACATCGCCCGCATCCACCTTCAACTCCGCCATTGCCGCCGTCGAATGAAGCACCCCACCTTCGAGCGCCTCCCACATCCACCTTCAAATGATATTTTCAGGATCCTTGATCTGCACTACAAAAAAAGCCAATTTTTCGTAATTGGAAACCTAAACCAATTAAGTAATTTCTCGGAAAACCCTTAATTTGTAGAAATTGATCTTACCATACCCTATCTTACCGTCACAAAAACTGATACCGTAGTCCATCGGATCTCCGCCCAATTAAGAAAAAAAAAATCAACGATTTTGATTGTATAATACTGAGATTTTAAAATTATTCTCGAAATTGGGGATTAGGGTTTTGGGGGGAAATGGTCAAAATAGAAATATAGGGTTAATTCTGTCATGAGATATCGGAAGTATATATCTGACCTTCAAGATCACATGCTCAGTGGCATCCTTGACGTCGGGATACCGGCGGCGAGCTTCAGCTGAGAGAGCTCGCAGATCGAACTCGAGCACCACCAAGAAAGCCATGTCTTCTTGGATTGCGCGATCAGAATCGGAGATGGTAGGGTTTATATAGTGCGAGATCTTAGGGAGTTAGGGTAAGAAGCTTCCGATGGGAGGAATCGATGAAGGGAGAGGCATTTCGATGAGAAGGGAAGCGGAGGAGATTGGGTTTTGCGATTTCGAATTTTGGGATATGGATATTTGGGAAATAGATGAAGAGCTGCGATTTCGAGAAGGAATTGGACCCTGAATTCAATCTCCACCTCGTGAGAGAGAGATTGAAGTAAATGTGAAGCAAAAATTACGCTTGTGCCCTCTGATTGTGTAGGGATCAGGGGTAAAATTTGACAGAATTAACCCTGCATTATTTTTTAGCTGTTTATGTTTATGAGGGCATGATAGTAAAAATCCGCCAAAATGGGACTTTGCTTAATAATAGTATAGATTTGATAATCACAATCATATAATGGAATACTCCCTATAATACTCAAATTTAAAATATAAGCTGCATAAGATTTTTACACTTTCTTAAAAATATACTTAGGCTGTTGTATTGAAATATGTCATCTTATTAATAATATAGTTAAAAAATGTCATCTTATTTGAAATATCATTCTTAATTGCTATCAATTACTCCCTCTGTTTAAAAAATAAATCGTTTTTGTTTTTATCCCTCCCAAAATGTAATTAGTCGTCTACACTTTCCGACACAAGGTCTTTACACTATTAATTTCTCACTAATTATTTTTTACCAAACTATAAATTCTACTTAAGAGCTTAATTTTATAAAAATAAACAGAAAAATTAAATTAAAAAATATTTTTATAAGTATATTATTAATAATTTAATTAATAGGTACATTTATTTTTTAATACACTAATTCAGGGGTTTTTAAATAAAAAATATGAAGAGCTTAAAATGATTTTAAGAGGGCATTGTGTGAAGGTTTATTGGACATTTAATTAATTCTTTACTAGCATAGCTGTGTTTAAGAAGATGGTGATAAAAATAATAAAAATAGCTCTAAAATTTTATGCATAATTAATAGCTAAAATAAAAATATTAAAAACTATTTTTGTCTTACGCTATTTTATATCTAAAAAGACTGCAAAAATAAAAATTAGACCGCTAAGTAATTTGGAAGAAAATGAGTTAATAGGTTGAAACTCTGTACTATTTTTTTTGTGTGAAATGGATGAGAATTTAGGAATTGTTTTCCATGATATTAAAATTCCCTAAGGTCAAATTAGGTTCTTCTTTCACTTTTCTTCGGTCACCATCTAGCTTGCTTGTAGATAGTGTATGGCTGATAACATGTCTTACCGAATAGTTAGAGAATCTGCAAGTCCAACGATGTTAGAGTTCACTTGCACAACTCAGCACAAGACCTTGCTTGTTACAGTTCCTCTTCTGTGCACTAGTAACTGAATTTGACTTCATTATAACTAAGTGTTGTTGATTTTTAGGATATTATAGTCCATACAAAGTCACCACTCGTTTAAGAACGTGATTTTTGAAGAGAGATTATAGAGGCACACAACTTAATAAAATAAGTTAAGAACTGCATAAATGTGTTTTTAGTTTGGTTTTTAAAATATATAATTTAAGAGATATTTTAGATTGAAATTCAGAAAGATTATTAAGAGTGAAGAAAGATAAATAAGTGATGGCCTGAGTGGTCTTCTACATTTTTTTTTCCCGTTCTTTTTAAAATAGAAAAACTGATGAGGAAATCGGTTCAAGACGATTCGGGCTTTTCTATCAGCGCAGGCGTTGTCTTCAGCAGCTGCTTATTTAGTTTAGGATTTTATTTCAGTACCATATTTGTTTCTGTCAATTATAGCCAAATGTAATCTTTTTGTATTTTTTAGATTTTGAGAATATTTTGAGATTTGCATCAAGATATATTTTGAGCCTATTTAAAGGCCTTGAGATTAATGAGAAAGCATGTCACTCTTGATTAAAAAATTAATGTGTTGAGTTTTTGTGCTCTTCCCTTCTCCTTTGTGTGATACAACTGAGATCTAAATTATTAGGGTTTGTGATAAATCCTAATGTAATTTTAGGGTTAGTGATTAACTCTAAAATCTACCCCCAATTACAAATCTTTAACCCTAATTTTCCTAATCCCTAATATAAAACCCTAATCACAAAACTCCTACATCAGCCGCAGTCCTTAATTTCCCTCCCCTTCGTCATCTCCTTCTTCCCCTATCCCAAATCCCATCTCCATTAAAACCAACCCATCACCACAGCGCCTCCCTCAATCTTCATCTTCTTCCTTCACCTGTGATTTTCGAAACCCCTCCTCGCCACCTACACACCCCGACTGCCTCACACTGAAGCTCCACCTTTACTGCCTCCTTCTTCACCCCCAAACAGCCACGACCTCCTACTCAACCTCCCACCCCGACTGTAGCTGCTGCCTCCCTCACCTCGCTCAACACTCAGTCACCAGCAAACCCCAGTCCCGATCGAAAACCCCTGTCTTCCTCCCCTCCCGTCAACCAATTGCTCCCCGATGCCGCCGTGCATCGACTCGCGCCGCCACCTTTGCTGATCGATGCCCTCCCGCCGTAGCGCCACATCGGTCAGATCCCGTGGTTCCCCACTACTGTCGATTGCTACCATTCATCTTGAAGCTGATTGCTGCCATTACTTTAGATGTGTTGTTGCCATTGCTGTTCTTTGAGTGTTGTGCTCTTCATTGCTGTTCAAATCTGATATCTACGCTGGTTTCTTCGCATTCGGTATACTCTTTCCATTATTAGATATTTGTGTTCTATTGTCTTATTATCTATTATATTATCTGATTTTCCTGTCGGTCACAAACATAACTGAGATTGAGTGTTCCACATGCTTAAGTAAAGCACGAATCAATATTGAACCTATTACTTGCTAAATACTTAGGAATTTAATTATTGATCGTAAGGTCGAATTGTTAATTGGGACTGTTATACTTGATTCAATTCTTGAAAACCCATCAAACCTGTTAACTGTTAAAATTTCCAACTTTGATCCGCACTTACATGTTGGTAAAATTAATCCTTTAAGATTCTTGGAAATTCTCTATTTAGGGTTAGTTTTACGTCATTTTGGTATCAGAGTGAAGGTTCTTAAAACCCTAGTTCTTGCATCGTAGGCATCATTTTTGCATTCATTTAGGATTGTGTAGTCTTTCAGTTTTAATTTTCTTTCTGTCTTTCTTTTATTTTAGTTCATTTCAGATTCATTAAAAAAAATTTATAAAAAAATTTTAAAAAATTTTTTTAAAAAAAAATAAGACACACACGACCTCTAGTTTTCACTTTTGGTGAATGCGTCTTCGCAGCACCATCACAGATCCTGAAGAGCCTTTCTTATCCCTTCCGAATCACGCAATTAGGAACCCTAGACTCCCCAGACCTGAAATGGACAGCCCTGATATCTCCGCTACCCTAGCTGCCATCCAAGCAACTCTTGCCAATATCAATCAGAGACTTGAGAAAGTGGAGTTAAATCAAACCATTGTCCCTGAGCTTTATGCCCATCGTCAGATCCCTCAAGAGAATGTTCGTGACGATCGACGTCAAGAACGTGACCCTGACGAACAATATAAAAAGCACGTTAAGGCTGACATTCCCCAGTTTGAAGGCCACATGGAACCCCAAGCTTACCTCCATTGGATCCGTGCCATGGACAACTACTTTATGTGGTTTGACATGAGCAAAGCCCTGAAAGTTAAATTTGCCACTATAAAATTAACGGGTAAAGCTCAACAACACTGGACCAATCTTGAGCATGCCCACAGAGGCCGAGGCCTTGCACCCATAGCTACTTGGGAGGCCATGAAAGAGAAGCTCACTGAGAGATATGTACCGCTATCGTTCCATACCCGATTGCTAGATTCATGGAACCAACTTTATCAAGCAAGTAAATCTACACAAGAATATGTTGATAAGTTTGATGACTTCCTTATTCGGTGCAATGCTTTAGGTAAAGAGAGTGAAAAACAAACTCTTTCTAGGTTCAGAGCTGGACTACGAGCTGATCTTAGGAACGAGCTAATCTGTAGAAATGTGAACTCAATAGCGACAGCCTACGCCCTAGTCCTCGATATGGATTCCCTTAAAGCTAGTTCACATTCTAGGTCCAGCGACCCGAGAGATCATTCCTCTAGAAAGACCTCTACTGACCCACCTAGACCTAAGCCTCCCTCTCAGCACCCTAACAAATCTTATCCCAGCAAACCTAATGCAAATTTCAATTCACATAGAGATAAACATAAGGGTAAGAACACCGAAAGATATTACACTAAGATTGACCCTCTCACTAAGTGTTATAAATGTAAGGGATATGGTCATATTGCTAGCAACTGTCCCAGCCCCAGTAGGATCAATATAGTAGAGGGTACCGCTGTCATTACTGACGACTCTGACAATGAGTTTTCTTATGAGCATATTGAAGGCGATGACTTCGATGAAGAAGAGGATAACCAGTATCTTCACTGTATTCGGTCTATCAAATCACCTATTTGAATGTAGTCAGATGTACTTTGTCCCAACCAAAAGAAGAAGATGATTGGAAGTACACTGCTATATTCCACACCTTTACGACTATAGGTGGCAAAAACTGTAAGGTGATTGTTGACAGTGGGAGCTGCGTCAACGCTGTCGCTTCTGCGGTTTTAGCTAAGACCGGACTTAAGGCTGAACCTCATCCACGTCCATACAAAGTATCTTGGATTGATGCAACAGCATTCCAAGTAACACATCGATGCTTGGTTCCTGTGGACTTCAAAGCTTACAAAGAGGAAATTTGGTGTGGTGTGCTCAAAATGGATGTGGGTCAAGTCATTTTAGGAAGACCATTATTATACGATCACGATATAACCATATATGGTCGATCCAATCAATGTGTGTTCCAGCACGATGGGCTAAAAATAAAGCTCATACCCATGAGACCACGAACTAGTCCAGCCGAAACAACACCGGCTCCCTCGAGAAAGGGCAAGAAAGTAACGTATATGGGTAAAAAGGAACTTACAAAAGAAATTGACAAAGGGGATACCATTCTTTTACTCACAGCGAGAGAAGTCCCTAAAGATCCTAAGTCACTCATCCCGCTCCAAGTTACTCCTGTCCTACAGGAATTTGCAGATGTGTTTCCCGCTGACCTCCTTAACCAGTTGCCCCCATTGCGTGACATCCAACACGCTATTGATCTGGTTCCGGGAGCGAGTCTTCCTAACTTGCCACATTATCGGATGAATCCGACAGAGCATGCTGAGTTGAAAAGGCAAGTTGATAAGTTATTGGCAAAGGGCTTCATCAGAGAAAGCTTAAGTCCTTGCGCTGTTCCTGCTCTATTGACGCCAAAGAAAGATGGAACCTGGTGTATGTGTATGGATAGCCGTGCCATAAACAAGATCACAGTGAAATACCGTTTTCCCATTCCTCGTTTGGATGGCATGTTGGAATGATGTCTGGTGCCACAATCTTTTCCAAGATTGATCTTAAAAGTGGCTACCACCAAATACGTGTTCGTCCTAGTGATGAGTGGAAGACCGCCTTCAAGACGAAGGATGGTCTGTACGAATGGATGGTCATGCCATTTGGAATGACAAATGCCCCGAGCACGTTTATGAGAATGATGACGCAAGTACTCCGTCCCTTTATGGGCAAGTTCCTTGTGGTGTACTTTGATGATATTCTCATTTACAGCCGATCCGTTGGGCAACATATTGACCATTTGAGATAGGTCTGCGGTGTTTTGAGGAAGGAACAACTTTATGCTAATCCTACCAAATGTACCTTCCTCTCCGATCAGATTATCTTTCTGGGATTTATTGTGTCTGCCAGAGGAGTATCTACTGAACCAGAAAAAATACAAGCTATTACAGAGTGGTCTGAGCCCCGCAATATTCGTGATATGAGGAGTTTCCATGGCCTTGCCACCTTTTATCGTCAGTTTGTGCAAGAATTTAGCACGATCATGGCTCCGATAACCGAATGTTTAAAGAAAAGTGAGTTTGTCTGGTCGAAAGAAGCCACGAAAGCCTTCGAAGAGATCAAGAAGAGAATGACTCAGACACCTGTCATGAGGTTGCCTGATTTCACTAAAGTCTTCGAAGTAACGTGTGATGCTTCTGGTATTGGTATAAGTGGAGTCCTCAGTCAAGAGAATCATCCTATTGCTTATTTCAGTGAAAAGCTGAACGAAGCAAAACAAAAATATTCCACCTATGACAATGAGTACTATGCGGTCATTCAGTCACTTCGCTATTGGCGACATTATCTCCTGTCACAAGAATTCGTTATTTTCTCAGACCATGAGGCCTTAAGATTCCTTAATTCTCAACAAAAGTTGAATCCGAGACATGCTAGATGGATAGAGTTCTTACAGGAATATTCATATACCATTAGGCACACAAAAGGGATTGATAATAAGGCCGCGGATGCACTAAGTCGTTGTCACATGATCTTATCTACACTGCGCACCGAAATTATTCGTTTTGAGAGATTGAGAGATGAGTATGCCTCCTGCCCAGATTTTCACGAGATCTACACTTCGTTGAAGGATGGCATAACTCGAGTGATAGATGATTAGTTCTTGAAAGATGATTATCTCTTCTATCGCTCCAAACTGTGCATTCCTAGTACACCTTTACGAGAGTATCTTGTTTGGGAATTGCACGCTGGTGGCCTTGCTTGATATTTTGAGCATAGCAAGACCATTGATGCTGTGGAACATAGGTTTTACTGGCCGAAACTAAAGAGAGACGTGGTGAGACTTGTTAACAGATGTCACACCTGTCAACTTGCCAAGCAATAAAAATAGAACACAGGCCTGTATACTCCATTACCTGTTCCCAGCTGTCCTTGGGAAGACATGAGTATGGATTTCATGTTAGGCTTACCGAAAACACAAAAGAAACACGACTCCATTCTTGTCGTCGTGGACCGTTTTACTAAAATGGCCCACTTCCTCCCATGTTCGAAAACTTTTGATGCATCCCGCGTGGCTCAGATCTTCTTTGATAATATTGTGAAGCTACATGGGTTGCCAAAAACCATTGTGTCTCACAGGAATGTGAAATTCACGAGTTATTTTTGAAAGACCCTATGGCACAAGTTAGGTACAAAATTGAAGTTTTTGTCAGCGTTCCACCCACAGACAGATGGACAGACTGAGGTTGTCAATCGGAGTCTTGGCAATCTCTTACGTACTCTTATGGGAGAGAACTTGGGAACATGAGATTTAATATTAACGGTTGCTGAATTTGCTTATAACACATCTAGGAATAGAACCACTAGCATGAGTCCACACGAAGTTGTACACGGTTATCGTCCTAGGCATCCCATAGATCTTGCCCCCATGTTAGAATACCACCAAGTCTCCAAATCTGCATCTGTATTTGCATCCCACATTTATGACTTACATAGAGAAATTTCCAAGAAAATTAATGAAAATAATTTTAACTACAAGTTAAGAGCTGATATTAGAAGGAAGTTTAAAACTTTTAATGTGGGTGACCAAGTGATGGTTCGGATTCGTCCGGAATGGTTCCCAGCGGGATCCGTTAAGAAATTGAATGCTCGTGCTGCAGGCCCATTTAAAATTCTTCATAAAATCAATAATAATACCTATGTTGTTGACCTCCCCGAAGGCTTTGGCATCACTACAACACAGAACCTATTCGCTGGCGTTTTTTTAGACCTTCACCGGCGGTTTTTTACGCCGGTGAAACATTCACCGACGTTTATAAAAACGCCGGTGCAAGTGCCGCCGAATCGAGCGTCGCGGAAAGATAGGCGCATTCACCGGCGTTTTTACTGAACGTCGGTATATCTTTAAAATACACCGGCGGCCAGACAAACGCCGGTAAATGGCGATTTCTGGGTGCCGTTCTTTTCCCCAATATACATTCACCGGCGGTCACATACCACCGGTATATATCTTTTCACCGGCGATTGTACAAACGCTGGGGAATGTGTAATATTTACTGGCGGTCATAGAGCGCTTGTGTATGCTTGTTTCTAAGCGCCCTTCTTTCCCTACTTACAAACACCGGCGTGTCGTAAAACACCACCATATAGATATTCACCGGCATTTTATAAAATATCGGTGTATCTTAGGAGTGCTGCAACTTACGGGTACACCTGCCTGTGTGGAAACGCCTCTCTAACAAAATTTTCAACTAAACAATTAGATACACCGGCGTTCTATGAAACGCCAGTGTATGCCCGTTGGTTTTTCCTGCTCCAAATTTTCTTTCGATTTCAATTCACAATTTCATTTAAAAAATCTGTAAAATAATTCACAACTGAATCAACCAATTTCAGGCATACTAATGCGCAAATCACAACCAAACACAAGAATTAATTAAGATAATAAAGTTTCACACATAGTTCATTAATCGTCCAAACTCACCGCTTAATTAACATCATAATTAACAAATACAGTAATTAACATCCCAAATATCTCAACAACTACTTAAAACAACAATACAGAACATAACAACAACAAGAACAACATAACAACAACAACTAGAGGCCGCCGACCACAGATCCGTACCCCTCGAGTAGCTTCAGTGCTGATCATCAGAATTTTCTTGATCTGGGTGACCGCTCTATGAAAAAAAAAACAATAATTTAGTTCAACAGTAAACCAAATATAAGAAAAAAAAGTAAAATAAGAAGGGGCTCATATCAAGTGTAGTTTTAAGGAACTGTCATCGTGGAAGGAAACCAAATATAGAAGCCAGAAATGGAAACAGAGAATGGTAGAGAATGAGGATACACCAAGCTAACATAGCGGCATTTTCCTCATCTCTCTCTCATCCCTGCTTTCTCTTCAGCAAACGCACATAAAAAGACATCAGCAACAACAGCAAGAGCGACAAGAACAACAATAATAATAAATTATTATAAACGAGATGTCTTTATATGGGTTTCCAGATCTCCACTCGAGCCCTCTCTTTCTAATCACAGCCCAATTAAGAACATAGACGACAGCCACTAAACAATCCAATCACAGCCTAATCAAAATTTGCCATCCTGGATCTTAAATCTTCAGTTGCATGAATTCAGCTTCTTTAACAGTAAAAGAAAATGAAAATGACAATCAAAATCATGCTAAGATGACAATCAGATGCATGAATTCAGTTTCTTTGACAGTAAAAGAAAATGAAAATTTTCAGTATCTAAGCAAATATGTTTCTCCATTAATTCATCATCCCAACTAAATCATGATGTTTGTGGCTCCAAAAGAAACCTGCACAAGGTTTTTTCAGCCCAATTCTTGTACAGATTTGGAGGATTTTGGTATACATACAGCATCCTCTAGTTGACAGTTAACACATTTTGGTAAAAAAATCATGCTAAGATGACAATCAGATGCATGAATTCAGTTTCTTTAACAGTAAAAGGAAATGAAAATTTCCAGTATCTAAGCATATATGTTTGTCTATTAATTCTTCATCCCAACTAAATCATGATGTTTGTGCCTCCAAAAGAAACTTGCACAAGGTTTGTTCAGCCCAATTCTTGTACAGATTTGGAGGATTTTGGTATACAGCCAACATCCTTAGTTGACAGTTAACACATTTAGGTAAAAAAATCATGCTAAGATGACAATCAGATGCATGAATTCAGTTTCTTTAACAGTAAAAGGAATGAAAATTTTCAGTATCTAAGCATATATGATTTTCTATTAATTCTTCATCCCAACTAAATCATGATGTTTGTGCCTCCAAAAGAAACCTGCACAAGGTTTATTCAGCCCAATTCTTGTACAGATTTGGAGGATTTTGGTATACAGCTAGCATCCTTAGTCGACAGTCAAGCCATTTTGGTAAAAAAATCATGCTAAGATGGCAATCAGATGCATGAATTCAGTTTTTTTAACAGTAAAAGGAAATGAAAATTTCCAGTATCTAAGCATATAATATGTTTCTCCATTAATTCTTCATCCCAACTAAACCATTGATGTTTGTGGCTCCAAAATAAACCTGTAAAAGGTTTGTTCAGCCCAATTCTTGTACAGATTTGGAGAATTTTGGTATACAGCCAGCATTCTTAGTTGACAGTTAACCCATTTTGGTAAAAAAAACATGCTAAGAAGGCAATCAGATGCATGAACTCAGATTCTTTAACAGTAAAAGAAAATGAAAATTTCCAGTATCTAAGCATATATGTTTCTCTATTAATTCTTCATCCCAACTAAACCATTGATATTTGTGGCTCCAAAAGAAACCTGCACAAGGTTTGTTCAGCCCAATTCTTGTACAGATTTGAAGGATTTTGGTATACATACAGCATCCATCTTTGACATTCAACACATTTTGGTAAAAAAATCATGCTAAGATGACAATCAGATGCATGAATTCAGTTTCTTTAATAGTAAAAGGAAATGAAAATTTCCAGTATCTAAGCATATATGTTTCTCTATTAATTCTTCATCCCAACTAAATCATGATGTTTGTGGCTCCAAAATAAACCTACACAAGGTTTGTTCCGCCCAATTCTTGTATAGATTTGGAGGATTTTGGTATACATACAGCATACTTAGTTGACAGTGAACCCATTTTGATAAAAAAATCATGCTAAGATGCCAATCAGATGCATGAATTCAGCATCTTTGACAGTGAAAAGGAGAGAAATCAAGAGTAATTACCGAAGAGAGAGGGGGGGCCAACCAGCGGGGCGACGAGCGGTGGCGTAGGAGATAGAGAGAGAGCGGGGCGACGAGCGGTGGTTTTCGATCGCAAATTCACCGCGAAATAGAGAGAGGAAGGAGGAAAAACGAATTGGGCTGTCGAAGATGACGAAGGGTCGGAGGCGAAGCGCGAGAAATAGAGAGAGGGAGGAGGGAAAACGAAGGCGGTAAAAATTAGGTTTGGAAATTAGCGAGCGAAATGTTAGGGTTCGCGGGGATTTATCTCAGTTAATTCACCGGCGTTTGAAGTTACGAACGCCGGTGAATGTATCTATATATTCCCCGGCGTTTGTTATTAAAACGCCGGTGAATAATACCATTCACCGGCATTTATAAATAAAACGTCGGTGAATATCATGATTCCCCGGCGTTTTATAGAGACCGCCGGTGTATAACCATCTAATCTGACGCCCCATTCCTGGTCACTCCTTACCCCGGTGCGAACGGTAAAACACCGGGGAATATACGCCGGTAAATCGCACATGTTTTGTAGTGCATCAGTAAAATTTTTAATGTTGAGGATCTAGTACCCTATGAAGGCCCAGAATTTAAGCCTAGAAATTCTCTTATAGATGAGCCTACTCTGCAGCCTAATGGTGAGATTCCCCTATAACCTCCGCTACCAGATACTACTTACCCATCGACAGAAGAATTGGATAACATTTTAGATGATCAGATAATCTCTACTAGAGATAGTGGTACTCATAGATATTTGGTAAGTTAGAAAAGCAAGCCGGAGTTGGAGAAGACTTGGATAGATCGTGGAGAGTTCCAGCACTTGGATCCAGACCTTTTAGAGCACTATGACAGGAGGACTGGTTTTGACTCGACTGGGTCGAGCCCTCTCCCACCCGGGGAGAATGATGAGGACATCGGTTCAAGACGATTCGGGCGTTTCTATCAGCTCAGGCATCGTCTTCAGCAGCTGCTTATTTAGTTTAGGATTTTATTTCAGTACCATATTTGTTTCTGGCAATTATAGCCATATGTAATCTTTTTGTATTTTTTAGATTTTGAGAATATTTTGAGATTTGTATTAAGATGTATTTTGAGCCTATTTAAAGGCCTTGAGATTAATGAGAAAGCATGCCACTCTTGATTAAAAAATTATTGTGTTGAGTTTTTTTGCTCTTCCCTTCTTCTTTATGTGATACAACTGAGATCTAAATTATTAGGGTTTGTGAT